>CM076575.1:94626357-95117554 GCA_034641835.2 Pinus albicaulis
TTACTAATTTCCCCCCAAAAGTACTAAGGTATTTGGAGATCAAAAGGGCTCTAGGCATTTCCTTGACTTCTGGAGGGACCGGACCCTCGGCCTAATGATCAAAAAGACCTAAGCACTTGAGATAATTCATCATTGTTATCTTCCATTTTTAACTTTCTCCTAAGAAAAATCACATTTTACTTAGGAAACTGATGCATAATTTCATAAAAATCCCTCAAGATAAACTTGCTATTCTAAGAAGTGTTGGAGATAAAATGTTGCAATTTACTTCACAAGTGATCACTTTCTTAGATATGTAAAAATATTTTGAGTTTCCTTGTCCTCTGCCATATTAACGTTTAACTTTATTTACTAAATCCCTAGTCAAATACCCTTTCCTAAGTATATAACTCCCTTTTATATCTACCCCAAAAACCCCTTTATTATAATGTTTTAACCAAAGTATTTATCTCCCTAAAATTCATTAAAACCCGCTTTTACAAGCCCTTTGGTTAAAAAATAGCAATATACATTAATCCCGCCCCTATGGTGAATTAGTTCTATTAATTGATTTACCATATAAATAAAAATATATACATAAAAACCTTAAACATGCGATATGTGTGTTTAAATGCAAAAATATCAATAAAGCTTTGCGAAAGTCTTGCGCCACCGTGGTTCGTCCACGTAGCATTCCACCTAGCCAACTCCGCCGCAACCCCTTTCTTTTGCATACGGGATTAATTAAGTCATCTGGACTAATTAACAACCTTCCCCGCCTATTAAAAAGCCCCCGGAGCGATTAAAAACATTTAAAATTGTTTAAAAGTATGACGGGGCCCACATGAAACCTCCGCCCATCTTCCCATCGCCCCAGCCATTGGATCAGCCTCCCGCAGATCAACGTCCAGCGTTGATCCCGCTGCCCATCCCTTGTCAGCAATTTAACCAGCGGGGGATGGGTGGTTTCTGAAAAGTCAACCATCCACGTGGCGATTTTCCTATGGAATCGCTGCCCCTCCGTTAAAAACCGTCCTCGACCAAAAGCGGTGCGGGAGTACCGCTTACCGCTTACCGCTTACTGCCGGCTTACGTCACCCTGTACGTCAATGACGTCATCACCTCGAAAAAATAAATATACCTTAAACTTGCGAATAAAGCCATTTTTCGTGTTTTTTCAGCTATTTTCAGTTTCTGAAAGCGACAGAGCTCCCGCGGCAATTTCAAAATTTCCGCTGTAATTGACCATTTCGCCCCAAGATTCCGTTGTGCCCGTGCTGAAGAGCAGTTCCGCCATTTCCTGTTACCTGTTAGAGAACCAGTTTCCGTCTAAAAACAAGTATTTATCCTTTACGCCCCGACTGCACGAAAAACTCAGTTTCCTTTGTTTTTTTTGCTGAAAAAGTGGTTAAAAATCATCGCTGAGGCCTCCCTGAAGATTTTAAACCTGTGAAATAGCCCCCCAAACCTGCAAATTGTTCCAATTTCCTCCATTTCAGATATCCCGTCCGGTCTGTAAGAAAAAAACAAAAACCTCCATTTTGAATCCACAAGAACCAAAATGGAGGTCCCAGCAGCTCTAAATATCACTCCATTGAATGCTCCTCATCGTGAATTGGACTATTTACCTCTGATAGATGAAGATTTCCAAATAAAAGACCTGTATTTTGATGAAAGTCCCCGTTTGAGCTTCTGTCGCTGCAGAGACGAACACTCAAAGGGGCAAGATCTTATAGGGTTGTGGGAATCCAATCTCCCAAGGTATCTCATCCCCTCAGTCATTATTTTCCCAGAAATTGTCCACTATTGCCATTCTAACTATGATCCAACTCAAAAGAGCAGTAATGTCCCCTAACCAGAATGTCCTTTTCCCAATTACTGCTCAGTCTAACACAGTAAAGAACAATCAAAGAGTATCAGGATTGCTCCTCTCCATGGGATGCGACCCGTCAATCCCACTTTGCCCATCATCGCGGTAAAGAAATTTAACCGGGCGGGGAAATAGTGATGTCAACGATGCATCATCCGCAGTGTCACCATCCGCCCGGAATACATTGTGGGTTCGTTTAGCGACTTTGCACAAAGCGGTGCGATCTGCAAACTACCTTCTCACAACATGCACCGCCCCCCCCCTCCCTTCGTCACCCCGTGTGTCGGCTGGCGTCGTGGTCTCGGCAACAAAACATTTTTTTGACTTGTTTTTAAGCCATTTCGCGTTTTTTCAATTGTTTAGTTTTACGAAAAGACTTTCTCCGCTAACGATTTCAAATGTTCACTTTTGTAAATACACCAATTTACTCCCAAGATTAATTTCACCTTTAGTCACTGAAAACAGTTCCTCCATTACACTGACCACGTAATTGAAAAACGATTCAGTCTAAGCGGTGTTTATCCTTCTGCGCCCCGACTGCAAGTCAAGCTTAGTTTCCTTTGTTTTTTCTCTGAAAAAGTGATTAAAAATCCTCTCTGAGTGACACTGGGTTAAACATAGAAATTCGCTACGAGCACAGGTGTTCAATTTTATTATTTCAAGAATGCGCAGGCCGCAGAAAAGAACCAAAGACGCTAGGCTGGATACAAGAACGCTAACCTCCTTCCTACACCGGTCCCATACTTCTGTCGAATACTCCTCAGCTTTAGACTATTTAACTTTGATAGATGAGGATTTCCAAATTAAAGACCTGCGTTTTGATGAAAGTCCCCTATTGAGCTATTGTCGCTGCAGAGACGAATACTCAAAGGGGCAAGATCTTATAGGGTTGTGGGAATCCAATCTCCCAAGGTATCTCATCCCCTCAGTCATTATTTTCCCAGAAATTGTCCACTATTGCCATTCTAACTATGATCCAACTCAAAGAGAAGTAATTTCCCCTAACGAGAATGTTCTTTTCCCAATTACTGCTCAGTCTAACACAGTAAAGAACAATCAAAGAGTATCAGGATTAAAGAGTATCAGTGGTTAAAGTGTATCAGGTAAAAGTCAGAGTGAAAGTAAAAATGAAGTTACAGAGCGGTCAAAGGTAAAACGGTAAAAGTAATTACAGAGGCAGTAAAATGGTAAAAAGAGATGAAAATACTTTCACCAACATTGAATTTTATCTAAAGTGAAAGTAAAACAGTCAAAGGAACAAAAAAGTGAAAAGATGAAAAATACAACAAGAAGGAACATTTTTGCAGAAATTGCATATTTTAGTCATAGTTTTTCAGAAACTATTGTGATCAATAAAAGATGAATTTTACAAAAATGAAGGAGGTTTATGTTCTTAAGAGGACCATCTACAAAAACCTCTCTCACTTTTCTAACAGCTATTATGGTTTTGGAAATATTAAACAAAGTTGGAAAGCCCGTTTTGCAGAAAATTACAGTCAAGTCATCATTTTGCAGAACATATTGTGGCCAATTAGAAATACATTTTACAAAACTGAAGGAGGTTTTTGTTCCTAAGAGACCCATCTACAAAAACCTATCTCAGTTTTGGCACAGTAGTTTTATAATAAGAGATACATGCGCATCTTTACAGGCCATTTTTCAGACTCTGTAAAACTCTGTTTTACACATATTTTTTACAGAGAATATTATGCACAGCTGGAGAGGAATTGTAGGAAAGTGAAAGAGGTTTATCTCACCAACATATTTATCCACAATAACCTCTTTCACTTTTTACATATATATTACGGATTGAGAAATAAAAAGATATCATTGGACCCCAAGTTTTCAGAATTGTTGGAGCAGATTGCACAAAGAAAGGAAGCAGTTAGTGACTTGGATGCCTCATCATCAAATAAGAGTTGGATCAAATTCGAATTCTCCTCTTTGTCATCACTTATCCATCAAAAATAGTGCCAAATAGTTTGAGTGTCCTTTAATTTAGTTCTATTTATGTAAATAGTTGGAGAGATTTGTGAACCAATTTTGATATTTGTTTCAAGATATTTTAGTTTAGAATTTGTATAAATACTCCACTCTTGGAAGCATTTGGGGGGATTCTATTACTCTGCTGTAACATTGAGGTTTTCGGAATAAAAAGCTTTTTGGACAAATTTACTTGTGGCTTACTGGATGACGTTTTGAAGCACTGGACTTGTTGCAGGATTCATGTGTTGGACTTCCAGTTCAATAAGTTTTCCAACCCTTGTGTTTAAATTTTATATTAGTTTATGCTATCATCATATCCATTTCTGAATAGTTTACATAAAGGATTGAAACAGAATTTGCCTAATTGTACTCTGTTTTCAAATGTGATTATTCTCGATGTTTTCTTCTGGATTAGTTATAAGCATGAATTCTTAATTGCTCATGTTTTGCTGATTCAATATTGTTGATTACTGTAACAAAAAATCCTTCATTGCTCTTTGCTTGTAATCATTTCTCTTCTTCCTCTTGAATATGGTGAAAGATTCTTAGTGCCTTTCATCCCTTCAAGACCATCCATCCACTTTAAATTTTGAGGATTGTTCTCTGTCTAGCTATCTTGCCCTGTAATACCATCTTGTGTTCAGAAAAGAAATCCAGTAAAGCCATCCTTAGACTCCATAGCCCAATGGACTGAAAGCCCTCAACCTTGCCCTTAGTTTGTGGATTCCACCATTTTCCCAAAACAAACTTTGCATCTATAACTAGCCTAAAATCATTCAAAAAACAAAGATAAATCATCAAGAAGGCCACTCTGCGGATACGGAATTAGCTGGGTCTTGCATCTAAAGGTTAGTTTGTGGTTATAAGGGTATAATTTCCTCTTTTTAACCTGAGAAAAACACGAGTGATAACAAGGTTAAAGCTTTAGGTAAAGGGGAGGCATGCTTTTATCCCGATAAATGTTAGTAAACAAAACGAGAAATGAGCGTACGCTTAAGGAGAGGGTGATAGCGAGAAGCAGAGGTAGTAGCTCCCTTCCGGGAGAGGCTGGTAAACGAGTCAGGGGGTTGGAGCTCCCTTCCAGGAGAGGCTGGTAAACGAGCGCAGGTGGGTGCCTGCGTGCTGGTCAAGTCTGCGCCAGCACATATGTTGTAATATGTTTTCTTTATAATAAAATATTGAAGGCTGAGCAACTGCAGCGGTGGTTTTCTCCCGACTTGGGTTTCCACCTAAAAATCCTGGTGTTCATGTGTGATGCTTTGTGGTAGTAGATTATTCTTCTTTTGTTCTCACCCTTTTATAAGTGAATGAATGAAACAATGATCTAAGTTAAAAATTAAGTGCATAATTAGATCTAAGTGCATACGCTAGTTTCCTTCTGGTTATCCGCATGTATACGCGAGTTTTATTCAGTAAAGTAGCGTATGGGTTTAAAAGAAAGAAAAATTAAATATTTTGTTGTCTGTACAAATAATGATTCACACCCCCCCCCGCTCTTAGTATTTTTCCCAACAATTGGTATCAGAGCAGGTCCTTCTGGAAAAGCTTAACCGCTAGAAGGAAGATCAAGCAAGATGAGCAATCAAGATGGAACAACATCTATCAAGCCTCCACTCTTTAACAGAATCAATTTAATCTTCTAGAAAATAAGGATGAGATCCTATCTTCAGTCTATGGGAGCAGATATATGGGCCATTGTTGAACAAGGATATCAATATCCAGCTGCTATACGAACAGATCCAACTGAAAAGAAGGATTATGAATCAAATGCAAAAGCGGTCAATGCTCTAACCAGAAGTCTAACTGAATTAGAATTTGTCAAAGTCATGCATCTAAATACAGCAAAGGAAATATGGGACAAAATCATTCTAAGCTATGAAGGTGATGCAAAGGTAAAAAGTGCAAAACTTCAAACTCTCAGAATTGAATATGAAAATTTAAAGATGCATAGTGATGAGAGTATTGCCATTTTATTTTTACGTCTTGATGATGTTGTAAATCATATGAGAAATCTGGGAGAAAAAATAACTGAATCTACTTTGGTTGAGAAAATTTTAAGATCTCTAACGGCCAAATTTGAGTCAAAATTCTCTGCTCTTGAAGAAAAACAGGATCTTCAAACTCTTACTGTGGTGCAGCTTCATGGCATACTGACTGCATATGAAATGAGGAGAGGAGGACCATCTGAAGTCAAATAAGATGTTTTTAAAGCTTCTACAAAAGGGAAAGAAGTTCAAGAGGCAGAAGGATCAGGATATATCTCAGAAGAAGATGAGGCAAATTTTGTTAAGAAACTCCAACTTGGCACAGGACGATTTAGAGGTAAGCTTCCTTTCAAATGTTTTGATTGTGGAAGAGTTGGTCATTATGCTGCAAAGTGTCCTTATAAACAAACATCTGCTAAAGGAAAGGAAGTAGCAAGAAGGAATACGAATCGATCTAGCACTAAGAAAAGTTACTATACTCATGAAGACAGTGATGGGTTATCTGATAGTGAGGAAGAATGTGAACAAGATCTTAGAATTCTCATGGAATTTGAATCTGGAGAAGAAAAGGATTCTTTTGTGGATGCTCTAGAGGACAAAGATTTTCTTGAAGAAAACAATCAACTCAAAATAAACCTAGAAGAAAATAACATAATCATAGAGACTCTGGAAAATCAGCTTGAAGAAAAATAAAAATGCATTGAGAAATTAGAATGTGAAGTAGTAAGTCTAAGAAAAGATCATGAGAAAGTAAAGACTCTCAATCTTAGATTTGCTAAAGGATCAGAAACCTTAGATGAGATTATCAAGGTACAACGTTCTCCTCTTATAAAGACAGGTCTTGAATATACTGGAGAATCTTCTCAGGCTTCAGCACCAAATTATCTAAAGGCAGTTACAGCTGGTTTACTACATTCAACCACTCAGCAAGGGAATAAAGACTCTTTACAAGTAAAGCATGATCATCTCAATTCAAGGAACACTAACAGGAATACCTTTCAAAGAAGCTCCAACCAATAGGTAAATTCAAATAGAAGATTTCATGATCGCAGAAATTTCTACTTCAATGGACAATGTTTCTCATGTCACAATTTTGGTCATAAAGCTGTTCAATGTTTTGCATATAAAACCTTCATGACAAGAGAAGCAAGAAAGAAAAAGACAGATATTGAACCAAAGAAGAATACCTATAACAACTTTTCTCTTCTTCAAAATGAAGTTGAATGTGCTTATTGCAATAACTTTGGCCATGAAGAATCTAAATGTAAGAGCAAATTCCAGCCAAAAGAACATGTTCCTTCAAGCTCCAAAGTGTGGAAAAAGAAGGAAATACAGGTTGAAAATTGTGGCATAGCTTTATTTGCAGAAGGTGAAGAAAATCAGTGGTATATTGATAGCGGATGCTCAAAACATATGACAAGTGACAAAAACAAACTTCTTGCATATAATTCTCTAGAAAAAGAAAGGAATGTTACATTTGGAAATGATACACCTGCTGTCATTAAGGGAAAAGGGTCTGTTTTTCTAAAAGAAAAGGTGAAAGATAATAATGTCATGTATGTGGATGGATTAAGACATAACTTGTTAAGTGTAAGTCAAATGTGTGATCAAGGAACTGAAGTTGTCTTTAGTTCAAAAGAATGTGTGGTACGTGATCTTGATACAGGTAAAACAATTATAAAAAGAAAAAGAACTCCGAGCAACCTGTATGTATTGAAGAACTGCAAAGATCAATGCTACTTGAGCAAATCTTCAGAAAATTGGCTATGGCATAGAAGGTTGGGGCAACTGAGCTTCTCTCAAATCAACAAATCAAGCAGACTTAAAGTTGTTCGTGGTATTCCCAATATTACTCTACCCAAAAGTATCATATGTAAATCTTTCCAATTCGGTAAACAGACCAGAGTACAATTTAATGCCAAGGAAGGATCATCAAGTAGGCCTCTTGAACTCATTCATACTGACATATGTGGACCTATGAGGAAAATTTCACCACGTGGTGAACAATACTATATCTTATTTATTAATGATTTCTCTAGAATGTGTTGGATTGGGTTGCTTAAACACAAAGATCAAGCATTTGAGAAATTTAAGATCTTCAAAGCACTGGTTGAAAATGAATTAGATCTAAAAATAAAGTGTCTTAGATTTAATCAAGGAGGAGAATATACATCAGATGAATTCCTTGAATTCTGTGAACAACATGGCATAAAAAGACAGTTTTCTGTAGTAGGCACTCCACAACAAAATGGCGTAGCAGAAAGAATGAATAGAACAATTCAACAAATGGGTAGAGCTATGCTTGATGATTCTGGAACACCAGACACTATTTGGGGAGAAGCAGCACACACAGCAGCAAATATTCTTAACAAGGCACATATTCGAGTAAACATTGATAAAACTCTGTATGAAATCTGGTATGGTAATCCTCCCACTGTGAAGCATTTTAGAGTTTTTGGAAGCAGATGCTTTATCAAAAACAATGATGAAAAACTTGGTATGTTTGAACCTAGAGCAGATGAGGGAATATTTCTTGGTTACTCCTCTATGAGTAAAGCATATAAATGTTACAATAAAAGACTTCGAAAGATTGTTGAATGTATTGATGTTGTTATTGATGAGTCTCTTGCAGCTCCAAAAGAAGAAAAAAAAACAACAGATGAAGATGATGATGACGTATATCCCTATACATCAAATAGAAATGATATAGACAGTGGATCCAATGAAGAACCCGAAGATGATTTATCTAAAAAAGCTCCATCCAGATATGTTCAAAAGAATCATCGAGAATCTCAAATTTTGGCACACAAGGGATCAGGTGTACAAACAAGAAGGACTCTTGTGGGATCTTCTAGCTATCTGGCATTTCTATCCACTATTGAACCACACAATGTCAATCAAGCTAGCAAAGATGAATTTTGGATTCAAGCCATGAATGAAGAGCTTGATCAAATTGAAAAGAATCACACTTGGGAATTAGTACCAAGACCACATGATAAAAATGTCATTGTAACTAAATGGATATTCAAAAACAAGTTAAATGAGAATGGGGATTTTATAAGAAACATAGCTAGACTTGTTTGCAAAGGGTATACTCAACAAGAAGGTATAGACTTTGAAGAAACTTTTGCTCCTGTAGCTAGACTTGAAGCCATAAGAATTTTTCTTGCCTTTTCAAGCTTCCAACAAATCAAATTTTATCAAATGGATGTTAAGTCTGCATTTCTCAATGGTGATCTAGAAGAAGAAGTTTATATAGAACAACCAGAAGGATTCATTTTGGGAAATGCTGAAAATCTTGTTTGTAGACTTAAAAAGGCTCTATATGGTCTCAAACAAGCTCCAAGGGCATGGTATTATCGTCTTGACAAATATATTCATCAACAAGGATTCTCAAAGGGGTCTGCTGATAGAAACTTATACACAAAAATTGAAAATGATAAACTATTGATTGTGATTGTATATGTTGATGATATCATTTTTGGGAGTAATGAAGAATCTATGAGTCAGAAATTTTCTTCTGTCATGCAGCAAGAATTTGAAATGTCCTTACTTGGGGAACTAGCATTCTTTCTTGGCTTGCAAGTGCATCAAACTACAGATGGTATATTCTTATCACAAGAAAAATATCTTAAGCAAATTCTGAAGAAGTATGGGATGGAAGAATGCAAACCTATAAGTACACCAATGATAACCGGATGTAATCTTAGTTCTCATGATGATTCTCCCACAGTGAATCAACCAGAATACAGATCGATGATAGGAAGTCTACTTTATCTCACTGGGACTAGACCAGACATTATGCATGCAGTTGGGATTGTTGGAAGATTCAAAGCTAATCCAAAAGAGTCTCACCTTCAGGCTGTCAAAAGAATATTCAAATATCTACAAGGAACTCAAGATTTTGGAATATGGTATCCAAATAATGCTGATCTTACTCTTCATGCTTACACTGATGCAGATTGGGCTGGAAATTTTGATGATCAAAAAAGCACTAGTGGTGGTGCATTCTATATGGGGCCCCGGTTAGTATCTTGGTTCAGCAAGAAGAAAAATTCTATTGCCTTATCTACAGCAGAAGCAGAATATGTGGCTGCCACATCTTGTTGCACTCAACTCCTTTGGATGATGCAAACCTTACAAGATTTTCAAATCAAATGTACACCTCCTATCTCAATTATGTGTGATAATACAAGTGCCATCAGTATCTCAAATAATCCTATTATGCATTCAAAGACCAAGCACATTCCCATCAAGTATCACTTCTTACGTGAACAAGTGCTTGAACAAAAGGTGAAGTTGGAGTATGTTCCCTCCAAAGAACAAGTTGCTGATATATTTACCAAACCTCTGCCCAGGGAAGCATTCGAATACCTCAGATAGAAGTTGGGTGTTGTCTCTGCCTCTCAAAAGATCAGATCTAATTAAATTCAGAAGATTCAATTGGATACGCAGGTTTCCTGAAATACAGTCACGTATATACCCGATTTTCTACACTGATAGCCGCGTATGGTTGATTGCTTACAATTTTTGTGGGTCAGCATTTTTCAGCACAAGCTGTGGTGCTGTATGGTATCTCTGGTGATGTTTTAGCTCTCATAGTTCTGTTTCACTCTCTGATATTTGATGAAGATGCCTTGATGATCTGCTGATTGAAAGTGTTCAGGTTGCTCAAGCTAAGGGGTAGATGAAGGAATAAACTGACTCAAGAACAGTTCTACGGTTTTAGGGGGAGCATTAGCTTTGCTGAGTATAATGCATTGTTGGCATTATGATGATTCTGAAATATGATCTCTCTCTTGAGGTCTTCTTAGTTTTGGTTATAAAATTCATATTTGTATTTTGATGAAAAGGTCATGTTAAGACCTATGATGTAAACTTGTAATATTCAGTCATGTAAAGGACTTGTTCAATTTCTGTAAATCCACTTGGTTGGATAGTTGAGTCAAAATGTGTAAACCCACTTGGTTGGGTACTTGAGTCTCATATGTAAATCCACTTGGTTGGATAATTGATGTAAGTATGATTCCTTGGTGATAGGAAAGGTCATAGAGTCATGTCTTCATTGAAAAATATATTTGAGGATTCGGCATGAAGTCAGGGGGAGCATGGTAACTTCAGTACATCAGATCTAGAGAGCTCTTCTATTAGATCTGCCCTTTTCCCTTGATGTCAAAGGGGGAGAGTAACATGGTGTTTGAATAGGGGGAGAATATCATGGTTACAATCAATGTATCTATTTGACTATCAAACCCCATCATGGTTGCATGGTTGCCATCAATTCCAAAGGGGGAGATTGTTGGCAGTTTGATGCAGAGTGTTGTCCTTGATGGCAACCCACTTGATGAAGATGATGGCAGCCTACTTGATGAAGTTGTCCTTGATGCTTGATGAGTTTATTAATGATGTAAATATGATGTTCTACAAGAAGCTCAGAAGTACCAGAGAAAGAAATATCAGTAAGGGCCAGAAAAATGATGAAAAGTGTGTGTCACAAAGCATACGCGGGTTTGTTTAGGAGAAGTTGCGTATGCACATGGAAAAGTACGTGCCAAGTCACGTATTCCTAATTGCGCTCTAAATTTGTAAACACAGGGGACTTTACCATGGTATTGGCCCATGGTATTGAGCATTTTGGATTATGTTGAGTCCCGTAAGAATACCATGGAAACAATATGGTTAGTTCATGAAGTATGTTATTAGAAAGAGCTAAATCTATTTAGGCAGGAAAATGAATGCACAAAGGGTGTGCAAGTGTCTAAGCTTTAATGAATACTTCACTCTGAAGTATATCTGTATGGAATGGGTAACTGTTTAATGATTGATCTGAATTAATAGTGCGTCCATGAAGAAAATGATAAAGAGGGATCTCTAGATCTGAAATGTCTATGTTTCTTATAGATCTGATGATGGAATGTTTAGATCTATGAACTGGCGAATCTTTGCTGAAGTGAAGGATGAATTCTGAGTTGTTTATCTGATCTGAAGAACTGCACAGTCCTGAAAAGTTACAAATATATCCGCCGGTTCTCTTCATAAAAGGCACGTATATACGCAGTATCTATGAATGAAAAGCGCATATGAGCAGTTATGGTTTGCACAGAGGTATACGCGGATTGGTAAACATGAAAGCACGTATACACGCTACTTCAGTGAATAAAAGTATCATATGATATTTGAATCATTGAATGGTCTGGGCTGAGGTTACATCTGCATATCTATTCTGAAGTCTGGGTCATCTCTGATATTTTGGTTACAGTGGTCTCACTGTTCTGTTTGAAGCTATGGGCATAGTATGATGGTTGATAAGTGAAGGGTCATGTTGAAGCTGTTTGATCCAGTTTGAAAATTGATGAAACGTGGTCTGCAGTGGTGCTGAGGGTTGAAGCTTTTAGTAAGGGGGTAGTAGCTCCCTTCAAGTGATAACTGGTAAACAAGAGCAGGGGGTAGTGGCTTCCTTCCAGGAGAGGCTGGTAAACAAGAGCAGGGGGGTGTAGCTCCCTTCCAGGAGAGGCTGGTAAACAAGAGAAGGTTGTAACCTTCTGCAGGTGAGTGCCTGCGTGTTGGTATGAGTCTACGCCAGTACATGGTTGTAAGATGTTTTCTTTATATAATAAATATTGAAGACTGAGACGATGACAGCGGTGGTTTTCTCCCGAATTGGGTTTCCACCTTAAATCCTGATGTTCATGTGTGTTGATGATGTGTGATGATTTATTCTGTTCTTACTGAACCTGTTTACTGCTTACTTAACATCTGATGAATGAATGAAGCAATGATCTAAGTTAAGAATTAAGTGCATAATTAGATCTCTATGCATACGCTAGTTTCCTTCTGGTTATCTGCGTGTAGACGCGAGTTTTGTTCAGTAAAGTAGCGTATGGGTTTAAAAGAAATAAAAATTAAATAGTTTGTTTTTACGTACAAAATACGTTCACCCCCCCCCTCTCGGTATTTTCCCAGAGGAAGAAGATGGACTCATGTCTTGTATGAGACTTGCAGGACTTAAGTTAGATTTTCACGGTGAAACCGCATTGAGAATAAATGGTTGGTGAAGGAATTATGGAGGCAATTTCTGGCTATGGAGGGTGGTGAGGGGTTTTTACACGGAAAGGTATGGTTGATGCAGTGTTCTTTCTCTATGGAGGATAGATTAGTCCCGAACTTCTTGAAAATCTTGTAGCGACAGGATATTTACATCTTGAACAATTAGATGTAAAGACAACATTTCTCCATGGAGATTTGGAGGAAGAGATATACATGCAGCAACCAGAATGATATGAGGTAAAAGGGGAAGAAAAATTGGTGTGTAGGTTAAAGAAGAGCTTGTATGGCTTAAAACAGGCTCCAAGGCAGTGGTATCTAAAATTTGACAAGTTTATGTCTGAACAAGGTTATACTAGATGTCACTCTGATCATTGTGTTTATATAAAAAGGCAAAATGATGGCAGCTATATTATATTGTTATTGTATGTAGATGACATGCTTGTTGCAGGGTCTAACATGCAGGAAATAAATGTGCTCAAAAGAAAATTGGCAAATTCATTTGCAATGAAGGATTTGGGAGCTGTAAAACAAATCCTTGGTATGAGGATAACTAGAGACAGGAAAAATCACAAATTAACACTGTCTCAGAATGAGTACATAGAAAAGGTGTTGAAAAGATTTAATATGCAGAATGCAAAACCAGTTAGTACACCTTTTGCTAGCCATTTCAAACTTAGTAAGGAGATGTGCCCAAAGACCCATGAAGACATGGATTATATGTCTAAAGTTCCATATGCATCAGCAGTTGGAAGTTTAATGTATGCAATGGTCTGCACAAGGCCTGATATTGCACATGCAGTGGGAGTTGTAAGCAGGTACATGAATAATCCAGGAAAAGAACATTGGATGGCAATAAAATGGATTCTTAGATATTTGAGAGGTACCACAAATCAAGCATTATGCTTTGGTGGTTCAAACATTTCTCTACAGGGATATGTTGATGCAGATATGGCAGGTGACAGAGATAACGGGAGGAGCACTACAGGATATGTATTTACTGTAGGTGGAACAACTGTCAGTTGGGTTTCAAAAATCCAAAGTGTTGTTGCACTTTCAACAACAGAAGCAGAGTATGTTGCTGCTACAGAGGCTAGTAAAGAAATGATTTGGTTACAAAGGTTTATGGGTGAAATGGGTAAGAATCATGATATGGGAACGCTATACAGTGATAGCCAAAGTGCCATTCATCTTGAAAAGAACTCAGCATTTCATTCCAGGAATAAACACATACATCTCAAGTACCATTTCATGCGGTCAGTATTGGAAGATGGAGAGTTGAAGCTGGAAAAGATACACACTAGCCAGAATCCTGCAGATATGCAAATGTTTTATCCTGTCCAAAGTGTCAAGACAATCCTCCAATGTGTTTCTCCTTAATTAGATTTCCCCTCATGGAACACTTACGTTTACACAATTTATTATTCTTCAACAACAATTCTCCTTGAATCAGGTAGTCCACCCACTGAATTTTGTTATGAATCAAGGGATTTTTAACAACTACATATATTTATTTTAAATCTGTGCCTTCCTCATACATATCAATCATTTCTTCAAACCCCAAAATGCTAATATTCAATTCCTTCATAATCAAATTTACTCTACTCAAAGCATCAACAACTTTGTTTGACTTACCACTTCTGTGTTTGATTACAAAGGTAATAATCTGAAAAAACTCCACCCACTTAGAATGCTTTTGGTTCAACTTTGGTTGATTATTTATGAAATGCAGTGCATGGTTATCTGAATACAACACAAATTCTTTGGGCAACAAGTAATGCCTCCAAATACAACACAAATTCTTTGGGCAACAAGTAATGCCTCCATTTCTTCAAAGCTTGCACAGTAGTGTAGAACTCCTTATTATAGGATGAATACTTCTTCTTGGCCTCATTTAAATTTTCACTGAAATAAGCTATCGGTATCTGACCTTGACTCAAGAGAGCTCCAATTTCTATCCCACTAGCTTCGATCTCAACTTGGAATATTCTATCAAACTTTGTCAAGGCCAAAATAGGTCTTTCAGTGATCTTTTTCAACAACTTGAAATTATGATCTGCTCCTTCTGTCCAATTAAATGGTTGGTTTCTCTCTTTTATTGTTTCAATTATTAGCACAGAGATCTAACTAAAACATCTGATAAAATTTCTGTAAAAGCTTGCAAGACCATGAAAACTCCTTACCTCAAATACAATTCTCAGAGTTGGCCAATCCAATAGTACCTGGATCTTCTCTGGTTACATCTTCAAGCCTTATTTTGAGACTATAAATCCCAAATAAACGCGCTCCTTCTTCAAGAAAATACACTTCTTCACATTTATAAGTGGTTTCTCCTTTTGCAAAGTACTTAACACCAGCTTGACATGCTCCAAATTCTCTTCCTTACTCTAACTAAAAATCAGAATGTCATCAAGATAGACTATCACAAATTTCCATGCATACTCTTTCAAGACCTCATTCATTAGTCTCATAAATGTTCTTGATGCATTAGTGAGCCCAAAAGGCATCACTTACCACTCATACAACCCAATGTTAGTCTTAAATGCAGTATTCCATTCATATCCTTCTCTAATCCTTATTTTATGGTATCTACTCTTCAGATCTATCTTAGTAAAATACTTTGATCTACATAAAAAATCCATCAAATCAGCTATGTATGGTAATGGAAATATACTTGATAGTGATCTTGTTTATTTATCTAACACCTCTTGTAACTATCTTCCAACCTCTTCATTTTTTTGAGGTGTCATTCTATATGCTCCTTTGTTTAGTAAACTTGTAGCAGGTATTAAATCTATGTGATGACTTATACTTCTGACTAGTGGAAATTTACTTGGTAATTCATCAACAACTATATCAACATAATCATATAACATATTTATAATTTCCACTGGAAGATTGTCTAAATTTGTAGAAGGCAGAATTACCTATGGTTTATCCAGAATAGAAAAATTCATTTCTTTCTCCTTCTTAACTTCTTGCAGCAATTGTTTTCCACTAATCAGCATAACACTAATTCTAGTTGCTCCTTTTTCTACTTCATCCTTCAAAGGTAGTAATGTGTGCTTATTTCCATCCTTCTTTATGGTATAGGTATTCATTTTTCCATCATGAATGGATTTTCTGCCAAATTTCTAGGTCCTTCCTAGCAATACATGGCACACATCCATAGGCATCACATCACACAATATAAAATCTTTATACGTACCAATCTGTATCCCTACTTTGCACTGTTCTGTCCCCAAAATTTGATGTTCCTTCTGTAGCCATGACACTCTATAGGGAGTAGGGTGTACCAGCTTAATCAACCCCAACTTCTCAACCATATCTATAGAAAATACAATATCAGTGCTTCCACTGCCAATCACAACTTTGCAACACTTATCGTTAGAATTGCATATATTCATGAATAATCTCTTCCTTTGAGTTGGCTCATTCACTTCCTTCTCTGCTTTAAGCTATGCTCTTTTGAGAAATAAAGACTCCCCTTCCTCAGGTGGTTCTTCCTTGTCTATGACCTGAGGAATTTCTTCCTTTGCCTCAGCTACATTCACATTCCACTGATTTGTTGGTTTTTTATGACGACAATCCCATGATCTGTGTCCCCATTCTCCACATCTGTAACACCGCATTTCTCTTCCTCGGCCCCTACCTCTAGGTGCAAATCTTCCTGTACCAAATTCTCATCTTTGTGGTGGTCTGCTACTCGAACCTCTTGCTTCTTTGTGAGAGTGCTAAAATATTGGTCTGAAAGCTCCTCTTCCTCTTACTGGATTATTACCTCTATTCTTATGACTTTGTTTTCTCAACATCTTCTCCTCTGCCTTCAAAGTTGCTTGATAGGCATCCTCAATTGTCTTCAGACTCACCAAATTGATTTCATCTTTCATATCATACCTTAAACCATTGATGTATCTAGCTACTTTCTCCATATCACCTTCATCATGTCTTGCTCTAATGCATATCTTGTAAAACTCCTCTGTATACTCCTTGATAGCCATTCCTTTCTATCTCAAATTCTACAACTATTTAAAAATATTCAATTGATAATATTTTGGCATAAATTTTTTCTTAAATTTACTTACCATTTAATCCCACTGCTTCATCTTAGGCTTTCCCTTTTTAACCCTGTATGTTTGTATTTCATCCCACCAGATAGATGCATGGCCCTTTAACTCGGTAGCTGCAAACTTTACCTTCTTCTTATCTTCGAACTCTTCTAAGTCGAAATACTTAACACAAGTAATCTAGATAAAGAGGAAATCTATAAACTATCAAATCTAAAAAATATTGGTCTATCAAAGAAATTTGAGAATAAGAAAAGAAGGGTATAGTTAAAAAACTTATGAAGAATTGATTCCTTTCTCTTAACATTTAGAAAAACAAACCCCAAATCCAACTCCCAAAAATATTCCCTAAATTCTTACTATCCTTCAAAAAGGGCTTCTTTGCAAACTATTGCAAACAAATTTTCTTCTTAAGTAGCCTCAAACCTTAGATGAATTATTCCTACTATTCTAAATCTAAACCATCTAAGTTAAGCTTCAAGAGACATTTTTGGGTAGTATTTAAATTAAATATAATTTGCCTACTTAATGTATTTTTATTACAATTCAAAAATTTTTGGGTTACCAAAGGACAAGTTATTTTCAGCTTTGGTTTCATAAATGATATAAAATTTAATTATTTATTTTTTGATTTTTTTGTTGGTGAATAATTTGTGGAATTAATTTATTTAGTAAGAAATAGTGATTTAGAGGAACATGAATTATCTAAATCATTTTCCAATTACATTAATACTTGACATGAAATATTTTAGAAAAAATGTCTTTCTTTAATCACATCATTAGGACATTTTTCTAATCATGTGATTAATCTAAAACATATTTTTTCTAAATTATGAATCACAAAAGTCTTAGTTCTAACATTAATTTTTTCTTTCTATATTATCCAAGTTTCAAAATTCCATAACTTTTATCATTATATTTTTAAATTTCATAATTCTTATATAATAAACAATAAAATATTTTTCTTGCCATTAAAAATAAATTCATTTTTTAATTTATTTTAGTAAATTTGAATAAATTTTATAAATAAATCCCCTTACAAAATAATATAATTATTTTACAATTAAAAACACATTTTAAACATTATTATGTTAATTTTATTTTAACATTATTTTATAATTAGATAATCTTTGGCTTAGAATCAAGTCACTCAAATAATGTATTTTAAATATGGAGTCTTATTATCTAGATTCATTTTGGTGAAAATGTAATTTATTTTATAATTATTATTTGAATATAATCAATATATTATATTTTAAATTTCCTTTTGATTGAATAATAAACTATAATCTTTTTAAAAATTTAATTTTATGTTATATCTGAATTAAATAAAAAATATATACATAAATAACTTTAATTTTTAACATGTTTATATAGATTAATATTTTCATGTATATATAATTATTATTATTTTTGGTATATGTATATAAGTAGTAGATCTTTTCTAAACCTTAACATAAATAATAATATCTATGGGATGATAGATTATAAAGTATCTTAATGTGTCAATTAAGAATAGACTAATATATTTTTATGTTGATTATTTATTATTATTTCTTGGATTTTTTTCTCAGTAAATATGCCCAAAGGAATCACTTCCCACTGGCTCATTAATGGAGTTTAATGAGGAGAATTAAGTTCCTAATTATTATTTTTTATTAAAACCCAATGATTTTTTTTTTTTTTTAATATTCTAAATTCTTTAATATGATTATTATTTTTAATTAATAATTTAATATTATTAAAAATTACTTAAAACCATCTCATCTCTCCAAATTAGATTTTAGATTATAGAGTACCTCCCAACTCAAAAACTAATATTAGAAATGAAATATATCATGACAAAATAAAATTCAAATATTTGAACTTATCTTACTTGTAAATTTGATATTAACAAATAAATAATGCACTTTGCCACATGCTCATTTACTACATGTTATTAATATAAAAATACTTTTTTTAAATATAGTATTAATAATTTTATAGATTACAATATGTTTATCCCTAGAGAGTGATCCCTAAGGTGATGATATAAAAGACCTAACTCTTAAGAAATGTTCCTAAATGATCTTAAATCTCCTATGCATGGGAATTATACACCATATATTGATATGTATCTAAAAATATTTGATTTTATTTGTGGTAATTTCATATCACTTAGCCTAAATTTATAACTTTTATATAAAATTTTGAGATAAGATTAATAATAAAAACAACTTATAAATTATTGTATTTATAATGTAGTCTCTCCATTTGCCTATACAAAGTAGCTTATACAAAATAGCTCCCACATATGAAGTACAAAGTAACTTATAAAAAATAATTTATATGAAGAAGTACACTACCTAATGCAAGGTTATAATCTTCAATATAATGCCTCTAAACAAGGTCAAAGATATACTTAAGTTTTGACAAGAATATGCCACAAAATTAACATCAAAGTAGAATGATAATTTGTGGAAGAACATTAAAAAGAGCTCACATGATATCAAGATAAAAGAGCTCCCATCATAGCATCCAAATACATGACTTCAAAAACTAGTATCTCTGTGACATGTTCATGTCAAGTATGGATCTAAATAACAACACATCAGCATAATTTCAAAAATATATTGGTGTATACTCTCATACTACCAAGTGTGCAAGGCTTCATTAACAATTCACGAAATCCATCCATGTATGGGAGGAGAAAAGCATTGTTCACATTTATTTCATCGACCTCTTATTTCTCGATTCAGTTTTCCATCACTTGAACGTAATTAGATTGTAAATTTTGGAAAACTAATTTAATGAAATCAATTAACTTTTCCTTACCTTTAATTTTCTTGAATATTCCTAAACCTAACATCATCATAAATTTATGCCCTATTACAACTATAAAAAAGTGTAATCACAAAGGTCCCAATGCAGTCGATACCTTTAATCACCTTTGGCTATCAAACATACATTGTATCACTCAATTTGAACTTCCCGTGTAGATTTGGTTTGTCGATTCGCCTATACAACCAACCTCATGCTTCCTTTGGAAAGTAAAAGTAATCCCATGTCTTGCTTTTTATCATGGAGTTTCCTCCCCATTGCATAATACACATGTAGAAATTTATATAACTGATATGCTATACATCCGAGATTCTCCTCATCACACACTATTTGACTTCATGCTCAATAAAAAATCTCTTCTACTATTGATCATTAATTGCGGAAATAAGAACAATTGCATGCACATATTAAAACCATAAACATTCACACATATGAACACAATATTTTATGGGAAATATTAACGCTGAAAACCCCCAACTATCTGTATATTATATGTCATAGAGATCATGTAACAATCATTATACAAAGCTCCTCACAAGCTCTCAGTACAATCTCCAATTTCTACACACTAATTAGGTCCGATCTAGCAAAAAACATGCTCCAATATATGCCACCTGCTAGCCTACCTCTAATGCGCAATCATTGTTGAAGAATGGCTCTGAATGAACTCGAATTGGTCCAGCCTTGCTCACGCAATCCTCATTGGCATCTCCAACCATGTGTGGTGCAAACTCATGCAACACTATAGTCACAACTGATAGTCACACTGCTCTTTCACCTACCTCTTCACTGGTCTCCACTGAAACTGTCCATGCACTATAGTTAACTGATGTATTATTTAGTTGATTAATGAGTTAATAATTAGTGAATTAATTAATAGTTAATTCACACTACTCTCACTAGTGTATCAATCGGTTAGACTAGATACAACTAGCTCAACTATGTTTAACTCAGTTAAACTGAACACAACTCCACCAACTACCTCAATAACTCCACCAAACTCTGTCACATGAGTTCTAACTGAAGTCTCCATGCAATAGCTCCACTTAACCCTTAGGAATAGTGTAATTCCTTCTGTCAGCTCCTGTGCCACATCTTTGCACTTAACTGAAGTGCTCCAAGAGAATAAGATAATGTTTATAGTCCAAATATTATTAAGAGCTAATAATATTCGACATATCTATTTTTAGACTCGTAATCTAAAAATAGATTCCGCCCAATATGTCTAAAAATAGAAGTCCATATCTTTTTCCAACTTGACCAACCATCCACAAATAGCATCCTTCAACTCATAGAATATGATCGACATGTCTAAAAATAGACAGAGTCTAAAAATAGACTTGCGCCAAAAATAGCCTGCGGGCCCACTTAGTGAAGGCGACTCTTTTCACTAAGCTCATCATCTTGCAATTGCAATAATCCCTCTCAACAAGATAGGGAT
Source organism: Pinus albicaulis (assembly GCA_034641835.2). Taxonomy (NCBI): domain Eukaryota; kingdom Viridiplantae; phylum Streptophyta; class Pinopsida; order Pinales; family Pinaceae; genus Pinus; species Pinus albicaulis. The sequence goes on from CM076575.1 coordinate 94,647,550, forward strand.
TATCTGCCACCCAGATCCTGCCTCTGTGGTATTCAAATTTGCTCCTGCTGAGTGCCTTCATCAAGATATCAACATCCTGATCCTCCGTGGGAATGTATGAAAGTAACATGATCTTTCGCTGCACACAATCTCTGATATGATAATACTGGATGTCAATGTGTTTAGATCTATCATGAAATACTAGATTAACCGAGAGTTTGATGCAACTATGATTATCACAATATATCACAGTAGGATCTAAGTGTGAACCGAACAACCTAACCAGGATCTTCCTCATCCATATAGCCTTGCATGCAAACAAACTCACTGCCATATACTCGGCCTCTGCTGAACTGAGTGCCATGGATCTCTGCTTGTTGTTTTACCAAGAAACTGTTGTCGACCCGATACTGAAAATCCCTCGAGATGTGCTCTTTATGTCCATTGGGCTCCCTACCCAATCTGCATCCATGAAGCCACACAGCTTCACCTCATCTGAATGTCTGTACCATAATCCATATCCTGATGTGCCTCTAAGATATCTCAATACATGCTTGCTTTCCTTCCAAAAGATCTTGGTAGGCTTAACCATAGCTTGTGAAAGCTGGTTAACAACATAGCATATGTCAGGTCATGTATTGACTAGATACATAAGCGACCCCACCAACTGTCAGTAAACAATGGCATCCACTACCTCTGCCGATGTAGCATCCTCTTTCCTCCATCCACCAGGAAGAGGAGTGTCGATAGGCTTGCAACCATGCATGTTGAACTTCTCCAGTATCTCCTGGGAATACTTGCCTTGAGACACAAACAATCCATCACTGCGATACCAAATTTCCAATCCTAGGAAATAATGAAGGAGGCCCAAGTCCTTCATCTCAAACTCCTTTGCAAGATCAGCTTTGCATGAGTGTATCAATAGTTCATCACCTGTCAGAATCAAATCATATACATAAAGTATAATGACCAGCAACTTACCCTCCACCACAATCTGGTGTAGGTTCGGATCTGCCTCACTCTTGGAGAATCCAAGTCCAGTGAAATAAATTTCTATCCATGTGTAGCAAGCACGAGGTGCTTGTTTCAACCCATACAACGCTCTTTTGAGCCTGCACACATGCGACTCGCTGTTGAAGATCTCGAAACCTTCAGGATGCTCTATGTACACCTCCTCCTTAATCACTCCGTTGAGGAACACAATCTTCACATCCATCTGATGAATGTGCCACCCCATCTACGCTGAGAGAGCAAGAATCATCCATATGGAAGAATACCTTGCGACAGGTGCAAAGGTTTCCTCATAATCGATCCCCTCAATCTATGAGAAGCCTCAGGCAACAAATCTTACCTTGTAATTCTCCACACTCCCTTCAGCTGCTTGCTTCACTTTGTAGATCCATCTCGAACCTACCACTTATTTCCCTTCTGGCCTTAGGACAATCTCCCATGCACTGTTTCTGACAATCAAATCATACTCTTCCACCATGGCATCTACCCATGTGGGATCCTCCATATATTCCTTGAAAGAGGATGGCTCTGTCACGATACAGTTGCTCATAAGGTGACTGTCTCTGTCTGCGCTGTGATGTAGGTGCTCCTACAATCTTCTCTGCATCCTGAATCAGTCGCTCAACTTCTGTAGTGTGCTTTCACCCTCTGATGGTTGGCGCTGCATGAGTGGTCTCTTCCACTCCATGAAACCCCTCTTGTGGCTGATCCACATCCTAAGGCTCATCCTTTGGAACTAATATCTCCTCATCTGCATGCAAGTGTGGCTCCCTCTCAAGCGAACACTTCATGGCTTTATCCTCATGAAATTTGATATCCTGTCGCACAATAATATTTCGACTATCTGGAAAATACACACGATAGTTGTGGGGCGTATCAGTGTACCCCACAAATATCCCAACCTTCGCAGTCGGCTCCATCTTCTTCTTGGCATCCTTAGTCACATGAATGTAAACAGGTGAACAAAAAATCCTCAAATGGGAAATATTAAGCCTCTTACCAGAAAACGCCTCCTCGGGCGTACTCATGCCAGGTATCCTGTCAGGACAACGGTTTTGCACATAAACTGCAGTATTGCATGCCTCTACCCACAAGTGTATGGGAAGGCTCTGATCATGCAACATCACCCATGCAGTACCCATAATCATTCTGTTCTTTCACTTCGTGACCCCATTCTTTTGTGGGTTATGAGGCACTATGAGCTCTCTTCGAATTCCTTCTGCGCTGTAAAAGTCCTTGAATTCACCAAAGATGAATTCACCACCATTATTTCTCCTAAGAGCCTTCACCTGCTTCCCCGATTCTTTCTCAACCAGTGCCTTGAACTCACAGAAATTTGAGTATGTCTCTCTCTTCTTCTGCATGAATAAGATCCAACACTTCCGAGAAAAATCATCAACAAATATCACATAGTACCTGTGCTTTGCTGTCAAATTTATTGAGAAAGGTCCACACACGTCTGTGTGAATTCTCTCAAGGATCGTTGTGGCGCGACTATCCTTCTCGTGAAAGGTGGCTTTCACAAATTTTCCCAAAGTACATCCCTTGCACTGATTTGACTCTGCAACTGTACCTTTGGGAATCCCAGTAGAAATATGCTACAAAATTTTCAAAGCACCATGGTGAAGATGGCCCAATCTCTTGTTCCATAGCTCGCCTTCATCCTAGCTCACCACTCCTTCTACCTTACCTGCCATTTTTGCGTAGCCATCTACCTCCAATTGATAAAGGTTTTTAACTCGAACCCCTATCCTCTGGGTTTCACTAGTTGCCTTACTGCGCAGGAAAGCCTTTCCCTTGCTAAAGACAACATCATATCCCTTCTCTTCCAACATAGCCACAGAGATAAGATTCTTCTTCAATCCTGGAACATGCATCACTTCCTTCAATACAAAGGGTTTACCAAAATCCCTATCAAAGGGAATGATACCGATACTGGTCGCATTGTATCTACCATCATCGCCCATCTTGATGTGCACTCCAAGATCTTTCTCATCCAAATCAGTAAACAAATATTTGTCTCCGGTCATGTGAACAGACACACCACTGTCAAGAAACCACACTGAACCCATCATACTTGAGACCAAGCATGCGATCAGCGAAAAATCAAGCTCAAACTGCGAGGCTAAGGCCTCTCCAGCTGCAGATCCAGCAACCTGCTTATTTTTCTTCTTCTGTGGACAAATTGTGGCGTAATGTCTGTGTTGGTGACTTTGAAAGCACTTCACCTTGGACATGTCCCGCTTCTTTCCTTTCGCACCGGATTAAGAAGCATTCTTCTTTCTCTTCCCCTTCCTTGCTTTGGCATCCAAAGCACAATTTTCTTCATCTGAATTCTTTGATGAAGATCCATCCCTAGTACTTTTCCTTATCTCCTCTTGCACAATATCTGACCAAATCCTAGCAATTTCTCCCGACCATTGATTGAGTCCTGATACAAATTCCAACTCTTCAGAGGCCCAAGGAGAGCCAAGCTCACCAAGTCCTCGTCATCTACAGTAACCCCCACACTTCCCAGCTCATCCCTGCACTGGACAAAATTCGTGAGATACTTGGGTATACTATTTCCTTTCCCCATTTTTATGTTCCTGAATTTATCCTTGAGCACCAACTTCCTATGGTCGCTCTTGCTTTGGAATAAATCTGTGAAAGCTTTCCACATCAAGAATGGAGAAGCCTTACCATGAAGGCTGGACACTATGTGATCCTTCACACCCTCCAACAGAATCCTTCAACATTTTTTTGTCTTCTTTTGCCATGTGTCAAGTGCGGCAGCATTGCTAGAAGTAGGTTTTGGAATTTCTACATCTATGAACTCCTTCAACCCTTTTTCATCTAGCACCGCCTCCATCTTGTCCTTCCATGCAATATAATTTCGATCTGCCCTAAAGGGAATACTCCAATCATAATCTATTGAAATACATCTCAACTTCGACACCAATAAAACACTACTGCAAATTCGAATTCCACCAGCACAAAACTCAACCGCTTCAATTTTTTTCAATTGCTCCAATCATCAATATTGCTCTAATACCATGTAGAAATTTATATAACTTATATGTTATACATCCGATATTCTCCTGATCACACACTATTTGACTTGATGCACAATACAGAATCTCTTCTACCATTGATCATTAATTGCAGAAATACAAACAATCGCATGCACACATTAAAACCATAACACATATGAACACAATATTTATGGGAAAGCTTAAAGCTAAAAACCCCCAACTATCTGTATATTATGTGTCATAGATATCATGTAACAATCATTATACAAAGCTCCTCACAATATCTCAGTATAATCTCCAATTGCTACACACTAAACAGGTCCGATCTAGCAAATCACATGCTCCTATATCTGCCACTCGCTAGCCCGCTCATCAGTATCAATCACTGCTAATGAATGGCTCTAAATGAACTCGAATTGGTCCAGCCTTGATCACGCAATCCTCATTGGCATCTCCAACCATGTGTGGTGCAAACTCATGCAACATTATAGTCACAACTGATAGTGACACTGCTCTTTCACCTACCTCTTCACTAGCCTCCACTAAAACTATCCATGCACTGTATTTAACTGATGTATTCTTTAGTTGATTAATGAGTTAATAATTAGTGAATTAATTACTAATTAATTCACACCACTCTCACTAGTGTATAAATCAGTTAGACTAGATACAACTAGCTCAACTATATTTAACTCGCTAAACCGAACACAACTCCATTAACTTCCTCAATCAACTCCACCAAACTCTCTCACATGAGTTCTAACTGAAGTATCCATGCAATAGCTCCACTTAACCCTTAGGAACAGCGTAATTCCTTCTGTCAGCTCCTGTGCCACATCTGTGCACTTAACTGAAGTGCTCCAAGAGAATAAGATAATGTTTAGAGTCCAAATATTATTAAGAGCTAATAATATTCGACATATCTATTTTTAGACTGGAAATCTAAAAATAGATTCCGCCCAATATGTCTAAAAATAGATGTCCATCTATTTTTCCAACTTGACCAACCATCCACAAATAGCATCCTGCAACTCATAGAATATGATGGACATGTCTAAAAATAGACATAGTCTAAAAATAGACTCGCGCCAAAATAGCCTGCGGACCCACTTAGTGAAGGCGACTCTTTTCACTAAGCTCATCATCTTGTTGCAATCTCAACAAGACACATGGACAGGAACTGGTCATAACCCTTGATAGAATATCAAAATTAGCATACTGATATCTCCTATCATGGTCGATTTCTCAAAGAGTCCATCTTCTTATGATTATTCTCACTTTCCTCTAACATCCTTTCCTTTTAGGATAAACCTATAAACACTATAAATTATTCATAACCTAAAAATGATATAAATTTCTGAAACATAGAAGTAAGTTAGTAAGTATCTAGCACTATAAATTAACGAAATTTATAAACAGATTGAGGATAAACATTAAGACACTATAAATTAGTGAAATATATAATTAAATATCTAGCACATTGATTTCATAAGGCTCCTGCAAAAATAATACGGAAAATAGTAACTAGCGGGTTGAGTTGTCATTGAGAACCCAACATCTCTGCAAATGATTGACATCCCGTATGTTGAGATCATATAGATGGCGAGACTTTGACATCTTCACTCTAGGTTGCACAAATGCAATGATGGATAACTCTAGTCAAACATAATCAACAAGGCAATTTTAATGAAAAAAATGAAAATGAAAAAGTGGAGGAGAGATTGCTCTTCTCAATATTCAAAAATAGTTAAATAGATTACATTGTAAACATCAATAATAAATGAATGGATTATAACTCAAATAAACTAAATTAAAATTGAACTGTCTACGACACCTACCAGAGAAGAGAATTAAATGTAATGACACCTAACATATAGTGAGATTGGTATCTCAACAACCCCTCCTAATCTCAGTTGTTACAAGTGGAGGCACTAGAAATTCATAATTTCTCTCTTTAAAATTCAAATAAATTCTTTCCCCGTGGTTTTATGAAAATATATGCAGTTGATCTTTGAAACCCCAAAAATAAAGTACTATGTCCCCATCATTGACATGTTCACGGATGAAATGAAAGTGCATGTCAATGTGCTTGCTCCTTTTGTGGAAAACATGATTTTTTAATAAAGAAATTTCTGAACTATTATCAGAGTAAATCGGAATTTTCTCCTTCTAAATATTTGAAATATCTTTTAATAATATTCTCAACCACACTGCTTGACAAGCTCGTGAATTTGCTATCACATATTCAACCTCTGAAGAAGATATTGAAAAGATCGACTGTTTCTTGGATGCCCATGAAATTAGATTTGTTCCAAGTTGAAAAACATACCCTAAGGTACTTTTGCGATCATCTAAACTCCCTGCATAATCGTTGTCTGTATAACCTGTGAACAATTTTTAGAATGTGCATAAAACAATCCATAATCTATGATCCCTATAATATACATTAAGATCCTTTTTGCAACCTTCCAATGGGTAATCTTTGGTGACTACATAAACATGGAAACAAAACTTGCTGCAAACATAATATCAGGTCCATTTGCAGTGAGATACAACAAACTACCAACTAGACTTTTATAGAATGTGGGATCAATTGGTGGTGCTACATCTTCTTTCCTGAGTTTGGTGACTTGAGAAATTGGTGTATCATTTGATTTGAAATTGGTCATTTTGAACATTTGGATGATGTAAGTGGCATATTTTTGTTGACCAACAAAAATTCCACTAGCAGATTAGTGAATTTCAATGCCTAGTAAATATTTCATGACTCTTAGATTTGTCATATCAAAATCTATTTTCATTGCTCCTTTGACGTCTTCTAACATCATATTTCCTGTGTAAAGAAGATCATCTATGTAAAGGCATATAATAATAATTTTACCTTCATGATATTTGGAATACAAAGTGGGTTTATGGTTGCTTCTAGAAAAAACACTTTTGATGAGATAGGTGTCGATGCGAATGTACCAAGCTCTTGGTGTTTGTTTCAAACCATACAAATATTTCTTCAATCTACATAATTTATGCTCTTTTCTTGGCACTTCAAAATGAGGAGGTTACTCTACATAACTACTTCATGCAATATACCATTTAGAAAGGCATATGTTACATCAAGATGATAGACTTTCCATTTGTGTTGAGCTGTTGTGGAAAAAATGGTTCTGACAGTGTCTAACCTTGCTACTGGTGCAAATTTTTCACCATAGTCAACACGAGACTATTGTGATAATCCTTTGGCAACAAAACTTACCTTATGTTTCTCAAATTTTCCTTTTTCATTTAGCTTGGTATTATATACCCCTTTTACGCCAATTCTGGTTTTGTCTCTTGGGAGATCAGCTAATTCCCAAGTCTAGTTCTTATCTATGGAAGCAATTTCTTGGTTCAATGCATCAACCCAATGCTTTTCTTTAACTACCTTCAAAATGGGTTGGTTGAGTTGAAAGAAATTAAAACATATTATGTTGGCCAAACTCATGCACCTGTTCATATATTTCTCTCATGCTCCTTTTTTTTCCATCTTCTGAAGATGTTTGATCACTGGTAGAATCACTACTTGATGATGTACCATTTTAGAATGGTATGGTTGTTATTTAAATTACAATATTGGTGACTTTGGTGGATAAAAAGACTGATTTCAAATTTCATCAACATGATCAAACCAAGATTTTTATTTTTGAAAAATTTGACATCTCCGCTTAAAATAAACTTTTTGGTAACATGACTGTAAATTCTATAGGCCTTTCACTGCTCACTATAGCTTAAAAATATGCATCTTTCACTCCTATCATCAAGATTTTTTCTTAGTTTCTCAGGAACATGTGACACATCTACTAATCCAAAAATTTTAAAGTGTGATAAACTTACCTTGTTACCATCCCATGCTTCTTTAGGTATTGTATCTTGGAAACTGGTTGTTGGTGATCTCTTGAGAAGATACACTGTTGTCGACACTGTTTCTTCTCACGTACCATGCATCTCACCATGTTCATGATCGACTGATTTTTTCTTTCTGCTGCTCCATTCTATTGTGGAGTATACCTTATAATGTTCTACACTAATTCCTTGTTGCTGGCAGAATGTTTTGAATTCATTGGAGCTATGCTCTCCTCTTTCTGACATGAGTATTTTCAGGAGTTTTCCACTCTGATTTTCTGCTTCTTCTTTGAACTCTTTAAATCTAGAGAAGGTATCTCATATTTTTTTTTGAAATACACCCATATCTTCCTGCTACAGTCATCAATAAATGTCAAAAAGTAGAAACTACCGCAAATGGACTATGTCTGCATTGGGCCACATATATCTATATGGAAAAGTGCTACAGGATATTTCACTGTAGAGGAAGATGTGGGAAAGCTATCTCTTTTATTCTTGGATAGAACACAAATTTCACAATTACAATTTTTTTCAGTGATAGAACGAAGACCTATGACTATAGAATTATTTTGAGGCAGACTTAGATTCTTGATAGGGATGTGACCATACCTAGAATGTCATAGATGAGCCTCATATATTCTAGATACATTATGGACTAAAGACTGTGACGTATTTCAACTTCTAATAGTTAATGGAAACATCCTATTTTTGGTCTTTTCAAATTTTTCTATTAATCTTCTATTCAAAATTTTATGATAGATATAGCATGTTTTATTTTGAAATAATACATCGTAACCATGATCCATTAGTTGTCCTACACTAATGAGGTCATGTTTCAGATGTGGAACATAGAAAACACTAGGGATGTATTTGTTCTAATTATGTTTAGTAAGAATAGGGAAAATACCTTTTCCTTCAGCTTTAATACATGAAGAATCTCCAAGTGTAATCTCTGATGTTATGGAAGCATCAAGAGAAGAAATAAGATTCTTGTTACCTATCATGTGATTGTTGCATCTACTCTCCAGCAACCAAAGGTCCTCACTGTGTCTCTCTTCAGTAAGATGGCATGAAAGAAACTTTGTTTCAAAGGATTCTCCTTCATTGATGGAGAGATGGACAATGCCTCTTTTCTAATATAACTGTTTCTTTCTGTAGTCATGTTCATAATGCCAAAAATTCTTGCAGTAATAGCATTAGACATTAAATTTGTTCCATGATCTACCTCTCTGGGTTTGCTTTTGTGGAGGTCTCCACTGTTATGTTGCATGATGATTATCTCATCTGCCACTACTTCTGTCTTTGCCTTGCTTGCTCCCGCTCTATATCTTCTACCTATCTGTGTGCCAAATGAGATTTCTGCTTTGAACACTTGTTCTATGAAGTCTTTCGCCAAGTTGAACCTCCTTTCGTGTGCCAAAAGTGATCGAGTCAACTATTCTATTAAGAAAGTTGTAAAATATTTGGATTCCAAAATGGTTGTTACAATCATGTCATATTTCTTGGGTAGCCTTCAAAGGAAATTTTCAACAATTTTATGATATGTAATGGTTTCATCAATGAGTTTGATATAATTGACTATTCCCATTACCTATAGTCATGAACTGATCCACATTCTCTATGTCAGTCATCTTTAGGGTTTTAAACTGTGCTCTCAATGTTTGCAATTTCACTGTCTTCACTATATCATTTCCTTGATATGCAACTTTCAAAATATCCCAAGAGTATTTTGCTATTGACGCACTGGTTATCTTGTCAAAGATAGAGTCATCGACTGAGTTTTGTATCCAACATTTGGTTCTATGCTCTTTCTTTCCGAGTTTAATAGCTGCATTCCTCTTATTATTGGTCATGGCGGCCCATGCTTCTAGGGTCAGCTCTACATCGGCGATCTCAAGTGTATCCCAACACTCTTAAGCTTGTTGAAAATTCTTCATTCTTAAATTCGAAAACTCATAATTTTTGCCAAAAAAAATTGGGGTTTGTGGCAAATAGCTAGAAAAAATCATTATTTCTTCAAATGCTAATGTGCCTCTCTTTTTTAAATCTCCTTTAAAAATTAAAAAATCTCTTTAAAAATGCAACGTTTTTCTTTTCGTTCACCTTTACAAATTTAAAGTTAAAAACAGAAAAAAAAAACTTTAATAAAAAAAATCATTTTCCTTTATAAGCTTCCTTACTTTTTAGAAACCCTCATATGAAGCTTTTAAATTCCTTTTTATACGTTTTAATGAAATAGGCTCAATGTTAATTTTTTTTTTAAAGCAAGAAGTGATACCTTCATGCATGCTTGGTATTAATTTTCTTTAGTAAAACACTTTAACGCAAAGAAAATCACTTTATAACGTTGGTGCTTCAGCCCTGACCAGCGCGTATGTGAGGAATTGGTGTCAACTCAACATCAACATCACCACAATTATTTTAATACAAACCTGCATTTCACAACCATATATATATATAATACCTTTTTCACATATGTTTTGAATATCTTTTACATAGTTGTATGATAAATGTTTGAAAGAATAATTTATTTAGTTGAGGCGAGTTTAATTTTAATTAAGTTATTTTATTTGTGCGCCTTTAGTTTTAATTAGGTTATTAATTTACATTTTGGGTGAGGAATGGAATGTGAAAGTAATGTAAGATATAATGATTGAGACATTAGTGTTCGAGTTCTACTAGCATAATTTTGATCACAACATCTACTTGGTAAATAGATCCAAAAATAACATCAAATCATTTTTCCACCCAATATTGAAAATTTAGCAAATCTACATTTCAACTAAAAAATCTCCAAAATCTCCATCCAATATTAAAAACATGTCAAATTTACTCTCAACTAAAAAAATCTGCATCCAATATTAAAAACTTACCAAATCTACGCTCAACTAAAAATTAAAATAACGAAGTGATTTATGAGTTTAGAAGTTCAAAGCCAAGGTAGTGTTTGCTCAAGTCATTCGTTATGGTTGTTATTTTGATATGTCAAGTACATAGAGGTGGCTTTGGAGGCAAGGACTTATAGTATGTGGCAGCTGAGTTATTCACTATAACCACCAGTAACCTGAAAAAGAATTGGGCCTCCATCCTTGAAACTATCGTGAGAGAGATGTTGGGTTGCTACCAAACAACCAAATTAATAAATAAACATGTAAAAACTAAGCATTATTCTCAATAATATGTTTCAAAAGGTAATTTTCTCGGTAACCGTGATGTATTTTTTTTGGCACTTTTTCGGTAACAGCTTATTATCCCGTTATCTCTACCATCATTTTCCATAAAAAAAAACTACCAATAACTATCAAATTGTGTTCAATCAATATTGCACCCATAAGTTGGTAAAGGAAATCAGCTATCATGCTGGGAACCATTTGACACTCTGTGACGTAGGAATTCGTAAAGTAACATGACCATATTTCAGAAATGGTCATAACATAGAATAAACAATGAAACCTACTCAGTAAAATATGTGAAATGTATGCAGGGAGATTTTACTGTGTATGAGTATGGTCATAACCAACTCAGCCAAGCTAGTGAAAATGTATGCAGGGAGATTTTACTGTGTATGAGTATGGTCATAACCAACTCAGCCAAGCTAGTGAAATTTATGTATGGAGCTTTTATTGTGGATGGGTGTGGGGATAACCGACTCAATATTCTCGAAATGATACTATAAGGTAACCTTGACAATGCACTTGTATGCATGAATAGGCGGATGGGCCTGTTTTCCAATGTCTGGACAATGAGTTGAGCCAGGAATTGGTGCAAAGGTATAACTGTTTATAGTGATCCGTAGACTTGTAGTTTAATTTGGCCGTTGTCGAGGAAGTTTATATTGAAGCTTCGAGTTATAGCAAATGATTTTAAATGAAGTTAATGTGACCATGACTCCAACACTCTTTCAAAACCAACTAGGTTAATGGTTTTAGGTCACACCAAAATTGTTACCATATAGTAAATTTCCAAATTTTTATCATTATATTTTTTTTACACTAAATAATTATCAATTTCAAGGAGGTGAATGTAACAATTACTCTATTAGCCACTTCAAATTCAACTTGGGGGAATGGTATTTGTGACACCAAAAACAGCAGGCATTACTAAACTTTGAAACTTTTATTGAAAATTCTGAATAAATAAAACACATAGGAATGTGTTCCCCTTTCAACATAGAGAATGCACAAGAAATGGAAAATAACAATTCACAGACAAACAAGATTTACACACCAGAGGAACCATTCCAATTTTTCATTCCATCACATTAACAAAATGAAATTACATAGGTTTTAGAAAAAATTGGTCGGAGCATGAGCATTCAAAGCAATTCAATGCAGAATCGAACGTTCAATAACTAAATCGTCCCTTGGCTCTATTCGGCTACTTATACACGAAAAAGCGTACAAAAACACTAAATAGTCGACCTAAAATATTATAGGTTCAAGCTCTGAAAACACATCGTGTCCAACACCTCCATCAAAAATTGTTCATCGAAGATTTTAACTTTTAACATATGCGGGAAAACCCAAAACATTACAATGTGCACTTTGCCCTACACCCCTCACCTTGACACGTGCCCCTTTGCGATCGCATCCCAAATAACATAAAACATCTTACGGGAGGCATAAAAAGTAAGTGGGAAATCTTGCAATGTGCGGGCGTCGATGCATTAAAAGATAAGTGCGAAATACGAGAGAGGTAAGGACATAAAGCAGAAATTTAATGTGGTAAGGCAGGTTGTGGGTCCCACTAAATCGCATCGGCAAAATCCTAAGTTTGGCGAAGTGCTTAAGTGTTACAACTTAAAAGTTGCGGGCTGCGATGTGCAGGGAGTTAAACAGTGAGAAATGCAATATGGTGCAGAGGTAAGGCTTAAACAAAATGTAAAGGTTTACAGCGGTTTACAATACGGTGAAGGTCTGAGTTGGGTCCCATCGATATCGCATCGACGGGGAAATAACATTCAGCCAAAAGGTTCAAGGGTAAACAAGAAAAGTTGCGGGTGCAAAGTTGCGGGAAATGGTAAGTTAACGGGAAAAGAAATAAACGCAGAAAAGAAGAACTCGGGTTCTCTGTTTTTGTTTTTGTGTGAACACCTCCAGATTGGAAAATTGAGGCTTGTCCTTCTGTCAACAGAAAAAATTCAATGAAGCGTGGGTTTCTGCTACTCCTTATTCATGGCGGCGGTTGGGAGTTATTTCCAACACTCCCCCTTAATCACAACTGCCGCCATCTATCATTCCCAAACAATGTCTGAGAAAAACAAAACTTCTAGGTACCAATGGCTTTGTGAGGATATCAACAAACTGATCCTCTGACCTGCAATGTTGCAAAAAAATTTCACCATTATTAACTAATTCCCTTATAAAATGGTATTTAGCATCAATATTCTTTGTTCTCTTGTGGAAAACATAATTCTTTGACAATGCAATTGTTGAGCTGTTATCACAAAAAATTGTGGTTCCTTTGTCTTGCTCATGACATAAATCCCTCAGCATCCTTATCATCCAAATTGCTTGGCATGTAGCTGTTGTTGTTGCTACATTTTCAGCTTCTGCTATTGAAAATGAAACTATTGGCTACTTCTTGGAAGCCCATGAAATGACTCCTGATCCCAAATGAAAGATATACCTTGATGTGCTCTTTCTATCATCTACACTTCCAGCCTAATCACTATCATTGTAACCAATGAGCTTGAAATTATCATTTTTCGGAGTATAGAACACCATACTCCTTTTTTCCATTTACATTCCTCAATATTCTCTTACATGCTTGTGAATGTGTGTCCTTGGGTGTCTCCATGAATTTGGAATTCAAGCTTACTGCATACATTATATCAGGCCTAGTTGCAGTGAAATACATTAGACTACCAACCATGGTCTTGTACAATGTCGAATCGACATTCTTCCTGCAATCTTCCTTGCTCAAATTCAACCGCATGATAGTTGGACTTGCTGATGATTTTTTGCTCTTCATATTGAACCTGTTTAAAACTTCCACAACATACTTTTCTTGGGAAATAAAAATTCACTTTTAATTTTTCTTTACTTCTATGCCCAACAAATATCTCAACAAACCCAAGTCAGTCAGTGCAAACTCACTTTTCACGACTGCTTTAAAATAGGCAATGAGAGAAACATCATTTCCTACGAAAATCAAATCATCTACATATAAAACAACAATAAGAATTTACCATCATTTTCTTTGATGTAGAGTGTGGGTTCACCATCACACTTTTCAAACCCATTTCCCTATCAGGTAAGCATCAATCCTATTGTACCATGCTCTTTGTGCTTGCTTGTAATATCACGTTTCGGGGATATCTCTAAAACACGGCAAACTCCAACGAGAGATTGACTAGGAGGGAATTTACTGGATATGTTGCCTCTAAAATAGGACGAGATCCGAAGGCTACCTAGCCCTTTCCAGACTCTGTCTAGGAGTGAAAGATAAACACACCAAGTGGTATATAACTAGAGTGCTCAAAAACAATAATAATGCAGTAGACATATAATAGAAAGAGAATACAGAAACTACAACAACTCATCCAGAAAACATAGAAAGGAAATGGTGAGCCATTTTTATTAATCTGAGAAATTTAATGGAGTACAATAGGCTAATCTTGTGCAAGGCAAGTGAGAAAACACACTCAGAGAATACCAGAAATGGCTGCTCTAGGAACTGCATCCTAGCTGCTGGAAACTGCCGTGTAGCTGCTACTGCTGGAATGGACTGAGAAGTAGGAGATGATCCCCTTGCCGGAATAAGCTGAAAATCACCAAACATCCTCTCCTCGACAACCCAGACAAGATCCAAAAACCATTCCAAGAATGGCCAACCCTAGAAATCACCAGAAACTGCCTCCCCAGTGAATTACGCTCACCTCCAAGGCACTGCGCAGTGGCTAGATAGAAACAGCTAAAATACTGCCACAAACTCCACCAAAAACCTCTGATGGGCAAAGGCTGACCCTCTGCTTAAAATCCTGGCTAAATCACATACAGAAACCCAATCTGAAGCTCCTCCACAATGAACTGTGTCCTCTCGCCCAGTGACTGCGCAGTCTCTATAAGCTCCAGCTCCGTAACAAACCCAAACAATGAAACAACTCACAAAATGTTGAAAAACTAACCTTGCCCGAGCAGGCACTTGATGTCCCCCAGGGCTAAGGGAGAGATCTCTGACCGGAGACACTCAATTCATTAAACAGTGCTGTAGACAGGCTAAACAGTGAGCGTGCTCAAGAAGAAAAAAGTCTCACTCCAAAATCATCAACTCAAGAATGATCCAAATAAGGAGGCTCCTCCATCTTTTATAACATTGGTTTCCCTCCAAAACCCAACGTAGCCGCTCTTTCCTCCACATACTCATCCTTATCTGCACAGAAGCTTCTAGAGTGTACGTAGGCCCCCCTCCTCTACGTGGTGTTCGGCCCCTTTGACTCCCCTTAAGTCACAATGTTGTGCTACTAGGTGGATGTCTTATTCTACTTAAGTGAGTTACACCCTCTTTACTCACTTTTTATTTATTTACAAACCATAGACGGAAAAACTATACAAAATCGAATATTCCAATTAGTTGTTGCTAATTAGGAATATTACAGTCTCCCCAAAAAAATGTTTCTTGTACTCAAGCAGCTGACGTGATGGATGCTGCAAAATCCTTTTGCTCTCCCAAGTGGCATCCTCATCCGGAAAATTCTTCCACCTCACCAAGAATTCCCGAACCATCCTACTCTGTAACCGCCTCTCCCTGGTATCAATAATGGCCTTTGGCTGCAACACCATGTGCCCCTCATCATCTGTAGGTGGTAGCTCCTCTGTCACTATCACCTGCTATCCCATTGCCTTCTTCAAGCATGATACATGAAAAATGTTGTGGATCTTACTGCCTTGGGGCAGCTCCAACTCATATGCAACCTGCCCAATCCTGTGTATCACCCTGTATGGCCCATAAAAGTGAGGTTTGAGCTTCTTAGCTCCCTCCTGCTTCAGCGAGACTGTTGGTATGGCTGTAAGAGTAGGTAGACCAAATCCCCTACCTCAAACTGTTGCTCCACCCAACCTCTGCCGGCATACAGCTTCTGCTGGTTCTGTGTTGTAGCCATATTTTCCTTGAGAGCTCGGAGGATGTCCTGACTCTCTTCGATCCACATCTTGGCTTTAGGAGCCTTACTCACACCGAAAATCACATCAAAAAATGATAAAGGATGGCACCCATACAAAGCATAAGATGGTGACATACCAATAGACATGTGATGTGTCGAGTTGTAGCAGTACTCCCCCAAATACAACCATCTCAACCATGCTCGCTGCTGCCCACTGACATAGTTACGCAAGTAACCCTCCAGCCACTTGTTAACTATCTCCATCTTTCCATCCGTTTGTGGGTGGTAACTGGTACTCGGTGTCAACTCCGTCCCCACTAGTTGGAAAAGCTCCTGCCAAAATCCGCCCATGAAGCAGTTGTCCCTGTCACTGATGATGGTCTTAGGAAGACCATGCAACTTGAAAATCTCTCGGAAGAACAGCTCGGCCACCTGTCCTACTGTGTAATGCGTGGATATGGCGAAAAAGTCTGCATAATTTGTCATTCGATCAACGACGACAAAGATACAATCCTTGCCCTGCACCATGGGAAACCCTATGATGAAATCCATCGATATGCTCTCCCATTTCCCCTCCGGAATGGGAAGAGGCTGCAACAACCCTGCAGGATGGCTCATATCCCCCTTGTTCCTCTGACAAACATCGCACTCTGTGATGTGTTGGAGTACGTCCTCATTGAGGCCCTTCCATGAGAACCTCTCTCTAATGGCTCTGTAGGTTTTGTTAAACCCCTGATCGCCTGCCAATGGAGAATCATGTGATGCCTGGAGTATATTCTTCTTAAGCTGAGATCCCTTAGTCAAGAAGATCCTATCCTTGTAATAGATGATCTCATCGACCACCCTGTACCTTTCATTCGCCACTTGTCCATACAATACCTCACATGCGAACCTGTCCTTGGAGTACTCAACTAAAAGTTGAGCCCTCCAATCTGCATCCAAGCTCATAAGAGATAACGTGGCTGGTCTACGTGAAAGGGCATCTGCTACCACGTTATTCTTACTCTTGACATACTCAATGTCAAATTCATATGCTTGGATCTCACTGATCCACTTCTGTTGCCTCTCCTCTACCTGCTTCTGCTCCAAAAAGAACCTGAGGCTCTTGTGGTCAGTCCTCACCCTGAATCTGTTCCTACCAGATACTGCCGGAATTTGGCTGAAGCATGCATGATGGCCAACATCTCCTTGTCATATATAGAATACAACCTCTCATGCAGAAGGAGCTTCTGGCTCTCAAAAGCCATAGGGTGTCCCCTCTGCATCAAAACTGCGTCGATCCCCTCTCCTGATGCATCACACTCCAAGACAAATGGCTGCGTAAAATCTGATAATGCAAGCACGGGGCAGCTACTCATCACCTCCTTGAGCCTATCAAAGGCTCGTTGTGCTGTATCTGACCAACTGAATGCCCCCTTCTTCGTCAAATCTATAAGGGGTGCAGCAAGCTGTGAGAATCCTTTGACGAACTTCCTATAATAGGTACATATCTCAATGAACCCTTGAAGTTCCATCACGTTCTTTGGCTCTGGCCAATCTCTGATGGCTCTAATATTCTCCTCGTGGACCCTCACTCCATCCACTCCAATAATGCGACCAAAATAAAGCATCTCTGTCATCCCAAACTCACACTTGGAGAGCTTAGCATAGAACTGTTGCTCTTCCAAGATGCATAGCACAGCCTCTATATGCTAGAGATGCTCCTCCCAAGTCCTGCTATATATGAGTATGTCATCGAAGAAAATTAGTACAAACTTCCTCCGATGATTGCGAAAGATATGGTTCATGCAAGACTGAAAGGTGGCTGGTGCATTGGTCAGCCCAAAAGGCATAACCAAAAACTCAAAGTGCCCATAATGACACCTGAAGGCGGTCTTGGGAATGTCCTGTTCCCTCACGCAGATCTGATGGTACCCTGATCTAAAATAAATCTTCGAGAAGAACTTAGCTCCTCTCAGCTAGTCCATCAGCTCATCGATCTTGGGTATAGGGTACCTATTCTTCAAAGTCTTCTTGTTCAGGGCCCTATAGTCAATGCACATCCTCAAGGTGCCATCCTTCTTCTTCACCAGCACTACAGAAGAAGAAAACGGACTCATGCTTGGTCTGATGTGTCCAAGAGCCAAAAACTCTTGGATGGCCTACTCAATCTCATCCCGATAGGATTTGGGATGCCTATAGGGTGTAGTTATCACTGCCTGGATACCCTGCTCAAGCTCGATGGTATGCTCAAACCCTCTATCTGGTGGCCAACCTGGTGGTATATCCCCAAACACTACCTCATGCCTATCAAGGATGGCCTGTATATCTGGATGAACTGCTCGACTGGTGGTCTCTGCCTCTGATTCGCGCAACTCAACCGCCCACTCTATGTCTCCCTTTTGGAAGTCTGCCTCCATCCGGTGTGCCGAAACTGTCTGAGGTGGGTAAGTATGCATCCCGCGGATCTTCTTGTGCTTCCCGGTCTTCTTTTCATCCCACTCCATCTCTAAGGCCTCCCAATCCGTGGTGACCTTCCCCAGAGTAATCAGCCACTGAACACTCAGTACCACATAGGTATCTGGTATGTTGCCCATGAAAAAGTGATCAGTCACGGTGTAAGTACCCATCGTCACTGCTAACTCTGGAACATTCTGGGCACACTGCATCGTTTGGGCTCCTCGGACCAAGACTGAAAACCAGTCAAAATTCTCAGTCGGTATACCCCTCCGCTCGACCATTTGTGCATCAATGAAGTTGTGGGTTGCCCCACTTTCAACCAATACTGATACTTGCTGGCCACGTACTGTCCCATGTACGCGCAACGTCAAATACTTAGGAACTCCTCGCAAAGCTGCAAGGGCCCCTCCTGTGGGTGCAAAAGCTGCACCTCTTGTCCCTCGAGGTGGATGCGGCAACTGATCTTGGGCTATCTTAATATCTCCTACCTCCTCATCATCCTCCTCATCCTCTTCCTCGCTATCATCGGAGAAGACCTCAATGAAGTGTGCTTTGCCAGCAGCACACCTATGCCCTGGTGCCCACGACTCCTGACAAGTGAAGCACAACCGCTTCTTCCTCAACGCCCCCCTGGCCTCATCATCTACCTGTGCCCGTCCTGGATTCCCCATTGGAGGAGGAACCCTCACATCCTTCCCCTTGTGCTGGAAACCCTGTCTCTGGGGGTAAGGTGTTCGCGTCCTAGGCAATGCATCCTGCAAATCCCTAGTCCTACTGATAGCATCCTGGAGTGTAGCTAGTCTAGTAGATTTGACTAGACCTTGAAGTGGCTATGCCAATCCCTCCACAAACATATAGATCATCTGTGTCACGAATAGATCTGGCACCATCACTAAGACCCTCAAGAAATCTGCAATGTATGTCTCTGGGCTCCCTGTCTATTTAAGCTTCGTCAGCTCAACAAAATGTTGTTTTGGATCCCTCCGGTCAAAATGCTCTATCAATCTCCTATTAAACTCGGCATATGTCATCACTGTGGAATGCCCGAGTGTCACCATCCCATGGAACCACCAATTCTAGGCCTCACCATCCAAATGTAATGTTGCCACCTTGATGGCCTCCATCTCCGACATCTGGTTAAGCTGGAAATAGATATCCAACTTCTCCACCCAAGACTTTTCCGAACTATTTGAAGATCCATCAAACGTAGGCAAATGAAATCTACTAGAGGCACGGTGGGAATCTCCATCATGGTAATGCCGGTGCCCTCTATGATGGTCGTGGGGTCTACTTTCCCGCTTGAGCTGCACAAAATCTCTAAATGTGAGAGCATCCCTGAACTCCTGCCCGTAGGACTGATACTCTGCAAAATACTCATCTAAGTGTCCAGGCTCTGCCTCCTGCTGGGCTCCTGCCCTTGTATCTACTCCCAAGAAAGTGGGCATGGTAGAGCAGGTAGGTGCATGTGAAGTTGTCGGCTGAGGAGTATCACGCTGAGCAACACCCTACTCCGGAAAATGGTGGGATGTAGCTGATCCCTCTCCGACCCGGAAAACCCATGGAGTTTCATGTTGCCTAGCCTCCACAACTGTAAACCTCTGTCCCATTACTTCAATCTGTCGAGCTAAATCCTGCATCGACTTGAGGAGTGTCTCTCCAAACTATTTGGCCTTTGTATCATCTGCCATCGGCTCTTTCTGCCTCAAATCTACTATAAGCTCCACCTGCTCTGCATCCGTCACAGACTCTCTCTCCTTATCTGCGTCCTCTACCTGGGCACAGTCTCCCTCTTCGTAGGTGGTCTCCAACCTACGCTCACGGTCTCTATACTTCTTGCCTCTGTATGGTCTCTTTCATGATGTCATAGACCACAGGCTGAGCAAGAACTATGCTATGATACCACTGTAATATCCCGTTTTGGGGATATCTCTAAAACACGGCAATCTCTAACCAGAGATTGACTGGGAGGGCATTTACTGGATATGTCACCTCTAAAAGAGGATAAGATCCGAAGGCTACCTGGCCCTTTCCAAACTCTGTCTAGGAGTGAAAGATAAACACGCCAAGTAGTATAGAACTGGAGCACTCAAAAACAATAATAATGCAACAGACATCTAATAAAAAGAGAATATGGCAACTACAAAAACTCATCTAGAAAACATAGAAAGGAAATGCTGAGCCATTTTTATTAATCTTAGAAATTTAATGGAGTACAATAGGCTAATCTTGCGCAAGGCAAGTGAGAAAACACTCTTAGAGAATATCGGAAATGGCTGCTCTAGGAACTGCGTGCTAGCTGCTGGAAACTGCCATGTAGCTGCTACGGCTGGACTGGACTGAGAAGTAGGGGCTGATCCCCTTGCCGGAATAAGCTGAAAATCGGCAAACCTCCTCTCCTCGACAACCCAGAAAAGATCCAAAAACCATTCCAAGAATGGCCAACCCGAGAAATCACCAGAAACTGCCTCCCTAGTGAATTATGCTGGCCTCCAATGCATTGCGCAGTGGCTAGATAAAAATAGCTGAAATACTGCCACAAACTCTGCCAAAAAACTCCGATGGGAAAAGGCTAACCCTCTGCTCAAAATCCCGGCTAAATCACCTGCAGAAACCCCAATCCGAAGCTCCTCCATAATGGGATGCGTCCTCTCTCCCAGTGACTACGCAGTCTCTATAAGCTCTAGCTCTGCAACAAACCCAAATAATGAAACAACTCACAAAATGCTGGAAAACTAACCTTGCCCGAGTAGGCACTCGAAGTCCCTCGGGGTTAAGGGCGAGATATTTGACCAGAGACACTCAATTCACTAAACAGTGCTGCAGATAGGCTAAACAGCGGGCGTGTTCAAGAAGACAAAAGTCTCACTCCAAAATCATCAGCTCAATAATGATCCAAATGAGGAGGCTCCTCCGTCTTTTATAACATTGGTTTTCCTCCAAAACCCAACGTAGCCTCTCTCTCCTCCACATACTCATCCTTATCTGCGCAGAAGCTTCTAGAGTGTACGTAGGCCCCCCTCCTTTACGTGGTGTTTGGCCCCCTTGAGTCCCCTTAAGTCACAACGTTGTGCTACTAGGTGGATGTCTTATTCTACTTAAGTGAGTTAGACCCTCTTTACTCACTTTTTATTTATTTAGAAACCATAGACGACAAAACTATACAAAATCGAATATTCCAATTAGCTGTTGCTAATTAGGAATATTACATTGCTTCATCCCATGAAGAGCTTTCTTCAACTTACACATTTTGTGTTCTTGGCCTTCTATCTCATAACGAGGAGATTGTTCAACATACACCTCCTCTTTCAACACTTCATTCAAGAATGCTGACTTCACATCCATTTGATAAAATTTCCACTTTTGTTGTGCTTCTATGGACAACACTCTCCGCACTGTCTCCATCCTTGCAACTGGTGCAAAGGCTTCCTCATAATCTGTTCCTTGCTGTTGCTTGTAGCCTTTGAGAACTAGCCTTGCTTTGTGCCTTTCTATCTTGCATTCAATGTTTCTTTTGGTCTTATAGACCCATTTCACTTCAGTAACTTCTTTTCCTTGTGGGAGGTCCACTAACTCCCATGTGTCATTATTTTCTATTGCTCCTATATCTTCATTCATTGCTTCAATCCACTTATCTTCTTGTACTGCATCTTCAAAATGGATTGGATCATCAACATGACAAAATAAAGCAAATAAAGAATTTAGACCACAAATTTCACTTAAATTTCTGAGTTTTCGTCTTCTTGTATTTTTTGAAGATGTGCTTGGAGTTGCACTTGAACTCGAGGGAGTTGTTGATCCCTGTGGTGTGCTTGGAGAAGCACTTCCTTGGTTTTGCACTATTGTTCTATTTCTTACTTGCGGTGTGCTCTATTGAGCTTGTGTAGGCAGAGGAGGAGCCACCGTCGAGAAATTATTTTCTGCAATTAATTCCTCTTTGTTTTCATGTGAAATACATGTCTTCACATTTACAGTCTTCTCTAAACTTCCATCCCAAGCTTCTACTTCAATGAACTGAACATATATACTAATTATTACCTTCTTGGTTGATGGATTATAAAGCTTGTAAGCCTTGGATTCATCATTGCATCCAACAAAGATACACTTCTTCCCCTTGTTGTCCAACTTCTTCCTTCACTGATCTGGGACATGTGCATATGCCACACATCCAAAACACTCTCACGTGAGTGACAACCTTTTTGGTTCCACTCCATGATTCTTCCAAAACTCGATTCATAACAACTTTGGTTGGACATCTATTTAAAATATAGGCCGCATAATTGAAAGCTTCTTCCCAATACTCATTTGGAAAATGCTTTTCCTCCAACATACTTCTTACCATGTTCATGATGGTCCTATTTTTTCTTTCTAGTACACCATTTTGTTGAGGTGTATACCTTGTGGTGAACTGCTTTTGTATTCCATGCTCCCTGCAGAAACATATGAAGTCTTTGGAGATATATTCTCCACTTCTGTCAGTTCTCAACACTTTTATGTAGTGTCCACTTTGCTTCTCAACAAGAGCTTTGAAGTGGTAGAACTATTCAAACACTTCACTTTTCTGTTTTAGAAAATAGACCCATGTCTTCCTTTTGTAATAATCTATAAATGTCAAAACATAATGACTTCCAGCTAATTATGGTGTTTGCATTGGTCCACATAAATTTGAGTGGAAAATTTCCAAAGGTGCCTTTGCCCTCATACTCTTTCCTGCTAGAAATGATTCTCTGTGTTGTTTTCCCAAGATGTAGCCTTCACATAGGCTATCTGATTTCTATATGAATGGTAATCCCTTTACCGTGCCTTTTCTATGCAACAAATTCAAACCTTCGAAATTGAGATGTCCAAATATCAAATGCCATAACCAGTTCTCATCTTTCACTTCTTCTTGAAATATTTCTTTTGTGACGGCTTCTACAACACCTCCTTCCTTCAAGTTTGATCTGATCTTGAGAGGAAACTCCTATTTCTTGTCATTTGCGTTTTTGCAATGGATTTTCTACTTGGAGGTATATCCATAATTGTATACACATAATTTTTAAAAAACACATTGTAGCCCTTATGAATGAGCTATCCAATGCTTAGAAGGTTATATTTCAGGCCAAGTACATAATAGACGTCTGCCACAAACTTCTTCTCTCCCTTCTTTGTGAGTATGTTTACTCTTCCTTTCCCCATGATAGAGACCTTGTTATGAGTCCCCATTGTTACTTCAATTTTTACACTTTCATCTAGATTGGCAAACATTACTATGTTTCCACTCATATGGTTACTAAACCATAAATCTAAGAACCATACATCTTCTTGTTTTTATTGTGCTACATTACATGTTAAAAACACATTTCATTGGTTCTGATTTTCTTTTGCAAAATTTACACTAGGTTTACTAACCATGTTATTTTTCTTCTTTCTACATTTATTCGCATAATGGCCATATTTTTTGCAATAATGACATTGAACTTGAGATTTATCATACCTTTGTCCTTGTGCTTGATTCTGGCATGAGCCTTGGCTTGGATTCTCATTGCTGCCCCTTCCACTTGTGTTTACAGGGCTACTTAGCCCTCTTCCACCTCTGTGTGCGATTATTCCTCTTCCTCGGTAGTTTGATCTTCCTTGACCTCTACGTTGACCAACAGACATTTGTGTCTTGAATGCATGGTCCAATGAGGAGTTTGTTGCTATGTTTAGTCCGTACTCATGAAACTTTAGTGATGCATGAAGCTCTGAAAACTGTGAGAGATCATTTGTCTCTTCTATGTCCACTACTATGGCATCAAACCTTGATGGGAGACTTCTTAAGACATTCTCCAATATTCTCCATTCTTCTAGTGTCTCTCCATGAGACCTGATTTGGGTAACCAACCCAATCACATGTGTGAAGAATGAGCTACTAGGTGGTTGGTCCCATGTTCCTAGAGTGACAATTAGTCCACCTAACTGATTCCCAATGCGATGATCCTTCCTCGAGCACAACTCAAAAACAAATAACGAAATATAACCTAGTATGCAACTTGAAAATATAAACTGGTCGGATGCTGGATTACACCAAAACCAGCTGATATTAGTAAACTCCAGAGTCCAAGCGATCACGAAGAACTTGACTGAGCATCAATCCAGTGCTCCCAGCATGACAATTTAAGTTAATTCTGAATAAAACGATTGTAACCATTAATCCAACACTTCAAACATGAATGGATTGAAAAACATAAATACAACATTGATGTTAGCCCCTCATTTTCAACTCTTGTCTTAATAATCAATGAGACTTTGGTAATCTCTCTGCTCTCCAAGCTCATGGGATGACAGACACACTTCTCTCGTATAGTGTGGAGACACAGTGCCATCAAAGCTCTTTGTAGACTTATCATCATTATATAACGACTCTCTGTATTTTTAGTTTTTTTATTCTTATCTATCGTTATAGAGCAACCGCCAAAGGTTTCATATCCGCCAAAGGTTACATAAGTCCGTTTTTATTTGAAATTTCTAGGAAGTACCAGCAGTGTTCTTTATATAGTAACATCAGTTTGCTTTTGATTGAAAGTTATAGATGGAGTGCTATCCATGCCCTTTGTATTCTTGTCTATAATTATAATCTTATCATCATACACGGCACTGGGATATTTTAAATTGAAATTTCTGTACTCTGTATATGGTAGAATCGGAAGTCTTATCATCGTTATGTAGGGAGATTTGAATATTTTAAATTGAAATTTCTGTCCTATGCATATGGTGGAAACAGTAGTCCGTATATGGTTGAATCACGATTTTTTCATCATGATATAGGGGCATGATTTTAAAAGAAGAGTAGCCTAAAAATTTTACAAGTAAATGTTGAAAATAATGGAAATGGAAATGGAGGTTAGATTATGATAAAATATTGTAGAAATATTTGTAAATCTGGGTTAGAGTTGTTAAATTAGGAGTCTTTTCATCATTTTAAAATATGGTTGAATCAGGAGCCTTTTCATGATTTTAAAATAGTAGTTTAAAAAATTTACAAATTAATTTTGAAAATAATGTAAATTGATAAAATCTATCAGAAATATTTGTAATTTTCAGTTACAGTTGCCAAATTTCAGATTTTGGTTATCTTATAGTACTAAATCCATTCCCACAATATAAAAAAATCATTCAAACACTCTGACATTTTGAAAAAAAAATCGACCAAATTCAAGCCAGAAAACGTAAATCAATACTATTCTGTGATGTCTGTTTGGGCAAGAAAACTGAAGTCACTTAAATCACGACCATTCTGTGACGTCTGTGTGGACTATTCTGTGGTGTCTGTTGACAACACCTATTTAAAATTGAAATGTCCGTCCTCTATATAATGTAGAATCTGGGGTCAAATCAGGGGTCCAGGGAAACATTCCCACAATGGTTTCTTTCAAATGAGTTGAATATTTTTATTCCCACAATCAATAAACATTAAAATGGCGAACCTCAACTTGTATTAGGGTTAGTTTCCTTTTCCTCTCAATTCTTTAGAATACACTTAAGTTTTTCCCTGGTTTGCAATAATTTAAATATGTAATCGATAATACAATATTTTAATAGTGTGACTGGAAAGGTTTAATCGCTATTATTTTACAATATGGAATTTAGCTGGGAATTTGATGAAAAATAATAAAGTAAAGAGTTTAATTTACTTCCAATGTATAAGATTTTAAAATATTTTCAAAATTGGTTATTTATAAATAGACAATTTGTTATTCATATAAAAATAGATTTTATGATTCTAAAATATTTCAAAAATCTACCATTTATGTAAGAAATATTCTAAAATCTACCATTCATATAAAAGTAGACTCTCAAGAAATGGAAAAATTAGACCGAGCAAGATAAACATCAGAGACAGTACATGACAAAGATGGAATACTCAGTGGCATCAGTGAGATCATTATACTCCTGCTGGATAATGGAATATAATAGCCTCCTGATTTCTTTTTCCGTTCAAATTGAACTCGTCCAACAGTATCAATTGTCTCCGAAATTTCTCTCAAATTTGTATAATTTGTAAATATCCATTACGCTACCTCTTGTTATTGGAAGGCATAAAGAAAAGCCTTCGTACACGCCCACAAGAAACGTAGGCAGCGTACTGACTTCACAGGATTCATTCAAATCTTAAAAAGTGAAATCATGATTGTTATGTTGTTCATATCTGAAAACAAAGCAGCAGTTAAGTTTTCATTTTTATGCTTGCTTTGATTCATGAAAAAGTTCCATGATTGTGCATCCATTCTTATCAAGTGTACATCCACCATCTATGATGCAGCCTTGCACGGTTTCTTGCACTAGTTTTTAACCTGCAGTTAAAAGGTTTTGATTGTTACATGTCACTTTCATAAAAGGTTTTGAGGTTACATATCACTTTCATAATAGGTTTTGATTGTTACATATCACTTTGATAATAGGTCAATTTCTTTTGGGCAGGAATTCTACCAAGAATGTTACTTATTCTTGTTTTTGAAACTTTTATCGAGCGAGATGAGCGTTAACAAAGTTACATCTCTCTGTTTGAAATCTTTATTGAGGGAGATGAAAAGGAGTTCCTATTCACATTTAAAAAGATTTTTATTCAGGAGATGAAAAGGAGTTTCTATTCACATTTAAACTTAAGTACAATACAATCTTTATAGAGGGAGATGCAAAATATTTCTTTTTAAGATGTACTTTTTTTGAATTAGATTTCATGGACAGAGACTTTCTACTAATATTGAAATTTATATGTAGTTTTGGTTTATATGTAGTTTTGGATTTAATTTCAAGATGAGACTTTTTTGAAAGTTGTTTCTCTATATTAAACAAAAAAAAGGGCTAAATTTCCAATTTTATAGGTGAAGTTGATGAGTGTTATATTGTGTATTTCTTTTAAAAATATAATTTATTATTCTAATTTGATATGGTTATCTATTAAATTTATTTATTTATTTATTTATTATTTATTTCTTAATAAAAATGAGTTTTTCATTTTATTTTATTCAGAATTATTTGATACATTGAAACTAAATTGAAAAATAGATGATAAAACAAAAATGAGTTTGATATACACTACAAAGTTTGGTTTATTTATATTAAATATGAAGAGTTAGTTAATTTATTAGTTTTAATATCTTATTCATATTTAAAGAATAAATTTCCTAACTAAAGGTAAAAATTAATCACACAAATCCTTGTAGCACCCTTTTAACACAAATTATGAAAGAATATTTGTAATCGCCCTGCTACATAAAAACTTTATATTATCATCAAAGGTTTGAATTATTGGTTAAAACATAGCTGTGTTGTATTTGAGTAAGAAATATGAATTTGGAAGATGCCGCAAGCAATTTTGTTCACAAAAACTATAGGGTTATAACTTAGTTATTAAACAATTTATTATACTCTTTATATGAATTGAAATGTGGGAAAGTTCACATTATTAATATATATTTTTTTAACTATTTACAAATTTATCATCTATAGATTTAAAAAAACTTTCCAATGAATTACATGTATGTCCCAATGATTTTAACTAAGTGGTACTCTATTTATGTTAGTAAATATGGTTAAAATATGCTTTTAGAATCCAAACTCTAAAAGGATCCATCAAAGCCACAAATCTTCTTGCATTGCACTAATTAATGTTGCTCAATGCTATGTTTCTATTGAGGAAATAAAAATGGCACATTGCTTCTAATAATCCCTATTGATAATTTTTCAACCAAGATTGAAGACATAAATTGCAATACACTTCTAGTCCTATTAAAGTGCTCAAGAGTGAAAGTGGTCAAAATTTATTAAAACGAGTTCCATAACGTTGAGCTCTCTCACCTAAATCCAACATAATGTGAATCGCTCAAAATCAATATCGTATGCTCCATATATCGCGCTCTCATCGTTTTCCTAACCAACTAAAATTTTTGGAGGTTTGGTTTACTCGGAAGTCCGTAAGATGACTCGACACGCTCACTACGCAAGTTGGTAGTACATTTTGGGCCAATGGCAGATGGCCTCATGTGATTTATTCATGATTGCCCGATTTTGATTGGTTGATTGGCATTGTTTATGTGGTCCTATGAATGGGAGCCATGTGACCCAACGGAAAGAAACCACATGGCATCTTGAGTTGGTGTAAAATTTTGGTTCATGGTTGAACTCGCCTCAACGGGATTCGAACACGTGATCTCAAGCACAACAATGCAACACATTACCAATGCATCATGGGTGGTTCTTATAAACCATAATGGTGGAATGATATTGAAACTTTCTATGGATTTCGGTTAGGAGAAGGGGTCGAGGAAAAGCCCTAGGACCCTCCTCACCACATGCCCATAAGACCGCAACTGGAGAGACCAAGGGCTCGGAGCTTAGCCCTCGCTCGAGATCATGTTATGTAATATACGGTTAGAGTAGAGCAAAGGGAGGAACTCCATGGAGACAAGTGCAAGGAATTTGCGATCAACCCATGTAATTATGCACTCAAAAAAACTGTGGCCTAGACATTCAGGGCTATGTCGATGAGGGCTAGTGGTTAGCTCCAGCCCCCAAGCGCATGGCGCGATGTGGCCCAAATTTTTCGCTAGAGGGGGTCACAGTGCATTTAAAGGGAGCGACAAATTGCAACCGAACTAGTGGGAAGCTCGCCACTGTCGGGCAAAAATGGCACTTGATGGGCCCTGGAATTGCATAATTCGTAGAAAAATTAGCATATGAGTCCAGTTTGTAGTTTAGCTAGCAGTTAAACTTCTCAAGAGTATAAATTTATTATTTTTTAGCAAATTGAGCCCAAAAATACCCTAGCTTGGGGTTTTTTACTCGTCTAGAACTATTGGAGACATAGTTATGCATTTTGAGCACTCTAAACCTATGAAATCACAATTTTTAATACATAATGAAAGAGGCCCAACATTGGAAGCCGGACCAAGAGATGTAGCCTATGAGAGGTGAACTCCTTTATCATTTTTTTGTCTTGTGTTGTTGTGTATGGTACTATTATCTTTGTCTTATGCTGCAAACTAAGTTAAAAACCATTCATTTATGTGCTTTTGCAAATTGATCAATTGCCTAAAAGACAAAAAATTTAACTTGCACATTTCATAAAACCTTCAATTTTACAAATATATATAAGTTTGGTATCAAATATTTGGTTATTTTTAAGGTTTATTTTTGTTGCAAATGTTTTCTGATGCTTGCATGTTTGAAGCTCAAAAGAAGAAAATGAAAGCTTGTGGGAACAAGTCCTCAAGCTTGTTTAAGGAGAACACATTTACCTCAAGTTTCACCTCAAATGTCATCTCAAGCTTAACCATCCATGGAACGTGAACAAGGCCCTGACACTATGTATGAGGATGAGAGAATTTTCGGAAAGGAATTATTTGAAATAAATGAAATGGTGAAATTTAGTGTTGGAGCACGACAATACTCATGTGCATCGATGTGCACCATGGGCCACCACAACCCAGCTAGAAAAATATTTTGCACAATTTCTTTCCCTGCATTGTGACCTCCTGCAACTCCTCCATGAGCCTCGGCTAATATATCTTGTCTTTCGAATTCAAACACATACCTTCTTATGACTTCATTTGTGCCCATTTTGTAAGAAGGTATGTGCTCGTGAGCAATCAAAGTAAAATTAGTTGTGCTCATGACCAAATCTTACTTCTGTTTCAGTGTATATTCCGTGGGCCCACTTCCAGTGGTCAACAAATGAATAATATCTACAAATTGATCATCGAATAGTTTAATGGAAAATATCTGCACGTTTGGTAAGTCATCTTCCAAGGTAGTTGGCTCTTCTCCACTTTCAATGTGTGATAGATGCTCTAGCCCAACATTCAATATCCTAGGTTTCACAATTACTTCAAAGTAACGTTCCTGAAATAACAACACCCATCTACAAATCTCCCCCCCCCCCCCCCCCAACATAGGGTTTTTGACAAGGTACTTCAGAGTAAAGTGGTCAGTAAACATCTTAAAATGGCCTCCCAACATATAATGGCAAAACTTCTGCACCGCGTAAACCATAGCTACTCCTTCCCTCTTCGTCGTCAAGTAGTTATGCTCCAAACTTGACAATTTCCTACTAGAAAATGCAATAGGGTCGTCAATCTCCCTATTGCAAATATTGAGAGGGGGGTGAATCAATATTTCTTTTCAATTGTTATTATAACCAGTTAGATTCTACACAAAAATAGAGAAATTAATAATTTATTATAGAAGGAAGGATAATGATTCTTTTACAAATGAATGAGTACAATGATTACCAAGCACCAAATTGGACTTAATGAGGCTCTGACCTCTAGGGCTTTGACCCTATCTTCTCCAAGGCACCAATCTTGTGTTTAGTGGCTCCTACCCCAAGGACACACATCCATCTTTGATTCTTTATTAGATGATTGATTCAAAGATTCTCTTCTGCACCAATCTGCACCATGCTACACTAGCTATTCTACATTACACTTCTTTGTCGATTCTGTATTAGATTTTGCACAAAGACTTCTGCTATGCCCCAAGATTTCAACACCAAATTGTTCCAAGACAACTCCTTCATAGCTACACTAAAATTTTGCACCATACAACACCAATCCTTTCTTCACCAATTCTGCACCAGTTCTACACAAATTTTGCAACAGCTCAAAGTATCATCACCGAGAAGTTTTGAGCCACTTCAGTTCCATAGATTGCAGGTCCAAAAGGTAAGGTAAAGACACAGGTCTAAGGAATATTGATCACACCATGAGAGAAATAACACAGGTGTTATGAGGAATTATGAATTACGGATAAATCATTCTTCCCTAGACATGTGCTAATCTAGAACAACAGGTCAAATACTTTACGACTATCTTTCCTGATTGTAAACAGACATACAGAATGAAATAACGAGCCTACTTGGGATCCAAGCGCTTCTGAAGTCTCCTTCTGTCGCTTTTGTTGTAGCTTCAAATTCCTATTGGTTGTGCAAAATATTTCCTACAAGAATGAACACTAAACAGCAAGAGATAGCAATAATATAGATGTCTATTCAAGTTATTTAGCTAAATCAATAAAGCATAAACCATATACATCAACTAATAAATAATGATATGGAAAATCAAAGCTTATACAGATGTATAGAGGGAAAAATAAGCAGTAATATTTATTGATGATAGAAGGGGAGGTTACAACCCAGTTATTGATTTAGTGTCACCATATCCAGTAGCACCTAAGCCTCATCACAATGTAGATATATCCAGCTATATGTCACTCAAATCAATCTCCTCAACTGAAATTCCACTAGCATTTCTCTACACAAATTCTTCCTTATGAAATAGTAAGATCTATGCTCAATTTATAGAGGAGTTGAAGGTAGTTTTACAATCAATGACTTTCCAATAATAGGAAAGACATGTTCCTAATCTTGTAGATTTCAAATGGACACATGGATTCGAAGTTTAACACATGTGAACTCTTCTAGAAGGAACTTTCCAAGTGGAGATTTCGGAACAATGAGAATTTCACTCCCAATGTATCCAATGCACCTATGAGTGCTGGGAAGTGCTTTGCAGAGCAACCTTGCATAGGCCTACCTACATATTAAATTCACTTAGTCCCTTTAGAGGCAGCATTGGTGAGCTCTCATATGATATATTATAAACTTTAAACTTTGGAAACCTTTGCAAATGAAATTCTTTGATTGATTTTTCTTGTTCTTTGTATTAGGGCATATAGCAATTGAAATGTTAGTGAATGATAGACCCTATACATTGGTTCTAGATATGATGCCTAGTTAACCAGGTCATTGGGAATGATGCCCAAATTGACCTATAACAATTTCCCCCTAAAGCATGAAGTCAGAATAATAACAACAATATTTTGATTGATATGCTTTACACTGTGATGGGCTGGAGATGAAGCGTAGTGGTGACCTGCATCAATATTACAATACATTACATCATGATATATCCTCTTAATCATAATTTCTGAGGGTAGGAATTCCCATGTTCAACACATAAACAATCTAATAACATGTACATAATTTAGAAAGGCATCGTCATTGGAATGTTATCCAATGTAGACATGCCTACAGATATAGGCCCATGTTCGGATGACGATGTGTATATAAGGTCACCGTACAGATGATGTGTACAACAATCCTGAAATAACAGCATGGATGGTTGAAACTAGATCCGGGGTCTTCTTACCTTGTTCACTCGATCATTCAGGTACAAGTATATCCATGCGAATATATGATTTGTAGTCGAACATGGAAAGACATCGTTTGATTACCAGCTAATGATGTGAGTTGTTAACAAACGTGGGAGAACCACCATTAATGTCAATGGCCCTCAAGGTACTACAGTACATTTCGTAAGGTGTGAATAGATGATTTGATGTCGAACGGTAAATAAAATCTTTCGATCAAAAGTCTGGAAGAGAGGATATTGTCGATGTTGTAACAAGCCTCATGGTACTAGAATCTGTTGTTTCTAAGTGAAATTCCTCAATAATGATTTGTCCTCGATAGGAAGCCACCTTATTGCAAGACGAGAGTTACTGATTTCGGAGACGAGGGTATGACTTGATATAGCAATTTTCAGGGATGATGGTCATGAGAATGAAGGTTTATAAGTATTGCAGAAGGATGAGTATTCACTGGATGACTTCCCTTGAACATATCGGTGACACTGAGATGAGTTGGCAGCATTGACCCAAAAGCGAAGTGAAGGTATGATGAATCATAGGTATGAATAAATCGTCAAGATGATTACCCAACCCAAACAGTCACTGACATGGAGTGAAGGAAGTGTCATATTCAAGAGCGACTTGCTACCATAAAGAATTCTACTCATTTTTCTCAAATTTTCCCCAGTCATTTCTGGACTAATACATCTTTATTTTTTTAACAAGCTTGAGGAGGATAACATTTTCTTGATCTATAATTCAACCCTTTGGGCGAATAATGTATCGCTATTTAATAATTTAACGAGTCTAGTGATGAATGAAACTCGATTCTTGCCATTATCGACAAGCCCATTGTTATTTTATGTTTTAACGAGTTTAACGATAGTGATAACCCGATCATTTTTCATGTTTAGAGAGTTTGAAAAAGCGGATGAGAGAAAACTCCATAGCTACTTTTTCGTAAAGTTCTCACTCAAATCCGAAAAAGTGTAGAATAATATCTGAGAGAACCTCTTTAGTCATGTTTGACCAAGGTATTCCTTTTTCATAAATAATCTATCTCAGACCAAAAAATGGTTAAACTTATACTGAGTAGATAACAATTCATTTACTTTTACGAGCTCGAAAAGACAAGTGATTGACAAATTTTTCACACTATCGGAGTCTGAAAAGAGCTGAAAGAAGATTCCAGGGGTTCCATTTTCTTTGTTATTGAAGCTTGAAAAAGAGATAAAACTGTTCTTCAAATATTTTTTGTTTTTAACAAAGTTCGAAAAATAAGGAGAAAAAGTATGCTTTGTGGTCAAATCATTCTTGAAATAAATCTGCACGACTAATATTTTCATTAGTTGTAAGACCTGTTCAGAACAACATCAAATGGATTAAAAATACATGTTCATGATAAAAACATAATAAAACTATAGTCATAGCAATAAATGTAATTTTCAAATAATTCAATGACTATTAAAAGTAGTTTTACTATTCATTTTTACCATTCCATAGTTACCATCTGCATTTTGGAACTCTGAACCTGATTTTCTCCCAAAAATTTAGATACTAATTGCGATCATTTCTATGGACATATTTCATTTTTTTTTAATCCAGGTTAGTGATATGAACCTCGTCTTTCCTTCAGTAATAATTTAATTTCCAATTTCTGCAATGTTTTAGGGTTTTGGGGTCCATAGGGTAAATTCTGCCCAAAAAGAGGGCAACGCACCCTTGAATGTAGAAACTTGTGTTGCATAGCAAGTACAGTGAAGGTTACTTGCATACACAATGCACTGTCTCTTGTTAGGGAGTGTGTTGGGTGCAATCAATATTTTTGGTTTTTGCAGTATGGTCAAAATTTGCCCAATTTTTTGCAATAAATGTAATCTAATGGTTATTTTGGTTATATTTCAGGTTTCAATCAGATTACAATAACGATTACATGGAGGGAAAGAGACCCTGAAGAATAGGATATGATTTCCTTAAATGATCCGGGTATAGTAAGAGCCCTAAGAGATTGTGGACTTCTTAAGTACTTCAAATTGTGAGGGACGAGGCAACAAATAGAACTATTGGAGTTCTTAGTTCGAGCATGGGATCCAGCTATTGAGGCATTTCATATTAAGAACCAAGTGGTTCCCATAATAGTCAAGGATGTATAATTTCTTATAGGTTTTTCGAGGAGAGGCTTGCCTATTTCGCTCTCAGGGTCTATTGTTGGAGGAGAGACAATGAGAGATAATGTTTTTCAAAATTGTTATCCAGGGGCAGAGCCAAGAAATGATGGAAAGATAAAAATCCGAGATGTTAGAGATTTTCCTATGAGAACTATCCTTTTCACGACCACAAAACTTGCCGACACCGTTACACTACATGTGGCGAATAGATCGTATATGTAGTATGCGCTAGAGTGTATGGAGCCAACAGTCTTCAACTGGTCTAAAGTTTTTCTTTCTCAGATAAAGGAACAAATGAACAAAGAAAAGGGAGGGAGGAAGATGGTGTTTCACAATCACAGTTCATAATTGATGAATATTTTAGATCTGATCTTTCTCACTTTGAATCTTTAGATAGCCATAGGAGAGATTTCCTATTTGGGAAACCTCAAGATGTCCTCTTTATTGATCCATCCCAGTCGATAACTCCTGGGGAGCCCAATAAGCCAGGTACCCAACTTGATCAAATCGATGGTTACAGCGATCACCGCTTATCTGAAAACATATTCACTAATACCGCTGAGGACTGTCACTCGTATCTTGTTGCCGACCATATGGAGACACCAGAATTCGATAATTCGCTCTATGAATATTCGAGTACCCATCAGGGAATCGAAGCACTCCTGCTCTTACCGGTTTTCATCCCTAGTTCTTCTGATCCTGACAAGACCCCTCAAACAACCCCAACTAGGGTTGCTTGGATTAAGGTTTCTGAAATGACGATCCCCAAGTACCATGCTCCTCCAAGCATAACCACGTCAGATATCATTTCGTCTGGGCAGATTTTTCATTCTAATGAGGTTTCCTTGAGCACATATTCATGTCCCCCAATAGCTGGTATGCAACAACCGATATAACCCAATTTATTCGTTGATAAGAAAACACCAGCCATTGTCTCTAATCTTTCGAGTTGTTGCCCAACCAGTACCGGTTGTAATCAGGCACTAACATGTGATTTTTGGAAAACCCCTCAACTACCCAAAAACCTTACAGTAAATCCACCCCATCCTGGAAAATCTAAAGAATCTGATACATTGGATTATCAATCTATCGGTGCGCAAATATTTGGCCAAGTTGACACAAAGCCCACTAACATTGTCCAAATCACCACATTTCACGATCATAACAATTTTCCTGTTGATCAAGATGGTAAGAAATTGTAGCCTCCAAAGTGGATTCAGATCCTCATATCCTTGACAAAACACAGGAGAAACTCCGCACTAGGGTTTTCAAAATTAAGGTTTCTCCACTCGGATGCGCAAGCATCTATAATTCGCCTCGGCCATGCTTATTGTTTCCATCCCATAAAATGGATCATCTTCACCACCACAATGAAGGTGCTGGTTTGTTTGACCAACCCTATCTGGTGAATGTGCTTCCAAATAGGAATTGGCTTTCCCGTCACTCCTCAAATCCAGGATCGTGCATGAATGGAGGTGTGTCATTTATAAATAGTTTTAAGTTGAATATATTGTTGTGTATCAGGATAAGAGTGAAATTCAGCTTGCACAATCGACTCTAGCACATTCTCTAGTAAGTAGCCATGGCCTTCTTGCTATTGCACATGCTCTTCAGTTAATTCTTGCTGTTGGTGCACGATTTTGTATGTTGGCTCTGATTGCGAACATTGTTGTTCTTGCAGGGTGAGAACTAATGCGGTGGCTGAATGGGAAAGCTGATTTCACATAACCCGACAGCATCATTGGTTAAACTAGGAATAGGCTAGCTAGGATCTGCTAATGAGGTTTTGTTTGTCAAGTTATTAATTAGGTTTACTTGTTAAGCTTTTACTTCCTGGTTTAGAATTATGATTTTTGTATTTTCTTGCATTCTATAGTTTTATGAATTAAAAATTTACATTTATTTTTGCATGCATGCTTTTTCAATTTCCCTATTGTTGCATAATGTGCGGATAATCACTGCATGTGCTTTGCCTTGTCTCTCCATCTCCAACTAGTGGATCGTTCCCGCACATGGTGTTGCATTGCATCTTGAGCCTCGTTTATTACATTGCATCGTAGACTTTCTTCCCCACATCATTTCTGCAGGTTGTTGATATAGCATTGAAATATTCCACATATCGCCTATCACTTCACAAGCCTTCATTGAAACCCTACCACCTTGCGGACTTGTTCTGCCTCGATTGCTAAAACAGTAACCCCATTGTTTGTGTGAGGTTGCGGTGGCTATCTTAAGAGGCAACTTTCTCTTAGGATAGGTCATTGAAGTCGCATTCTCAACAAGATGCCTATGAGGCTAAACTTATTATTTGGGGATATGCGAGCCGGTTGTTGTAGGAGACCTAATGAGTTTGAATGGCCCAATACCCGTAAGCCTAAGCCTTGTGCCCAGCATTGTCTTGGACATCTTCATGATCTGTTTTTTACGCTTCGCTTATTGTGGTAGATGGGATGTGAAGGTTTGGCACAAGCGAAAATCCAAATCAGGATATCTTTCAGTTTCTATAAAACAAGAAACAACCTCTCTTGCTCGTAAAATAAGTCGGGATCCCTCATCTGCCCATGAAAAATAAGTGCCACGAGCACATGAAAATAAGTGCTACAAGAACATGAAACAAATAAGGGTAAAGGATTGAGAAAGGCTTCCTGCGTAGAGAGGTAATGCAACAACTCCGCCGGGGTACTAACCAGGCTCGCTGGCAGTGGAGCAATGCTTGTGATTTCTTGAAGTGACTCTGTCGGGGTACTATCCAGGCCTGCTGGCAGCGGAGCAACACTGGAAACTTACTTTAAAAATCCTGAGAATAATAAACCCGATGCCTAGCTCTTCATATCATCAAACAAGCTACTGGCATCTGTGAGATTCCGCTTTGATGTGTTCTTATTAGCGAGACCTAGCTGAGGCACAAGGATTGGGCATACTTGTAAAGGCCAAAGTAATACAAAGCGTACCCGCAAAACCTGTTCAATATTCCCTTTCATCACTATCTTGGCTCAGAATATTGTTGTGACATTGACAGAGATGCTAGATTCTACCAGTGGTTTGCCATTTGTTGTAGCCGCTACAACACCACCCAAAATTCTGGGTATATTCAAAATTTCGGGTCCCCCTTTGCTCGCTTAGTAGTTAAGGTCTTTCACCGAACCTACAGTCAATGACATCCCAATGACCTATCCCCAACCCCTCATGAGCTTTCTCACCATCATGATCAGATGTTGTTGCTGCAATCACGCCATGTGTGGGAAGGATCGTCCAGTATATGATTGAATAAGAACTTTTCTGTGCATTGAGGATGTACATTAGATGCCCTCTCGCCATGAGTCATTAAGCATGTTGTTTGAATACTTATCTTAAGCTCGTTAGTCTCATATGTTTTATCTAGGAACACCATTATCAAAGAGTAATTGTGATCTTGTAATGTTCCACACAGGTCAACCCCACGGGTGACAAACTCCTAAATTTTGTCACGTCATCGAGGGAAATAACAATGAGCTCAACAACAATCCCAAAGTTGTGAAACAGGGGAGGAGGAGGAGCAAGTGACCAGTAATGTTAAAAGGAGTATGGTGTGATACATGTTTATCAGAGAAAGAACCTTTTATGTCACTGATGCAAATAAGAATTCTTCACTAGTGTACATTGGATACTTAGAAACTCTCCATTTGGAAATGTCCATACCGGATGCCATTTCACATAAACCAGAAGCGTTTGCTATGATATCTCACCTTAAAGGATGTTTTGAAGATCCTACACAATACCAGCTCAATGTCGATGTGTACACACAAAGCAACACATTTCACTAATTCGACAAGTATAACCTGAAGTATAGCCTGGGTGAACAAAGTGGACTTAGAATATTTCCATGAAGAGAGACAATCTCATTCAAAGGTGTTTTTGTGCTGAGCCACAGTGCGAAAGCGCACATGTTGATGTTGGCAAGACAATGGCACAGCTAAAAGGGTTTCTTCTATTTTCCGCAATTCAATGAAATGGTTCACGGGTTCAAAATGCATCATGATAAGCATCGGAAGGGTCATCACTGTCAATTTGGTGATTAATTATGGACTTACATTGACAAATTAGCAGTGATCTAGGAGTATGATCTAGTTTCTCCAAGTTTACAGGTCTCAATTGTTTTTGGGAACAACGATGAACTATAGAGTTCGTCGCTTTAAATCCGACACTTCTTTCAGTTTCATCATCATCCATCAAAGTACGGTTGTATTTTTGTTGGTTCACGTGCATGGTGAGATTTAGGTTTGATGGTTCAGGTAATGGGTGCATTGGAAATTTTTGGCACAATTTCAAAAATCTAAACGCACCTTTGGGAAGCAATCTTTGTTAAACCTAAGCTACACGGTGGGTGCAAATTTATGGACCAAGGTTACGGTTTTAAATATTATATAATTAAGCCAAGGAAAAAAATCATAAGGTTTCAAAACCATAGGAGATCGTGGAGCAGAACTATGTGAAAAAATTACAAATGGGCACACATTCGATGGACCAAGGTTACGTTGTATATTTAAACCAAGGCGCAAACACATATGGTGTCAAGACCATATAAGACGGTGGAGAAAAACTATACGAAGGACATTAAAATCAAGCTCAAATACTTTTATGCCTAAGTCTTAATCTTTGTTAAAACATTTGAGGCAGATATATAAGGCGATCAAACTTTAAGACTAAAACACAGATCAAAAATATATGGAAATACATTATGAATGGAATTAAATATTCCTATGGTGGAGTTTCAAACTATGGAGTAGATATATATATATAGTCGTCAAAATTTGTGTTTAAACATGGAGAGAAATATTATAACAAACCTACAGTGGTAACGTTGTAATATCTATGGTGCGTTGATAGTCAAAAATAGACCAGAGTTGTAAAAGGTATGATGGTACATCACCTACATTGTTAATGGTGCAGAGTTATTGCTTTGCTGGAGGAGGTGAGTCAGTTTGCCACCAGTTCGGTAATAGGTTTAAAATAATATTGAACCCACTATGGTCAACACATCTTAACACGATTGGTTTTATGGAGACCGGTAAAATTGCTATCAATATACACTGACAACGCATCTGTTTCATTAAGAAAAATCCACCACGTCATCACTAAAATGCTCTGCAAGGATGAGCCTTCAACTTGTTTGTCTCGAAATATTCATGGTAACCATCCCAAAAAGACCGCACACTTCAAATGATTCCGTAAGGATGGAAAGAATGAAAGGGAATTCGGATGGTTTACGCGTTACAAACTGGAGTCATGAGCTTAAAAGCCAACTCCATAAAAGGCATAAAATCTGATTTCCTTATATGACTAAGTAGCCTCGAGGGCGATACTCTAGAAAGAACTGTATGACTAGCGGAAAACATAATTAAGGGAGTGAGTGGTTCAAAAGGTTCTGAGATTTGAAAATGCACCCGAGCTCTGCACCTCAGCCCAAATCATAATGTGAAAATACAACGCTGACTGCTGCAAGCCCGCACTTCTCGAGTTCAGAAGTATCGACAAGTTTCTGTGAGTATTTTTTGTTCAATCTCCCTCACTGTGAGGTCCTAAAAGCGCCACGCCGAATGGACACAGTTGCGTAAGGAGAATCTGGTTAAAGGAATTGTATGCAAACAGTATCAAGGTCCCTCCTCTCTAAACCTTGGAAAGATCGTGAAGGGGGGATAAAAAAATACATTCGCAGCGTCTCATATAGCATTATTCAAGTAAGATCTAGAACACGTGGACGTTGTTGTTCAACGACATAACCAACTCGAAATGCTGAATGCGATCACGTCTAAGAACATGAGAATGCAATTTTGCAACCCGCTCAAGTCGCAGCCACTCTTGGGTCACACAGTCGCAAATCTCCTCAGGACTCGAAGAATGCGACTCAGAGACATTCGCGACCCTACGACCTCACCAAGTCGCATAGTCGCAGCTGGACTCAAGATAGAATGAATGTGACTCAAAGATATTTGTGACTCTGTGACCCCACCAAGTCACCAAGTCACAGAGTCGAACCCTTAAAAATTTCACGCCTGGCGCGAATTTCCGACTATGCGACCCCAACACATATTTAGTACATCCTAGCACTCATAAACACATTAAAGCTTCTTGGGTTTCGGCCTCATCTCCAATGGGAGCAAAAGTGAAGTGAGAAATAAACCTTACACGCCGGTTAAATGATGGACATCGATCGACATCTTAAGTTCTTTCCTCGCACCCATAGTGGATATGCACGAACTAATCATACATTTCGTACAAAGTTGGACTCAGCAGGGGTCTCGAATAGTTGTTAAAACACCCAAGTTTATTTTCAATTTTCTCTCTATGCATCTGAATTTTTTGTTGCCTCAACATATATATATATATATATATATATATATATATATATATATATATCTGTGTGTGTGTTTGTGTGTGTGTGTGTGTGGCTAATTGAATGTGTTACACATGGCTGATTTAATATTTCTTGTGCAGGTAATATGAAGAGATCATGATG
Source organism: Pinus albicaulis (assembly GCA_034641835.2). Taxonomy (NCBI): domain Eukaryota; kingdom Viridiplantae; phylum Streptophyta; class Pinopsida; order Pinales; family Pinaceae; genus Pinus; species Pinus albicaulis. The sequence continues at coordinate 94,688,785 of CM076575.1, forward strand.
ATGACCGGATAAGGAATCACTCACTTCTCAGAAGTCGCATAACCTGGATTCAAGCAAACAAAGAAACCATCGTCATACATGTTGGGTGTGGAGCATGATTATCTTGTTTACTTTGTATCACAGCATTGGACCCCTGTACCTTAAAAGGGGCGGCAATGCCGCCTGTAATTAATCGCTGCCGTGGGGGTGTTATAGCATCATTTTTCACCCTCAGTTGATTCATTATTGTCTTTATGGCTTCGGGCACCCATTCCCACAGACTTGAACAAAATTCATTAAAAAACAGTGTTAAAGTTCCCATACGCGGGTATGCCCAGACTTTTCCGCGTGTATACGCTAGTCCATCCGCGTATGCCATTAAAATCATTAAAAATATATATAAAAATTCCCTATTTTCGGGCTAGGTTGATGGTTACTCCAGTAGTTCAACCACCCCAACACGTGGCCAACTGTTTCCAACTGATTGAAACTACTTTGAGGGAGTATAAAAGCCCCTGATGTGCATGGCCTAAGGGAGAGAGAAATTTTATAGACATTATACTCTATTGGAATCCCAATTCAAGTCTGAATTCCCGTGCCTCCTACACTTTCCCAGATTTATACAGGAAACCCTTGTTTCCTAGAGATGTTCATCCATTTATATGCCATCTCGAGTGCACAAGTCTTGAAAGTATCTTAGCGAGGCAAGGGTGGGACGGATCCGGACGACGGTCTGTTCGAAGATCGTGGAAGGATTCATGTGATCTCTCCACTTTTACTACTATACATGTTGTTCATAATAATGAAGAACCATCTTGTTCCTGAACTTATGTGTTAATGTTTACTTGTATGTGTGAAAATATTATCATTTAAGCATTTATTATGGTTTATATAATGTTTCACATGGATTGCACTAACGTTTAGGAGAAGTATATGTTATACAACTAGGTTTCCGTGCACGTTCTTTCTTGTTCCAGGTTGAAGGAGGAAGAAGGGTTGCTGGGGGTTTTGACCCCATGGGATCTACATCGAACGTAGGACTACGGGTGAGTTCTACTATCGTTGTTATCTAGTTTTCAGCATTCAAGTGTGGTTGTGTGTGAGTCCTTCTGAATAGCATGCCCTGATCTGTGGAGGTTTTGACCCAACAAACCTCTAGGGTGTTTTTCCACGAAACAGAACTAGCGACTCCGCTGGGGACCAAATCCTTGTGATTCCCCTGTTGGGTGGTTTTAGCTGTTTGAAAGGTTTCCAACAGTTTTAACTTTTATTTCCAGTCCAGTTAACTCTTTCTCAGTCAGACTGAAAGACCTGGTTCCTTATCCAGGCTTGATCTTTTTTAATTTTTATTATTTACCTTTTCATACGCGGTTTTGTTTGCACATAGATGCGTATACAGGAAGTTTTTGTTAAAGGGAGTCGTGTATACGTGGCTTTCCTTTAACACAGTCGCGTATGCACGCTTGTTTCAAAACTGTCAAGTAGCGTATGCCTGGGTGAATTTTGAAATTTTTGATTTCTTGGCTTTTTAGTCCTGTCTGCCTGTGGAGACCTATTCTTACAGTGTCTTTGTATCCTATGGATTGTGTAGAAAGTGGTCTTTGGTCTTTCCTCTCTCTTGTTTGGTTAAAAACTAGCTTATTTGGCAAAGTTTGTTTCTTGTGCTTACATTTCTCGTTCGAGTACCAAGATCTCTTCCTGGGGATTCTTGGTTTTTCTGCTTCATCAGAACAGAGAGCTTCTACTCATTTACTCTTTCCTACCTTTGTGTCTTGCTTTGCACTTCGATTTTTTCCCATTTTGTGATTGGTTTTCTTGAGTTCAGTTGACTAGGTCTTGTTCAACTTTTGAAGAGTCTTTCTTGGTTCTTTGAAGTTTTTGTATGCTGCAAGGTTGTACTATTCTTCTAGGCTGAGTGGCTGAGTTTCTTGTCTTCTTTTGCTCATATAAGTCTTGCTACTAGGTAGCCCTATAAGATCTGGAGCATTTTTGAAGTTTTGCTTGAAATTCAGAGTTGTTTGGCTTGGGATTTGATAGTTTTCTTGGTCTTTTCGAGCTCTCCTCTTTATAAAATTCAAAAGCTCAAAAAACATTTTGTTTTGGCATTTTCTTTTGTTTTTCATTTTTGTTTTCGTTTCGTTATATCTTTTGAAGCTTTGTTGAGGTTTCTTGCCTTTGGTTTTCGACTTGATTTCGGAAAGGAATTGTCATTGATTTCTTCCTCTTCTTTCAAGCGTTTTTGGTGTATTTATACTAAGAGTTTCTGATTTTGGGAACTAGCTTTCTGGACAACCAAAAAGAGATAAAACTGAAGGATCTTTGGGAAATTTCTCTCTTCTTTAGTAGATTTTTCATCTTAGAATTTGCATGCTCTTAGTGATTTTCATCAGGTGCACTTAAGCATTTAGTCATTTTCATAGTTTTTGTGAGTGTGAAGTTTGTTATCTGGAAAGAAAAATAAAATTTTTAGTCTCGTAGAACCTATGTAGAAGTTGCTTTTCATCGAAAGAAAATTACTGCATTTGCATGTAGTTTGGTTTTTATTAATTTCTTTTCTGCATCAAAACACCACAAGTTTCATTTCCGTATCCCTTTGACTTAACATAATAGCCGATTAAAATAAACGCTATAATTTAAAAGCAACTAGCAAGTTTTTATTAAGTGTCATACACGAACTAGCTAGGTTGTAGGGCCTTAGATTAGGTGAGTGGAGAGTTAACTGTCCAAGGCCACTCAAACAAAACATAGAAGTTGATTAATTGAGCGAAATCCAACTCCGTTAGGCGGACCGGGAAATCTCTCCTTCAGAGAGTCAAGCGCGAGGGGAAGTGAAGGCTGAGAAGAGAGATACCCCCTCTCTGATTTGCTGGATCTAACCTCAAGACCATTCCGCCCAGCTTCTGACACGGATTGGTGCCCATAGTTGCCACTCCTAGGTTCCACATAGGTGACTGTGGGGGGGAATACCCGTGGTACCTGAGGCAGACGTCGTATCACTTCCAGCAGTACTTCTGGGGGGTGCCCTTACGAAGCTTGGGTACTTGTGCCGGCAAAGGCTGTCGTTAGGAGGTCGGCGTAACTCTTTCTGTTACCTTCGCTAGTAGGCCTGGGCAGTAATTATCCCAGACTACTTTCGGGAGGTCCTATTCTTCGCTTTCTTGTATTTTGGTGTCCGGTCCTAATCACCCGGAGCAGAAATACCTAAAGGCTGTTTGCTTGATTGTATCTCAGGGATTTCTTTTTGTAGTGAGTTCTCTTTTCTCCTAGCTTGCCTAGCTTTATACTTTTTTAGTCTAATTAAAATTTGTTAAAGTGGTTGATCAAGCGCATCGTCGATCGAGGAGAATCTGGGGGTTATCTCCTGAGATTTCAGAGCCTTCTTCAAGAAGGAGTAGGAGTAGTTTATCAGGTGAGTATCATCCTATGGCGTCTGACGCAGTGGAGAGAGATCCTCCACAAGGGTCTGAAGGTTTTGGAATTTGTTCTGGTGTTGGTTCCGAGAGGAGCGCTCCACTCACCTCGTGAGTTTTATTTCCGCAGGAAGAAGAAGTTCAAATAGAGGAAGTACCTGAAACCTCTCTGTCACTTCCATCTCCTCTTCCTCCTGATTATCCGTTCGTTGTTGAATAAATCGGACCTGAGTTAGAGAGACCGGAAGATCCTCCGTATTATTCATACCTTTCGATGGCCACGACTGGGAACGCGGCTTCTGCTGTGAGTGCTGCAGGCATTCAGACTCCTGCTTCTATGGAAGGAGGAGGCACTATTGCTATATCTTCGATTGCTTCTAGTACTGTTGTGTTTGGCTCTGGTTTCACCCAAGCACATGCTTCTCATTCTGGTCCCTTTTGTTTTGGAATGCCCACTAGTGGGATTCCTTCTTTTTCCTTTTCTGCTGCTGTAGCTGCATCTACACCCATGTTTTCTATGGCTAGTGGATCAGCTTCTTTTCAAGGGCTCCCCTTTGGAACTAGGCACATTCCTAGTTCGAATCCTTCTTTAGGGTACTTTCTGTTTACTTCTCAGACCCAGAGTTTCAACCCTTGGTTTGGAGGTTAGAATTCGACTACTTTTATAGGTTGGAACCCTATATTCACTACAGCGGGGGCAGGGAATCAGTTTTACACTGGTCACCAAGGGAATGCTTCTTTCCCTTCATCGAGTGCTTATCAGACCTTTTCCCCTCTTTCTAAATCTTGGAACCCCTATCAAGGGATTTCCTCTTCATTTCATACTTCAGTGGGGGGAACTGGTCCGGTATTTGGTAACTCTACGTTGGGAGGAGGTTCTTCTCCTTTTTCTACGAGTTCTTTCTGAAAACCTGGTGCCTTATCAAATCCAGGGTATTCTTTTCAGAATGTTGGGATCAAGTATGGAATCCTCAGGCTCCACCTCGTTTACCTTTTCTGGTAACATTAAACTTGCCAGAGCTGTCGAAATTGACAAATGATCCGATCTGGTAAAGTCCGGGGTGGCCTCCGGTTGCCACCAAACTTCCTTCAGACATTCCAAAGTTTGAAGGCAAGAATGGAGAGGATCTGGCTGATCACATCACCACCTTCCATTTATGGTTTTCTTCGAACTCCCTGATCGATGATTCGATTAGGTTGAGATTGTTTCAACGCACCCTAACTGGAAACGCTGCCAAATGGTATATTGAGCTAACTGGGGAAATTTTTTCTACCTTTGGAGATCTGGTTGTTACATTTCTAAATCATTTCCAGTTGCCAGTCCGTTATGACGTCGGGACTGAACTCCTAGCTAATTTTAAACAGGACGACGCAACCCACATTTCTGACCATATTCAGGAATGGCAGAGAAGGAAGAGGCTTATTAAAGCTCATATTCCAGGACAATTCATTTTGGAATGGTTTCTGAAATCTCTGCAGTCAGACATTTCTAAATATGTATCCCTGTCTGGGGTATTTTCTGAGGAACAGGCCATTTTTAGGGCCCAGCAGCTTGAATTGATATATTCTCAGTTTGGGGTCCTTCATAAATATTTTCCCAATGCTCCTCGCTCCAAATTAGATTTATCCAAAACTAAGCCTAGTCCTCATGGTGATGGAGTTATTGGGTCGATCAATAGTGGTGCAACCAGCCTGCTTACTCAATTGCATCAGTTGTCTATACAATCTGCTCCTTCTGGTCAGGCTATGCCTGCTGATTCATCACCTTCCCAATCTTTGTCGATAAATGTTGTCCAAACTTCTGATCCCAAAGGAAATCAACAATCTGAAGGGAAGAATAAGGGACAAAATAATAAGAAAAAGGGCAAGAATGGGAAGGGTAATGCGAATAAAACCAACGAGCATGTTGGTGAGGGTCAAAAGGATAAAAAGAAAGTGAATTTTCCATGCAAGTTGTGTGTTGGAGACCATCTTACACACCTTTGCCCTAAAATTCAAGATGCGCAGCACTTGTTAGCTCAGCAGGGTTCTTCCAATTCCCAGGTTGTGTTAACAAACCCTTTTCCCCAAGGGCAACAACTAGTTGTTGCCACGAATCAAAGTACTGGGGCTTCCTCTGGGGGCACCCAGGAAGGGGAAATTCCATCAAACATATTCATGATGAGTGCTCACGCGGATATCGCTACGAGATCCCATGATTATGGCATAGAAGAGTCTTTGAAAACTAAGGATGCTCCTGATGCTACTGAGCCGCTTCATATTACAAGGCCTACTGTTGAGCCTATACCTCCGATGCCCAAAGCATCTACTAAGTGTTCGATGATTAATCCAAATGCTAGGGCTGCCCAGAACTACTCTATTGTGGAAGATCTGGCGTAGAGTCCTTGTGCTATGTCAGCTTTAGAGGTGCTCCAGTCTTGTCCGGCTCAGCGCAGCGCACTGCTCACTGCCATTGGGGCTATTGATCGAAAAAATTCTCTTATGATTACATTTGATATGTCTAATTTTAAAAAGAGACTGCCCCATCATATGGCTTTTCATATTAAATCATCGTACCGGAAGTGCAACATCTTTCGGACGGTTGTTGATGAGGGTGCTTCCACATGCGTGATGTCTCTCACATGTTGGAAGACGATTGGATCTCCCAAAGTTGTTCCATCTACCACTCTTATGACTGCGTTTGATGGTCATTCTCACAGACCACATGGTATTGTCCCAGCTTTGCCTATCTGTGTTGGGGGAAAAACTGTGAATATAGAGGTTGAGGTAGTTGATGCAAGCTTGGACTACAACCTTCTGTTGGGGAGAAACTAGATTTATGAGATGGATGCCATTGCATCCTCATTATTTTGGATTATTTGTTTCCCTCATGAAGGGAGGATTGTTACAGTGGACCAACTAGACTGTCCTCCTGTAGACCCGAATGCATCTACTGACTCAACTTTTCCAAAGTTGGATAATACTAAGGTGCCTTTTGAGAATTTAGGGGTTGGAATGTATTCTTCCTTGATGGGTACTTTCGATATTCCTCCTCATATGGTTCATATAAATGCAATTTCATCCTCCAAGGCTCCTCTTCGAAGAGAGTTCTTCAGAACTCATTATTTTTCGGACCCTTGGACCTTACCTTCCCCTACCGCCACATTAGAGGAAGGTCAAGTGGGTTGAATGGAATTTCCGATGTCTGCAGCTGAGATTGCTTATCAGTCTATTGTTGACTCTGCAGAGTCCATTCCAGCTCCTCTTTCTCCAGATGAGTTGGATGGAGATGTGGCTCTGGCTTGGACACTTAGTTCTTCTTCTGCCCAGGATTGCCTTGATACCACTCTTCCATCTGAAGAGGCCATCCTGGAAGCTATGACTGGTATAGATAGACCGTGGGATGATTTGCATCATCGGTCTTACTTTTTACCTGATTTAAGTGAGGTTGAATCAAGTTTTCCAAGTCCTCCGTCTCCTGGTCCTGTTCGCCCAGTCCTGAACCCTTTAGCACCAACATAGGTTTATGCTGAAGGGAACATGGCTGTGATTTCTCCAACTATCCCGGTGAACATTTCCAGGGATCCCAATATTATTGAGAATGTCTTCATCGGAGATGAATTTTCCCCTGAAGAGATTCAGATTTACACTGAGCTCTTTAAAGAGTATAGGGATGTATTCGCTTGGTATTATGAGGAAATGCCTGGTATAGATCCATCTCTTTTCCAGCATGAGATCAAGACTTACGAAAACGCTAAGCTTGTGAGGCAAAAACTTCGTCCGGTCAATCCTAGGAAGGCAGTAGCTATCAAAGCTGAGGTGGAGAAGCTGCTTAAGGCGGGATTCATTTTCCCTGTTCGTTTGACTGAATGGGTTTCAAATCCTGTTCCTGTAGATAAAAAACAAGAAACAATTCGAGTTTGCATTGATTTCAGAGACCTAAATAAAGCATGTCCTAAAGATAATTACCCCACACCATTTATAGATCAGATCATTGACGAGTGTGCTGGTAATGAGATTTTCTCCTTCATGGACGGTTTCTCCAGATATAATCAAATTACTATCCGTCCTGAAGATCAGCATAAGACTGCCTTTATTTGTCCCTAGGGTACTTTTGCATACAAGAAGATGCATTTTGGTCTTAAAAATGTTGGGGCTACCTTTCAGCGGGCCATGTCATATGCCTTCCATGACATCAAAAAGATTATCGAGGTGTATTTGGATGATTTAGCTACTCATTCTCGAAAGAGGATGGTTCACCCTCCTCACCTCCATCAAATATTTGAACGATGTCGTTTCTATAAGATTAGGTTGAATCCGAACAAGTGTGTTTTCACGGTTACATCTGGTCGGTTATTGGGATTCATTGTGTCTAGGGAAGGGATTAGGGTAGATCCCTTCAAGGTTGAGGCAATACTTCGGTTTCCTCCCCCATCCTCTGTTCATCAACTTCAAAGTCTACAAGGAAAGTCTAATTTTCTTCGGATATTTATCGTAAATTATGCTGAAGTTACCAAGGGATTTATGAGATTGTTGAAGAAGGGAGTTCCATTTCTTTGGGATGACTTTGCTTAACGCTCATTCGATGCTTTGAAAAAAGCATTGACCTCTGCTCCTTTATTGAGTCCACCTGATTATAGTAGGGATTTCCTTTTGTATCTAGCAACACTAGAATATACTATTGGTATGGTTATGGTTCCAGAAGATGATGCTCTTGCAGAGCATGTTATATACTATCTTAGCCGAGGATTGGTAGGACCTAAACTCTAGTACACTCCGATAGAAAAGTTAGCTTTAGCAGCTGTTCATGCTGTACAGCGACTCCGGCATTACATTATTCTACGAAAAACTTATGTTTTGGCAGCAGCTAATCCATTTCAGTTTGTCCTCAGTAGGTGAGTGATTGGGGGAAAATACAATATATGGATTGTGATTTTGCAGGAATTTGATCTTGAGTTTATGTCTGCCAAGTCCGAGAAATCATTAGTTTTCGCGAAATTGATCTCCGAGTTGCCCTGTGGGGAAGAAATGATTTATGATGAATCCTTCCCGAATGAACATTTGTTTCTTATCTCTCCAAAGGATCCTTGGTATGGGGATATAATTGTGTATCTCCAGACTGCGAAGTTTCCCTCTACTTTTTCGAAAGATGAGTGTCGTAAGTTGCGTCACTTGGCTAAGAATTACTTGATTATTGGTGATGCTTTATACCATCGAGGGGTTGATTCAATCCTGAGACGTTGCTTAACTCTCGAAGAAGCTGAGGCTGTGCTGAATGATTGCCACAGTGGAGCTTGTGGTGGTCATTTATCTGGGCTTGCTACAGCCCAAAAGATCTTGCGTGTTGGGTACTTTTGGCCTTCGATTTTCAAGGATTGTATGGAGTCGGTCAAAAAGTGTCATCCGTGTCAAGTTTATACTCGAAAAATGCGCGCTCATCCAGCTCCGCTTTTTCCAGTCATTACTGTCGGTCCCTTTACAAAGTGGGGTATTGATTATACTACTTGTAACCCGCCTTCGGCTAAAGGTCACAAGTACATTATTGTAGCAATAGACTACTTTACGAAGTGGGTCGAGGCTATGCCTACTTTTGGGAATGATGGTGAGACTGCAGCTCTTTTTCTTTTCAACCAGGTTATTGCTCATTTTGGTATTCCTAAAGAGATTGTCACTGATCATGGCAGTCATTTTCAGAATAGCATGATGGCTGAGTTGGCTCTAAAATTAGGTTTCCGGCAGGAGCATTCATCTCCGTATTATCCTCAAGCCAATGGGCAAGTGGAAGCCGTGAATAAATCCTTGAAGACAATTCTTCAAAGGAAAATTGATAAAGCTAGATCCAACTGGCATATTATGTTATATCCTGCACTTTGGGCATACAGGACGTCAGTGAAAAATGCAACTGGCTTTACTCCGTTTCAGCTAGTGCACGGGTTGGAATCCGTATTTCCCATTGAATGTGAGATTCCTTCTCTTAAGTTAGCTGTTGAACTTCTTCCTGACACTTCTAGTCTTGAAGAACATCTCCTTCATCTGGAACATCTCGATGAGCAGCGTCGGGATTCTGACATGATGAACGAAGCGCATAAAAATTGAGTTAAAGTTCAGTACGATAAGGCGGTCAAGCCTAGGGTTTTTTCGGAAGGTGACCTTGTTTTGGTCTATGCCCAAGAAAAAGATGCCCTGGGGGCAGGAAAGTTTAAGTCTATGTGGTATGGCCCCTTTATCGTTAAAAAATTCCTTAAGAAAGGATCATATACCTTGGTTGATTTTGAAGGGAACGAGTTGCCGGAGCCCAGAAATGGGCTCTATTTGAAAAAGTATTATGCCTAGGCTTCGGCCTGGCATGTTTCTTTTGTATATAGTAGTTTTTATTTGTGCATATCTGGTTGTTTTTTCGATCTTTGATGGGTTGGTGATGTTTTTGATCTGCTTTGGCAGGTTGTGTCGGATGTCATGAGTCATTTTGGTTTCGCCGATGGTGCTAGTAGACACACCGGAACTTAGCTTCCGCAGCTTGGGTGCTTAATTATCCATCCGGTCAGCTGTTAGTATCAAGAGGGGTCTGCATTGGTCCTGCTTCCAATAACATAGCAGAATACACTGCAGTGGTTTATCTACTCTCGGAGGCAATATCATTGGGTGTTGATTCGTTGGTAGTTTTCTTGGACTCTCAGCTGGTGGTGTCGCAGTTGAAAAATACTTATCGGGTTCGAGAACCATTTTTACTTCGGTTTTTCTTGAGGGTACGTTTGTTACAAAGATCATTTCAATTTTTAACTTTCATTCATAGTCCTCGAGCTGACAATTGGATGGCAGAATCATTAGCTAATCAAGCAATTGATTGGCACATTAATCATTCCATACAATAAAATTTAATCATAAAAAACATCATACATTTTGATACATTTGTCACATCACATCAAACATCGCTGTATATATATCATTAGAGTGTTCAAAAAACTATACAAAATTTGGATCCATAAGTCATACAAAAAATTGGGCTTATGCCCGATCATGTTCAGTCTCAAAAAATATACAGTCATCTGATACATCATATCTATCTATTCATGAGGTCCCTGCCTAGAAGTTGTGTTCCTATAGAACACGATCACAGAGGCGACTCAGCGGAATAATCGTACCCAGTCACGGGGTACTCCTACCACCCGTCTCTGGATGGCTTCAGGCAGATCTTCCACTGCAGCCATAGGTACCTGGCGGGTTAACCCCTCAAAGTTCCTCTGTACAGCTTGGAGGGTCCTGTCTGAATCTACTGTCTCCGCCTCACCCCTACGACGCTTATGTCGCGGGTAACCCTCAGGTCGAACTTGTCCAATATTTGTTTCATGATAATTTTAAAATTGTAAGTCATTTGAATCCAATCAAAAAAACATGTTTTTTTTCACATTTTTTCATACATATCTAAAAAAATCCAAAAAAATTATATAAGTCAAAAATTTCAAACTTACCGACTATGCCCCATGCCGCGCCTGGTGGAAGGACAAGATCTAGATCGCCATGAAAGTCCATCCCGGCATAGGGATAGTCATCCACAGCGATGATTTGTTCTCTCCACCATTGGAAGAACTCATCATCCCAAGTCGTCCGGGGAACTTCACTTCCCCCCAATCTCTTCATCATGTCTGCCTAGCGGGTAATTCTTGGGTCTCTCGGGCTGCTGATGGTAGAGATCACTCTAGGTCTCAGCGCTGGAATCTTCTCGAAGAAGAATGTCATCAAAATTGTACCATATCCAAAATGTTTTGTCTTTGCCTTTCGGATAGAATTCAATTGTTGCTTCATGTTCATCAATAGAGCTGTGCACCACTCATATACATGAGTTAGGCATTCCACTGCTATACTCATTTGCGTCCTAGATGCCTGGTGTAGAGAAGTTGATCCTGCTACTCTCCCAATGGTAAAAAGGAGGATTTTCATGTGCAAGTCTCTTAAATCTTTGATTGCAATTTGAGTTCCAACTTTCTTGGAACCCTCTACGCAGTAGACGTGGACGTAATCTTCCATGGTTAGCCCTCCCAAAGGCTTACCTTGCAAGTCTACTGGCTCCCCCCTCCGGGAGAGTCCAGTAATAAAATATATATCTTCCACCTCGATGCGTATGGGCATGTGATCTATGATGAAGCATTATTCTTCCGGTTCCTAATAGTTCACAAGCATATCGAGCAACCAGACATTACTCTTCATATTTGGCATTTTGAAAAACTTGAGCAATCCTCAATTCCGAAGAATATTCAGTGATACTTGGTCCTGCATGACTTCATTGTCTATAGCACTATGTTCACGCTCTCTCCATGGTATGGTCATCCTGTAAAATTTCAATAATTCGTTCATTAGCTACGCATTTCTTATTTTGGGTTGCGCATACGCAACTTTATTTGTGCACAGTCGCATATATACGCGACTTGGTCATTATCAACCCGCGTATGCGCAAACCCGTGATTTTTAGAAAGTGATTCCACGGTGAAAATTCCTAATTTTTAACTTATGAATGGACGAAATGAATAGCAAGGATGGTTTATGAGCTTACCTGAAAAATTCAGTGAAGATTGATGGTCGGTTGCTCCTGTTTTGACGAAATAGTCTTTTTTCTCTAGAGCACTTTTTCCCAAATCAGCAATGTAACAATGAACCGAATATGAGGTAATTTGTCTATTTATGCCCAAAAAGTTGAAAATTTTTGCAAAAATTTGTTATGCTTATTTTTTCAATCTATCTTAAGCTGCATAACCCAGATGCTTGGAAGTTCCCAGATTGGTATATTTCTAGGTACATTTTGACGAATTTGAGATTTTTTCCGGTTTTTGATCCATGACTGCTGACGCGTCATGGCCGGTATATGATCTTCACTGGCATATAGGTTAGGGAATCCACTTTTCGTTGCATTCTACATACTAGCCTCCATTCTGATCACTTGCCATAGGGTCGATCCCATCAGGTCATGAGTATTACACCCATTTCACTCGCCGATTATTTAATCATGACTTGGTGGTAGTTAGTTCCTTGCTATCACTTGTGGCCCATGCTGCGTTTTATGTAGGCTCGGGAGTCCTCTTTAGTCCCGCGATGACTTATGTGTTGAAGCTTCATTCTTCTTCTTCCTCACTATCATTTTTCTGGCTATTACCCTAGAGGCTCCCTGGTGTTGTTGAGTTGTATTACTCCATTGCATATTGGCTACTTGTTTATCCTGGTCTTTAGCCGGCTTCATTTGGACTCAATGTTTAAGCCAAATTTTGACCTTGTCTATCTGTACAAGTTAACCATTGCATGCATTTGGCTATCGCGACTTGACACCCTTTTACCCATGGATGGAACATGCCTCTGAGTATCGCTTACCAGTTTCTGCCACCTTGCATTGAGCATAGGATCATTCCAATCCTAGGAACTAGTGCATCTGTTTCTTGATACTCGTTCTATCCATTGTACCATAGCATTCTTTTATTCTTTTTCAAGCTTATTATATGAAAGAGAAAAAAAAATAAAATACAACAAAAAGAGCGGGAACGGGATGTCACTTCATAATTTGATGGCAGTATAGTGTCAGTTTGTCGCCCTTGAACAAAGCATATACACTTATATATCTTTCCTCCAGTTTGGGATGGTTTTAGTTTTGACCTAGGTTCAGCTTTTACCTTGTTTCACTTGTCAGTCCTCCCCCCGTTGGTTATCTCTTCCAATCATATGGAGAGTTTGTTCTGCCTCCTGCATAACAGACTTATATAGTGTCACTTTTTACTGCCATGGTCATCACGAGTTGTGCTTTTGTTCAATGGAAGTCTAACCAGAGTCGGCCATTCTGCACTGTCTCTTGACTCATTATTCAGTCGGCGTTCCCAGTCTTGTCAGTATCTTGTTCTATCACATCAGATGTTTTGGTCCTCTGCTCGTGCTAGTTTGAGAAGGTCTCCATTGACTTCTTGCTGGCGGGTTTGTATCTTATCGACTACGACACATTGCTCTGAGAGCAAACCTAGAGCCGCACCCTGGCCCTATTTCCATCATTGATAGGTGACCTTGTGCTCAGCATTTGATCATCATTATGGGTCTTTGACTGAGTGTTTTCCCCTATGTTTGACGTCAGCATACATTATCACACTTGGGATTCGTGCAGTACCTTGATTTCCATTTGACCCTATTGGTGGATATCTCGCCTCTGTGTCAGCTTTCATTATTGGTTGGTTTAGAGGGTTTCTTCCGTGCGCTAGCTTCATCTTGCGCATTTCGGAAACGTACTTTGGTTTGGTTCTGTCACTCTACTTCATCCGATTCCTTCCAAATCTTGGCCTGCGGGTTACACTCGCGCTGGACTGATGGGGGATCCCTTAATGCCTTCCTTCCAGCAGATCTTTTCCCATCGACTTCAACTCATTGCTCTAGGAATAAGGTCTAGAGTATTTTTGTCAGTACCTTAGGGTTTGCAGTCATCAGTGGCAGACTCTTCGCTATCGACAGTGGGGATTCATCATTGCCTCCTGATTGGTATATTATTTCAAGTGTTCAACTTCAACTCATTCATTCGCACTTGTTAGATTGTACTGGGGCACCTTAATACTCATTTTCATTATTGGTGGGTTTTATCACATTGGTTAACGATATACATTATTGACCGGTAATCCAACGATTTCTCACATGGTCGACTTCAGCTCATTTATTCCTATTATGTAGAATTGTGCCATAGTGATCGGTGAAGACCTCGGGTTGCATCAACATTTCTCGGTTCACTTTTGAGAGTCCATTCAGTTTCTTCCAGTGATGTCGTTCACCCTTATATGTTGCAGTGTTAGTACAGCAACATCCTATATGTTGCCTCCCGAGTTGCGTGATTGTACCGTTTATTCCACCTCTTATGATTTGGTACTTGGAGATTCAGTTACTTATATGATCAGACATCCAGTTTCAGCATCATTGATCAACTTTCTATATGTGATACTTAGACATTGATTCTGACTTGTACTTCCGGGCCATGCTCAGATGATTCATTGTGTACTTTCAGTTCAGCTATACTTGTATACATGTTGGATTATTTTAGTACTTTCTATATGATGTATTTTTGACTGAGCATGGGTATGCCCGCCTCAACATGAGTTGACTCTCTGTTTTCTTTCATTTGTTTTTGGCAGGCTGAAATCTGGTGAAGTCCTCTCTTGTCCTTGCGAAGTTCTTTCTATGTGCATAATACATTTCGGCCATCATGTACCCCTTCTGACCTCAGATAATAGGGGGCATCTATTATAGCATCATTTTTCACCCTCAGGTGATTCATGATTGTCTTTATGGCTTTGGGCACCCATTCCCATAGACTTGAACAAAATTCATTAAAAAACAGTGTTAAAATTCCCATACGCGGGTATGCCCAGACTTTTCCGTGTGTATACGCTAGTCCATATGTACTTTTCCGTGTATGCCATTAAAATCATTAAAAAATATATAAAAATTCCCTATTTTCAGGCTGGGTTGATGGTTACTCCAGTAGTTCAACCACCCCAGCACGTGGCCAACTGTTTCCAACTGATTGAAACTACTTTGAGGGAGTATAAAAGCCCCTCATGTGCATTGCCTAAGGGAGAGATAAATTTTATAGACATTATACTCTATTGGAATCCCAATTCAAGTCTGAATTCCCGTACCTCCTGCACTTTCCCAGATTTATATAGGAAACCCTTGTTTCCTAGAGATGTTCATCCATTTATATGCTATGTCGAGTGCACAAGTATTGAAAGTATCTTAGCGAGGCAAGGGTGTGACAGATTCGGACGACGGTCTGTTCGAAGATCGTGGAAGGATTCAGGTGATCTCTCCACTTTTACTACTGTACATGTTGTTCGTAATAATGAAGAACCATCTTGTTCCTGAACTTATGTGTTAATGTTTACTTGTATGTGTGAAAAGATTATCATTTAAGCATTTATTATGGTTTATATAATGTTTCACATGGATTACACTAACGTTTAGGATAAGTATATGCTGTACAACTAGGTTTCCGTGCATGTTCTTTCTTGTTTTCCAGGTTGAAGGAGGAAGAAGGGTTGCTGGGGGTTTGGACCCCGCGGGATCTACATCGAACGTAGGACTACGGGTGAGTTCTACTATCATTGTTATCTAGTTTTCAGCATTCAAGTGTGGTTGTGTGTGAGTCCTTCTGAATAGCATGCCCTGATCTGTGGAGGTTTTGACCCAATAAACCTCTAGGGTGTTTCTCCCCGAAACAGGGGGGTCCAGGGGGGGATAAAAACAGATGTAAAATTGCCTTTTAAAAGTATAGTAATTTCTAGTCAATATGGGCCGTTCATTAGGCAAATGATCTGATGATAGAAGTTATGTTTAGTTTAGGGTTTTTTTCCCTAGAAGGCAACCCCTCGTTTTTATGAGGGCATTGTATTGTGGCTGTGCATTGTATGTGTATTCTCGGAGAGAGAAACAGAGAGGGAGACTATGAGAGAGAACAGAGGATATTACAGTGGATCTGCTGTAGGTTTTGTCTCTTCATTGTTTCTAGATAATAGAAAGGAAGGACTGGCTGTTCGGGGTGGACGTAGCCCAAACTAGGTGAACCACATATATCTGTGTCTCTCTAGTTTTATGTGTTTTGTGTGCTTTTATTTTCCGCATATTTTATGTGTTTCATTGCTCCATAATCTATAATTTTCTAAGAATACATATACCCAAAATCTCACTCAAAATGAAAAAAATCGCTTTACTGCTTATCGACTCACAGGCAGATTCCCTTAGTATGCCCATGACATCTCTAGCAGATAGAAGATGTTGTTTCACGTGGTTGCAGATTTACCAAGTTCGCAAATTGCATGAAGTCGCAGGTCACAGATGTTGGAAAGTCGCAGGTCGCAGATGTTGGCATGCCACAGGTCGCAAATTTATCAAGGTCGCAAGTCGCGGATTGCTAAGGGTCGCAAGTCGCAAGATCCAGTCAAGTCGCAAGGTCGCATCAGTGGCTAACGTCGCAAGTCGAAGAATAGACTGGGTCGCAAGGCAGACCAACGGTTAGGAAGATGAAAATTCAAGGAAGCCCAAAGGAAAAGCTTTGCTCTATAAATATTTCCTTCGGGAGCTTGTAAAAGGACCTTTTTTTGGGGGGACTCGAGCTGAGTACACTATATGACTAGGGTTATACAATTTGAGCATGAATACAAGCATTTTGAAAAATACCTTTGTGGATCTGATGTTGATATATGTATGAGCACTATGAGTATTATATCTTTCAGTTCCTAAAAATCTTTAGGTTAACGAAACTGTATCTTTAATTCATATCACAATTGCATAATAGTTTGCTGAGTATGTTAATGGTGGTTGAGTTCATTCCACTTTCTTAACGAATGTTGATGGCTTTGTTTTTTAGCATTTGTGTTATCATTTAAAACTTTTAGGAAGTGAAGGGTGTTCTTTCCATGAGGAATTGTTTCTTTTGTGGGCAGAACAGTTTACAAGCATGACCCTAATGGAGTGTTGTTAATAACAATTCCTTCGGCTCTTATGCTTTATTATTTCCTCTTGCTACTTTTAGCGTTTCATGCACGTTTAATGCATCAATCATATGTCTTGTACCACTTGATTAAGTGTGTATATATACTGGTTTATAGAGTTTAAGAGATACCCAAAGAAAGGAGAAATCAGCGGTATTCAGACCCACACCCCGGACGGGATCCCTATTCCAAACGGTTCAAGGTCTCATTGGGACCTTTTACCAGGGAGATCCCCTGCTGTTGGCTGGACATATTTTCCCGTCAACAGAAATGGCACTAGAAGGAGGGCTAGATGACAAGTTGAGCCCTTATGGCCTGCAGTTAATCTCATATCTATAATGGCTCGTTCCCAAATCATTCTCCCGAGATTTTTTTCGGAGTTTTATGAGCCTCGATACTTCATCCCTTATCAAATTATGTATCACTTTTCCTAGCTAAAATTCAATGGTGAAAACGAAGTAACCATAACCCAACACCTTTCCAATTTCTGTGACTTTGGTGAGTGCTACAAAATTAAAAATGAATGTTTGATTTGTTTGCTTTCCTTCCTCACTCTCGAAGGTCGTGCTAAGCAATGGTGCTGCACATTGCCGGAAGCTTCCATCCATTAGTTTGAACAACTTGCCAGTGAATTGTAACAAGCTTTTCAGAGGTACGATTTTCAAAGTGTATTGATAAAGCTAAATGACATAATAATGGAACCTCAGGAACCTCTAGATGAATTCTCTATCAGATTTGTTCATTTTTGTTTTGAGTTCCCTGAAAGGGATGTTGATTGGAAATGTTTAAGTGAGCAGTTCAGGTATGTGATTCTTATTTCCTTTGAACAATTTCAGTTAGATCCTAGTGTTCCCTATGATGACCCACAAGTTATCGGTTGTTCAGGCTTTGTCCCTAACACTTCCTTGTCCATCCCCCGAGTCTAGGCCACATTCAGGCCTCCAAGGAGAGTGTTGCTATTTTTGACATTCTCGCTCCTCCTCCTGAGTTGTCGGATAGTGGAGTTGTGAGCTTGGAAGTTCTGAGCAATGATAGATGGGTGCATGAGGATAAATCCTATTGTACTACCTTTGAATCTTTCATGCACCATGTCAAATCTGAGCTTGAAAACCATAGTGGCTCATTATCTCTTCCGGTCCATGAAACCTACCTCGAGCCCACTCAATGTCTCCCTAGACATGGTCCGAAATCTGATTTGCATACTGATTATGAATCGACTCCTATCCCGGATGCAGTTGATTCCCTTCCAGGGACTGCCAGATCTTTGTTTTCCCAGAATGACATGGATGCGCATATTGAAAAACCTTGTACGGTTAATACCCCTGTGGCTCAATCTTTTTGTTCATTATTCCACGCTTTATTTCACGAGTCCGCTTCACCAGTAATTTCTTCAAGACATTCAAAATTTCCTTATACTAGTATTGGCGACAATCATAAGCACGCTTATGGTGTTTCACAATCACAGTTCATAATTGATGAATCTTTTAGATCTGATCTTTCTCACTCGGAATCTTTAGACAGCCATAGGAGCGATTTCCTATCTGGGCAACCTCAAGATGTCCTCTTTATTGATCCATCCCAGTCAGTATCTCCCAGGGAGCCCAACATGCTAGGTACCCAACTTGATCAAATCGATGGTTACAACGATCACCGCTTATCTGAAAACATATTCACCAATACCGCTGAGGACTGTCACTCGTATCTTATTTACGACCATATGGAGACACCAGAATTCGATAATTCACTCTATGAAGATTCAAGTACCCATCAGGGAATCGAAGCACTCCCACTCTTGCCGTCCGTCATCCCTAGTTCTTCCGATCCTGAGAAGACACCTAAAACAACCCCAACTAGGGTTGCTCGGATTAAGGTTCCTGAAATGACGATCCCCAACTACCATGCTCCTCCCAGCATAACCACGTCAGATATCAATTCGTCTGGGTGGATTTTTCATTCAAATGAGGTTTCCTTGAGCACATATTCCTGTCCCCCAACAGCTGGTATGCAACAACCAATATACCCCAATTTATTCGCTGGTAAGAAAATAGCGACCATTGTCTCTAATATTTCCAGTTGTTGCCTAGCCAATACCAGTTGTAATTAGGCACTAAAATGTGATTTTTGGCAAAGCCCTCAACGGTAAATCCACACCATTCTTGCAAATCTAAAGAATCTGATACATTGGATTATAAATCTGTCGGCGCACAAACATTTGGCCAAGTTGACACAAAGCCCACTGACATTGTCCAAATCACAACATTTCACCATCACAACAATTTTCCTATTGATCAAGATGGTAAGAAATTGCAACCTCCACTAAAAGTGGATTTAGATCCTCATATCCTTGACAAAACCTAGGAGCAACTCCGCACTGGGGTTTTCAAAATTAAGGTTTCTACACTCGGATGCGCAAGCATCTATAATTCGCCTGGCCCATGCTTATTGTTTCCATCCCATAAAATGGATCATCCTCACCACCACAATGAAGGTGCTGGTTTGTTTGACCAACCCTATCCGGTGAATGTGCCGGCAAATAGGAATTGACTTTCCCATCACCACTGAAATCCAGGATCGTGCATGAATGGAGGTGTTTCATTTAAAAATAGTTTTAAGTTTCGAGAATATATTTCTGTGTATCAGGATAAGAGTGAAATTCATATTGGACAATCCACTCTAGCACGTTCTCTAGTAAGTAGCCATGGCCTTCTTGCTATTGCACATGCTCTTCAGTTAAGTCTTGCTGTTGGTGCACGATTTTGTATGCTGGCTCTGATTGCGAACATTGTTGTTCTTGTAGGGCAGGAACTAATGCGGTGGTTGCACTAGAAAGCTGATTTCACATAACCCGACTGCATCATTGGTTAAAATAGGAATAGGCTAGCTAGGATCTAGTAATGAAGTTTTGTTTTTCAAGTTATTAATTAGGTTTACTTGCGAAGCTTTTACTTCATGGTTTAGAATTATGCTTTTTGTATTTTCTTGCATTCTGTAGTTTTATGCATTAAAAATTTCGATTTCTTTTTTCATGCATGCTTTTTCAGTTTCCCTATTGCTGCATAATGTGTGGATAATCACTGTATGTGCTTTGCCTTATCTCTCCATCTCCAACTAGTGGATCATTCCTGAACGTGGCATTGCATTGCATATTGAGCCTCATCTATTACATTGCTTCGTAGACTTTTTTCCCCACATCATTTCCGCAGGTTTTTGATATAGCGTTGAAATATTCCACATATCACCTATCACTGCACGAGCCTTCATTGAAACCCTACCACCTTGCGGACTTGTTCTGCCCCGATTGCTGAAACAGTAACCCCATTGTTTGTGTGAGGTTGCGGTGGCTATATTAAGAGGAAAATTTCTCTCAGGACAGGTCATCGAAGTCGCATTCTCAACAAGATTCCTATGAGTCTAAACTTATTAGTTGGGGAGATACTAGCCAGTTGTTGTAGGAGACCTAATGAGTTTGAATGGCCCAATACCCATAAGCCTAAGCCTTGTGCCTAGCATAGTCTTGGACATCTTAATGATGTGTTTTGCGCACTTCACCTATTGTGGTAGATGGGATGTGAAGGTTTGGTGCAAGGGAAAATCCAAATCAGGATATCTTTTAGTTTACGTAAAACAAGAAACAACCTCTCTTTCTCGTAAAATAAGTTGGGATCCTTCATCTGCCCATGAAAAATAAGTTCCACAAGCACATGAAAATAAGTGCTACAAGCACATGAAACATATAAGGGTAAAGGATCGAGAAAGGCTTCCTACACAGAGAGGTAATGCAATGACTCCGACAGGGTACTAACCAAACTCGCTGGCAGCGAAGCAACGCTTATGATTTCTTGAAGTGACTCCACCGGGGTACTGTCCAGGCCTGCTGGCAGCGGAGCAACACTGGAAACTTAGTTTAAAAATCTTGAGAATAATAAACCCACTGCCTAGCTCTTCATATCATCAAACAAGCTACTGGCGTCTCTAGGCTTCCGCTTTGATGTGTTCTTATTAGCGAGACCTAGCTGAGGCACAAGGATGGGGCATACCTGTAAAGGCCAAAATAATACAAAGTGTACCCACAGAACCTGTTCAATATTCCCTTGCATCACTATCTTGGCTCAGACTATTGTTGTGATGTTGACAGAGATGCTGGATTTTACTAGTGTTTCGCCATTTGTTTTAGCCATTACAACACCACCCAAAATTTTGCGTATATTCGAAATTTCGGGTCCCCTTCTGCTCGCTTTGTCGTTAAGGTCTTTCACCGGACCTGTAGTCAATGACATCCCAGTGACCTATCCCCAACCCCTCATGAGCTTTCTCACCATCATGATCATATGTTGTTGCTGCAATCATGCCATTTGTGGGAGGGATCGTCCAACTATGCTTGAATAAGAACTTTTCTGTGCATTCAAGATGTACATTAGCAGCACTCTCGCCATGAGTCATTAAGCATGTTGTTTGAGTACTTCTCTTAAGCTCATTAGTCTCATATGTTTTATCTAGGGACACCATAATCAAAGATTAATTGTGATGTTGTAATGTTCCACACAGGTTAACCCCATGGGTGACAAACTCCTAAATTTTGTCACGTCATCGAGGGAAAAAAAAGTGAGCTCAACAACAAGGCCAAAGTTGTGAAATAGGGGAGGAGGAGTAGAAAGTGACCAGTAATGTTAAAAGGAGGATGGTGTGATGCATGTTTATCAAAGAAAGAACGTTTTATGTCACTGATGCAAATAAGCATTCTTCACTAGTGTACACCGGATACTTAGAAACTCTCCATTTCGAAATGTTCGTACCAGATTCCATATCGCATAAACCAGAAGCGTTTTCTATGATATATCATCTTAAATGAAGTTTTGAAGTTCCTGCACAATACCAGCTCAATGTCGATGTGTACACACAAAGGAACACATTTCACCAATTCGACAAGTCTAACCTGAATTATAGCCCAGGTGAACAAAGTGGACTTAGAATATGTCCTTGGAGAGAGAAAATCTCACTCAAAGGTGTTTTCGTGCCAAGCCACAGTGCAAAAGCACACATGTTGATGTTGGTAAGACAATGGCACAGCTAAAAGGGTTTCTTCCATTTTCCGCAGTTGAATGAAATGGTTCACGGGTTCAAAATGCGTCATGATAAGCATCGGAAGGGTCATCACTCTCAATTTGGTGATTAATTATGGACTTACATCGACAAAGTAGGAGTGATCTAGGAGTATGATCGAGTTTCTCCAAGTTTACAGGTCTCAATTGTTTTCGAGAACAACGACGAACTATAGATTTCGTCGCTTTAAATCCAACACTTCTTTAAGTTTCATCATCATCCATAAAAGTATGGTTGTAGGTTTGTTGGTTCATGTGCATGGTGATATTTAGGTTTGATGGTTCAGGTAATGGGTGTATTGGCAAGTTTTAGCACAATTTGAAAAATCTAAATGCACCTTCGAGAATCAATCTTTGTTAAACCTACGCTACACGGCGGGTGAAAATTTATGGACCAAGGTTATGGTTTTAAATATTATATAATTAAACCAAGGCAAACAATCATATGGTTTCAAAACCATAGGATCTCGTGGAGCAGAACAATGTGAAAACATTACAAGTGGGCGCACATTCAATGGACCAAGGTTACGTTGTATATTTAAACCAAGGTGCAAACACATATGGTTTCAAGACCATATAAGACGACGGAGAAAAACTATACAAAGGACATTACAATCAAGCTCAAATACGTTTATGCCTAAGTTTTTATCCGTGTTAAAACATCTGAATCAGATATATAAGGTGGTCAAACTTTACGATTAAAACACGGATTAGAACTATACGGAAATACATTACAAATGGACTTAAATATTTATATGGCGGAGTTTCAACCCGTGGAGTAGATATATATATATATATATATATAGTCGTAAAAAGTTGTGCTTAAACATGGAGCGAAATATTATAACAAACCTACAACAACAACATTGTAATAACTATGGTGCGTTGATAGTAAAAAACAGACCAGAGTTGTAAAAGCTATGACGGTCCATCACCTATGTTGTTAATGGTGCAGAGCTACGGCTTTGCTTGAGCAGGTGAGTCAGTTTGCCACCTATTCAGTAATGGGTTTAAAATTATATTGAACCCATTACTGTCAACAAATCTTAACGTGACTAGTTTTACAGAGACCGGTAAAATTGCTATCAATATACACTGACAACGCATCTATTTCATTAAGGAAAAACCACCACGTCATCACTAAAATTCTCTGCAAGGATGAGTCTTCAACTTGTTTGTCTCAAAATCTGCATGGTAACCATCGAAAAAAGACCGCGTGCTTCAAATGATTTCGTAAGGATGGAAACAATGAAAGGGAATTTGGATGGTGTTCACATTACAAACTGGAGTCTTGAGCTTAAAAGCCAACTCCATAAAAGGCATAAAATCCGATTTCCTTATATGACTAAGTATCCTCGAGGGTGATACTCCGCAAAGAACTGTATGACTGGTGGAAAACATAATTAAGGGAGTGAGTGGTTCAACAGGTTCTGAGATTTGAAAATGCGCCCGAGCTTTGCAACTCAGCCCAAATCATAACGTGAAAATAAAATGCCGACTGCTACAAGCTCGCACTTCTCGAGTTTAGAAGTATCGACAGGTTTCTGTGAGTAGTTTTTGTTCGATCTCCCTCACCGTGAGGTCCTAAAAGCGCCACACCGAATGGACACAGTTGCATAAGGGGAATCTAGTTAAAGGAATTGTACGCAAATAGTATCAAGGTCCCTCCTCTGTAAACCTTGGGAAGATCATGAAGGGGGGATAAAAAAATACATTCGCAGCATCTCATATAGAATTATTCAAATAAGATCTGGAACACGTGGAAATTTCTATTTAGCGACCTAACCAAGTCGAAATGCTGAATGCGATCATGTCTAAGAACATGAGAATGCAATCTTGCAACCCGCTCATGTCGCAGCCGCTCTTGGGTTGCACAATCGCAAATCTCCTCAGGACTCGAAGAATGCGACTCAGAGACATTCGCGACCTTGCAACCTCACCAATTCGCATAGTCGCAGCTGGCCTAAAGATAGAATGAATGCGACTCAAAGATATTTGTGACTCTGTGACCCCACCAAGCCGCCAAGTCTCAGAGTCGCACCCTTAAGGATTTCACGTCCGGAGC
The DNA here is from genome assembly GCA_034641835.2 of Pinus albicaulis. Lineage (NCBI taxonomy): Eukaryota > Viridiplantae > Streptophyta > Pinopsida > Pinales > Pinaceae > Pinus > Pinus albicaulis. The sequence goes on from CM076575.1 coordinate 94,712,816, forward strand.
GACTTTCCGACTACGTGACCCCCACGCATATTTAGTACATCCCAGCAATCAGAAACACATTAAAGCTTCATGGGTTTCGGCCTCACCTCCACTGAGAGAAAAAGTGAAGTGAGAAATAAACCTTACATGCCAGTTAAATGATGGACAGCGGTTGGAATCTCAAGTTCTTTCCTCGCGCCCATAGTGGATATGCACGAACTAATCATACATTTCATACAAAGCTGGAATTAGCAGGGGTCTCGAATAGTTGTTAAAACCCCCAAGTTTATTTTCAATGTTCTCTCTATGCATTTGAATTTTCTGTTGCCTCAACATATATATATATATATATATATATATATATATCTGTGTGTGTGTGTGTGTGTGTGTGTGGCTAATTGAATTTGTTACACATGGCTGATTTAATATTTCTTGTGCAGGTAATATGAAAAGATTATGATGATGACCGGACAAGGAATCCCTCACTTCCCAGAAGTCACACAACCTAGATTCAAGCAAACAAAGAAAAATTCGTCATACAGATACCCAAAATCTCACTCAAAATGAAAACATCGCTTTGCTACTCATCGACTCACAGACAGATTCCCTTAGTACGCCCATGACATCTCTAGCAGATAGAAGCTATTGTTTCACATGGTCATAGATTGACTGAGGTCACAAGTTGCAAATTGCATGAAGTCGCAGGTCGCAAATGTTGGCAAGTCGCAGGTCGCAAATTTATCAAGGTCGCAGGTTGCGGATTGCTGGGGGTCGCAAGTCGCAAGATCTAGTCAAGTCGCAAGGTCGCATCAGTGGCTCAGGTCGAAGTCACAAAATAGATTGGGTCGCAAGGCAACCCAACGTTCAGGAAGATGAAAATTCAAGGAAGCCCAAAGGACAAGCTTTTCTCTATAAATATTTCCTTCGGGAACTTGTAAAAGGACCTTTTTTGGGGGGGACTCGAGCTGAGGACACTGTATTACCAGGGTTATACAATTTGAGCATGAATACAAGAATTTTGAAAAATCCCTTAGTGGATCTGATGTTGATATATGTATGAGCACTATGAGTATTATATCTTTCAGTTCCTAAACATCTTTAGGTTAATGGAACTGTATCTTTAATTCATATCACAATTGCATAACAGTTTGATGAGTATGTTAATGGTGGTTGAGTTCATTTCACTTTCTTAACGAATGCTGATGGATTTGTTTTTAGAATTTTTTTTATCATTTAGAACTTTTAGGAAGTGAAGGGTGTTCTTGCCATAAGGAATTGTTTCTTTTGTGGGCAGAACGGTTTACAAGCATGACCCTAATGGAGTGTTGTTAACAGCACTTCCTTCGGCGCTTATGCTTTATTATTTCCTCTTGCTACTCTTAGCATTCCATGCACATTTAATGCATAAATCATATGTCTTGTACCACTTGATTAAGTGTGTATATATACTAGTTTATAGAGTTTAAGTGAGACCCAAAGAAAAGGAGAAATCAGTGGTAGCCAAACCCACACCCCGGATGGGATCCCTATTCCAAACGGTTCAAGGTCTAATTGGGATCTTTTACCGGGGAGATCCCCTGCTATTGGCTGGAGAGATTTTCCCGTCAACAGAGCCATTCCATAATCGCTCAAAATTTCCTATACCTATTACATCATCTTCTTTATCGTAAAGAAGGACCAAGTCGCTTTACGTAAAGAAGGACCAAGTCGCCCTCTGAGAAAATGTGAGGTTGGACATTTTTTTCGTATTGCACCTTTATACATCTCTTATGCACTTCGTTGGCCAATTGGGCTTCACGACACATTTCATCAAGATGGATGAGGTTAAGGAGACGCGCTTCTTCTTCTAAGGTGTCAGGTAACAAGTTGATTGTGAGTTTTAATTATGGTATTTCACATTTGATTGGTAAGATAGCTTCCAGACCATACACCAATTAAAAAGGAGTAAATCTAGTTGTGCTTCTCACTGAGGTTCGATACGCCCACAAAGAAGAGTACATGATCAAATGCCAATTTATTTTATGAACTCCTGTCATTCGTTGAAGAATACATTTAAGAATCTTTTTGATAGCTTCAACTTGTCCATTTGATTACGGATAATAAGGAGTAGAATTATCATGTGACAATCATAACTTGGCATTCAATTCATCCATCATGTGATTGCGAAAATGCTTCCCATGATCTGTAACTATAGTCTCTAGGACCCCAAACCATGCAATAACATGATTAAAGAAAAAAAATGCAGTTGTCTATCCTGTGTTGTTGAATGTAGGCATTGCTTCGGCCCATTTGTTAAAGTAGTCGACTGCGACAATAATATAACCATGCCCCCAAGACGAATGAGGGTTCCAGGTGACGAAGTCAATACCCCATTTCAAAAATGGTCCCACAGAGATAACAGGATGCATTGGCAATTATGGTTTACATATTTTATGATAACAAATATAGTAGGCATGAAAACTTCTGACCACGAGGATGCAATCTCAAAAAATAGTAGGCCAAAATTAACCAGCACGGAGTATCTTCTGTGTGGTAGCATATCCAGATAAATGTCCACCACAAGCCCGAGCATGAAAAAAATTTAACACTTTTTTGGCCTCCTCATGAGTGAGGCACCTCCTTAAAATGGTATTGACACCACGACAATAAAGTGTATCGTCGATGATTAGATAATTTTTGGCTTGGTACCGAATACGTCATTGTTCAGAGCAAGAGGTATTAGGTCAAAAATTTTGAGTTTGGAGATGAATGATGAAATCCTCATACCAAGGATCAGATGATCCAATCAGAAATAGAGACTCAACAGGAATTGATGGTTCCGCAGGGGGAAGGTCACAGAGAAGCTCAACCAAAACTAAAGACTTATTTGACTTGGACTTGATGAATTCCAAATAAAATTCCTACAAAATGACAATCCATTTTGAATATTTTCCCCCCAGCAATTTACGTGATAAGATATAAGTCATGGGGTTGCAATCCGAAACAATAGTGGTTTTTCAGAGTAGGATATAATGGCGAAATATTTTGATAGCTTGAAAAGCTGCCAAGGCAATATTTTCTACGTATGAATAATTAACTTCCATATCATTGAGATTATGAATCAAATAATTAATTAGATGTTCAATTCCATATTCTACTTGGACCAATACCATAGCAATGTTCGTTTCAGCCGTGGCGATATATAGGAAATAATATTTTTGATAATTAGGGAGATACATTAATGACACTCAGACAAGAGTATCCTTGAGAGCTTCAAAAGAAGCTTGCGTAACTTGGTCCCAATGGAAGGGAACCCCCTTTTTCAATAGTTGAGTAAATCCTTTAGCCATTTCAATGTAATTTGGAATGAACCATCTTAGGAAGTTAGCCTTTCCTTGAATTTTATGTATCTGAAGTAAATTTGATGGCTCATACGATCAAGAATGGCCTAAACCTTCAATGGGTTGATTCAAATTCCTTATTTTTAGTCTACTAATCCAAGAAAACGACCATAACCGACACATAACCCACATTTATGTGGATTGAGGCGTATTTTGTAGTGTCGATAGCGTAAGAAAATGGCTCTCAAATGCATGGAGTGATAAGTATGATTTCCTGAATGCGCTGGTAAATCATCTAGATAAGGTTGAACAATGTGCTTGATGTCATTGAAATCATATTCCATTTCTCGTTGAAAAGTTGCCCCAGCATTATTTAAACCAAATGGTAGTTTCCTATAAGTGAATGTGCCCTAGGGATAGATGAATGATGTCTTATGTTAATCCTCTATGTGGATATTGATTTTATTGTAGCTGGAAAATCCATCCATGAACGAAAAGATTTCACATCCCGCACAATCGTCAATAATTTGGTCGATAAAGGGAGTAGGATAGTTATCTTTTGGACAAGCAAGATTGACATCCTGATAATTGATGCACACTATAATATTTCCTTGATTTTTCATGATAGTAATGATATTGGAAACCCACTCAATTAGCAGAACAGGGTATATGAAACCAGCACAGAAAAAAATTCAACTTCTGCTTTGATGGTAGCGGATTTCTTTGTATGAATAGGATGCAATCGTTGACACACCAGTTTGACATCATGATACATATTAATAATGTGTTCAACAATACTAGTATCTATGCTTGACATTTTCTCATAATACCATGCAAATACATCATGAAATTCATGAAATAGAGAGCGATATGATTCGAGTTATGATGGAGAACATGATACACTGACATGAATATTTTCTACAACACCAGGTTTGGTCGAAATATCGATAGAAAAGGTTTCTTCAATATTTGATAGTTTTATCTCGAAATCGATTGCATTAATAGGTAAAGAATTCGAATTTTTTTTTTTGATTGATGGGTGATATAGCTCACTAATACATGTTTCTTCATAATAAATAAGATGGGAACAATGATGATGATCTTCCCATGGTTCTCCTTCTAAGATCATGGCTTCCAAAATATTCTCATCTGTCAAGAACATTGAGGAAAAAGGATCAGAGGGAGTACCAAAATCTAAGGAACGATCAATCCAAACGCTTGGCGATGTTTATTTTGGATTTTTCACCCAAGCTAGATAGATTGACTACTATGCCTGCTCAATAGGGTTGGGCGGCAGAAACTCATGCAAAATAGTAATTTCATAATCACCCGTACTCTTACTTAAGCCAGATAGAGTGGAAGAGATCATGTAACATGTCTCTATACTTGCAATTTATGCCGATGTCACGGGCGATGGTAATGCAAAGGTTCCCATAAGAGTGGATTTCTTTAAGAGTCCTACACCAATGCTCTGAAGTTCTAGTTGGGGTATATGAACGAACAAAATTCTTCTAATTACCTGGGAAGCGGAGGCAAAGAAGGACAGTTGATTAATGACTGTGATAGTACCTTTATGTGGAAAGGAAATCATTCTAAAATATGTAGAAACAATTGCAGTAATTGCATATACCCATGGCCTTCCAATTATAATATTATAGTCAAGGGGTCCGTCAACAACCTTGACGTCAACATTCACTTTTCCCCCCCCCAATTCAACATGCAGGTTAATAATAATACCACAAGGTTTGCATGTACATCCATCAAATGCCTTCAACATCATTTATGATTGTGATAAGTGTGCCAGGGCAAGTGACTTCCAACAATTTAGAGAAATAATACATGTAGAAGCTCTCGGATCAATAATAGTGCAATGAACAAGGTGATTGATAACATTTACTTGTATGGAGAATTCCAATTCTGCTGGTAGTTGCAGCACATAGCTTGTATGATTAAAGACGACGAGATTAGAATCAGTCGGATCAATTCCACCAATAGCTGACAATAAAGCTTGTTTTTGGGAGGGAAAATTTTGTAATACCTCAAGAAAAGACATAGCTGAAGGGGATTGAGCCAAATCTTCAACTATATTATAATTTTGTGTAGCTCTTGCTCGAGGATTATATGTAGATTTGTAAATCACTCCCTTCGGTGGCTTGATTGTCAATTTAGGAATAGAAATAGGCGGTAATGATTATGTAGACGGATTCGTTGTCATGTTATTAGGTTGATCAATGGCCTGACTACCATAATATTTATTCCGCGTTGACACCAAAATATCTATTGAAGGTTTTGTGACTGATAACATTAAAACTGGGGAACTAGGAGCTTGATCCATAACAACCATGTTTGTGTCCAGATTTGGAAATGGGTCTGTCAACAGAGGTGAAACATGGGAAGTATTGATTATTTTTAGGCTTCAACACAGTGAGGAAAATCCCTAAAAAAGTGTTCATCATTACATATTATGCACGGATAACGAGGTTTCCTAGGTCCAACCGATTTATCAGCTGATCTTTCCTGCGGGTTAGAAGTTTTATTTTTCTTAGATTTCCCCTTTTTCTTAATTCTGGGTTTCTTGTCACTTTTTCCCTTGTAAAATGACACGACATTAATTTCAGAAGTAGGAGTAGAATCATATGCAGTAGTGTGATGTGTGCTTGTAGTGAGAATCAAGCTGTCTCCAGCATGAGAGTCCTTTAGTTGAGGATGAAGATTAAAATTACATCTCGGCGCATTAGGAATTTTTTCGTAGAGCATTCCAGACTGAGTGTAAATCAAGTCTAGATATTGGGCACGAGTGATAACTTTCTCTTCTGTGATGACGCCACCCTTAGTCACATCCTCAGTTATAGATGGTAACAGCAACTTAATGAACCATTCGGCAAGGAGATAATCTGGAACAAATGTCTTAACCATTCGATGACGACGATACCACTCATGAATATGATCAGAGATGTGAGTAGCATTAGTCTATTTGAAATTGGTCAAGAGTTCCATTCTAGTTTCATATCTGATGGGTAACTGGAAATGAGTGAAAAATAAAATAGCTAGGGCAGTGAAATTATCAAAAGAAACTCTAGGTAATTCAATGTACCATTTTGTAGATGGACCTGTGAGTGTATGCTGGAAAAGACATAGTCGAATAGAATCATCATACAGGGAGTTTGATGAACACCATAAATGATAAGTCATGAAACAATTGGACAGGTCTTCTCCAGGGTTTCCATTGAACTTAGGAATATCCAAGGGTAATTTGTGAGGTATCGTCGACCACAAGGGAGCATAGTTAATTGGATCATTAGTTAGTCGATTTAAATCTAGTAACTCTAAAGTTGCGACGAAGGGAAATTGTCTATTAAGGTCACGTTGATCATAGCCAGGGTAAGATGGAATTTCTTGAGCAACGGGCCTTTGAGCACCAGCATAAGGAATTTTTCGCTGCTAACCCAGATAGGGATTTTCTTGAAAAGAAAACGTTTGAGGATTCTGTTGACAAAAACCTGGATATGATACTTGTTGAAATGAAATTTGAGGCATTTGCACCTGTGGATGCTAAGGGGTTTGTCCACCAATGTTATAACCTAAATTAGGATAACTTGGATTCGGTTGATAGGTATAACCAAGTTGTGGTTGTGACATCACATAAAATGGTAAACCAACTTGTGAATAAATGATTCCGGATACAGGTTGTTGTACAACATTTTTATTTTGTAACAGGGGTAAATATGTATTGACAAGTGGAAAAGATGTGGGTGTAACAGGTTGAATTGGTTGATACGATTGTACAACCATTTTTGGTTGGATAGGGAGAGTGGGCTACCATTGACAAACATCCATTTCGACATTAGGTTGACCAAAAAGTGATGGAGTACTGTCATATTGGGTGACCAAAGGTTTCCCCCCAGCATGAGGAGGATAATACGATCGAAAATATTTCTCTCCAAATGCTGGGAGTCTAGTTGATATGCTACTTGAAGGAATAGACCCAGAAGGACCGGCTTGATATTGCCCTGAAGATGTGTATAAAGAATCAAGTCGTTCAGTTCTCCCTATAGGATTACCAGTTAAAATACCGAATGATGACATTAGTGAATTCCATGGGTTCGAAGATGCACCAGAGAAAATTCTAGATAATGATTTGTAACCTGATGGGACCAAAGGGCTACCATGAAATATGACTCTGGTGAAGTTGTAAACATTGACGGTAATAGAGGGTAGGAGCTGATATATTTGGAACATATGGCCCAACCGAAGATTTGGTTTAGGGATGGCTACTTGACCAAATGTATACCCTTTTGAATCAACGGGAGTTTGAATAGGAATAAGATCAACAAAAGCAGATGGTGTCGATTGAGGAAAAGACTTGTACAGGTAAAGGTCCTCCCAAAGATGGATTGGATTTAAAGGTGTCTCATCTTGTGAGATTTGTTCAATCACAATTAAACTAGGTGGAATTATTTCACCATTAGGCCCAAAGTATATTTCAGGTGGCTCACTGTGTGATATTGGAGACTCAATAGCTAAAAAAAATTGTGGGATGACCAAGGTAGGAAAAACTTCCGGTTGTTCCACTTCAAGACTGAAATGTTCTGGAAAAGAAAAGACAAGATTTGGATCAAATTCTGGTTGAAAAACATTGGGTCCAAGAGGTATGGTCTCACTGATTGGATGGATCGTGACCATGGGTCGCTGTGAAGACTCTGTTTTGACAACAGTAGACGAACCGGGATGTGTAGAAACAACTTAAGATAACTATGGTTTATGGGAATATGATGTTTCACCAGAGGTACGAATTGTACTTGATTCGGTAGATCATTATCATATTTTCCTACCAGAAGTAACTTCTGGTAGTAAAGGTCGTTTTAATGCTAGTCTATGCGAACAATAGGGGAAAGGATTTTTTTCTTCCACGATTACTGATTTATTCTAACCAAAAACAAATAAAAAAAATAAAAGGGTAATTCTAGGCAAAAGGGTTTACCAAGAAACTTTGAACTGCATAATGCCTCCTGGAGGACCAGGAAGTACGGTCAGGAAATCTCCCCGAATGTTGTGTTCGATGTATCACAATTTACAAGGCAGCCAACTCAGTTCACTATGGATAGATAGCACCTAAAATTTTTCCTCCCAAATATACCCGAAGGTACGTGGAGGCCGAAGTCCATATTAGCATTGTCTGATTAGAAACCGCACAGTGAGAGCACCCCTTTATACTTATCGTACTATAACACTGCCTGATATACCTGAAAGTATGTGGACGAGCTATGATATACTTATGTACGTGGAGTGAGGTATCACACTCGGAATGTATTTCAGAAAATTTAATGATAGCTGCTACATTTTATGACGTCGGAACACGTCTCTAGCCTAGACATTCTAAATATTACCATTATGGTTCCAATGCTTTTTTAGGTAAATTGAGATTAATTTTATGTTGATCTTGTTTAACAATTTTCCTCTCAAAGGTTCACCGCAATGATGTATTGGAAATTCCTAAAATGAAAACTAAGAATGATAAGAAATCTTTCACTTTTACTTTTTCAATGAAAATCCTAGCTACTTAAAGGAAAAGAGCAAACAATTTGTGAGCAAACAAATCAAAGAACACAAACTAAATGCAGATTTCCTAATTGTTCCTTTTTCAAAACACACAAATCACTACATGCAAATGAAGATTTATATTTTCAGCTCCTTTAATGTTATAAATGCAGAAAAGAAACTAAGTGCACTAAATCAACAAATACAAATTCCTTTTAATCTTTCAGAAATGAGGAATATAAAATTTTTTTTATCTTTTGAAGGTGTTAGCACCCTGTAATTAGCAAGATTGGAAAAATTCCAACTGCAGGGATAACATCAAACCGCTTTGGGATTCAAGGATCTAGCCCTCTTGAATCCAGAGAGGGATCTCTCTATAAATGAGTTTAAAGATGTGATATTTAAAGCCTGAAATGTGATATTAGGCTAGTTGTGAAGAGCATGGGTTTTGTTTTTTTTGTTTTGGTTGGGCAAAGACATGATGAAGATGAAGGCAGTTCAAAGTAAAGGGTGAAGATGTCTGCAAGTGAAGGAATGATTCGGCTGACAAAAAAGGAAAAGATAGTTTTAACCCATTGGGCTATGGAGTCATAGGAGGATTTTAATTGGACAACAAGGTTCAAGAAGGATCCATGGGTCAAGTCACTTATGTCAAAGGATCTCTTAAGGTGATTTTATGGAATGAAACAGATAGGGAATAGAGAGCAAGACAAATGAAGAACAGTGAATAACCTAAGATCAAGTAAGTACTTCCAAACTATCTTGCTTCGACATGTACTTAAGGAAAAACATAAAATTATTCTGAGATCAGGTAAGTGCTTTTAAACTAGCCTACATTGAAGTAATTTCAGTTAAAAAAAATTTAAAAATAGTTCAAATAGCTTGAGATCAAGTAACTGCTTCTAAACTATCCTGATTTCAACATATTCTAGAGGAAAACACATATGATAATCACAAAGAGCAATCTAGATCATGCAAGTGTTTTTAAACCAACCAAATTTAATATACTTTTCAAAGAGAACATTCGAATGAAGAAAACATAGAAAATAAAGCTTTCAGTAAGAGTAGGGTACTGTTGGGAGTAAGTCCTAGCTCTATGTTTGTTGTTCCTTATCAAAGAAAGTGAACAGAGTGAAAAAATTAAAGAAAATAACAATTGACAATGAGGAACACATCACCATTGACACAAATCAGGATCCCATAAATCAACAAATTGTATTTGATGTTCAAACCAGTTATAATCAGCAAGCCCGGTGGGTCTCTACAACTTCAAACTTCTCATATTAGCTTATTTATCTTCAAATTGCACACAGGGCATCAGTAGCTTCAGAAAACTATTACATGCATTTAGATGTCCAAAGACCAACATTTTCTCATCTTCTACATAAGTATTTATAGAAAAATGAGGAGGTGGGAGGATTTCCCAGGGGTCAAGTATCATTAATTATGTAATCATTTCTAACTCTGCTTTATAACTTTGTTTCTGTCTTTCAAGGCCTAATGATCGAAAAGATTTTCTTATGGACTGTTCTTAATCTTTTTAAAATAGTTTTGCCGACAATTAGAGATAAGATCTTTGATTTGTGTTAATTTTTCAGTTGTCTTTTGGTAAACACCTCTTGTTTAGGAAATGACTGAGCTTTCCTTGATTTCTGTGAGGCTGCAGGTGTCTTTAGGAGCTTTAGAGGGTTCGATTGGCCTCTGCTTATGGAGGTGGATCATTTCTCAGCTTGACAGATGTCTTTGTCTTTCCTTAAAACACCTTTAATTTACTTGAGATCTGTGTTTTAGGTCTTCAATCTCCTGCTTCTAGTGTGTTCTGTATTCGACACTGATACTCTTTGATTGGTGCTTGATTAATTGTGTTTTTTTTGGTGCGCAGGTCTGTACAAGGATCGAATGGCATCAATGCCTCATGAATCATTGATAAAACGTGAATTTTAAACCCTGCGAATGATTTCTCTGGTGAATCGAATGCAGGAGGATCATCATCCTCAGCCTGCAAATTTTCTTCAGCATGGCGAAAAAACCATTAAATCCTGCAAAATATAAACAAATGTTATAAAATATGACATGTGTAGGTTGATTACTTCAGAAGGCACGTGGAGGGAGCATGGCCATTGGATGGCATCATCTAATGGTTGAGATTGATTAGATGAATTCAAAGGCAAGGCAGAAGAAAAATTTAAATCAGAGTCGTCGATCGCGCAAATATCGACGGTCAGGAGTGGAGGCGAAAATTCAAAGCAGATAAGTATTTTTTGGAAAAATGGAGAAAATGGATAAAAACCTTTGTTTTGGGCAAACATGGTCAAAAATCAAGATGAGGAATCGGGACGATCGTGCGCCGTCGGATGAGAGCGGCCCAAGCGATCAACGGCGGAGATCCCACGATAAAAACCTTATAGAATGCGCCCGGACTTCAGATTTTCAATAAAATCCAGATGAATAAAACTCCCAAGTCTGGAAATGCTAACTGGACGAGGAATCAAGGTGATGAATTTTGGGCCCTCGATCTGCAAATTAGATTGATGACAAAGATGCTTTTAACACTGCGTCGTACCCTGAGTTATCACACAGGCATCTTTGGAGAGCGATCACCGTCCGATGAGCGGCCTCAGATTGGACGGTGTACGTCAATATCTGTCCGGGTCCACGTTTGATCTTTAACGCGTGATGAATGGCGGTTTTGTGAATAGTGCCCAGGCCACGCGTCAACCGGTGAATGGAATCATTGCCGATTGGGAAAAAACTGCCCTCCGCTTGAAAGTGGTGCGATGGATTCCGCCCGGTTTTTTCTACGGTGATTGGCTGGTGGGGACCACTGGGTTGATAGGTCGCACACCGTCCGATCTTTAGATTAGATCGATGGTGTGGAGCGACTGAAATTTTTCACTGGCAGAAATTTTAAGAAATAGTAAAAAACCGACAAATTAATATAAACAAAGGTTTAAAATATTAATTTCAACGTGGCCTGGCACCCGACTACGGGGCCAAGGGTTATATGAAGGGTAATATGACCGGGGGTTAAAGAGGGAGGGGGTTGAATCGCAATTGGGCAATGCGATAAGCACTTGGAATACTGGCGCTCGGTTCCAACATCAGGGCATATGAGGAGGTAAAAGACTCTGCCCAAAGGGGCTTAATTCTATAATAATAAAAATGGTTTTTAAATGATTTTCAAGGAGTTTTGAGGATTTCAATAAGGCCAGAAAGGAGTTTTAAACTATGCAAGGTGCATTTTTATGAAGGAGGAAATGGAACATAGGAAAGATGAGGAAATTTATGCAGAAAGAGGAAGCAAAATGAAGGTTAGTTTTCAGATGGAGGGAAAAGGAAAATGGATTTTTTGCAGCAGTATTTCTCTTTGAAATCAGTAGTATTTTCTGGGCTCTGAAATGGGAACAGTAATGAACAAATTTGAAACAGAGGAGATGATGTCTTCAAGAGGCTTCAAGAGATAAAATTTGTGCATAAAAACTGTTTCTTGAAGGCTTAAACAATATTTTGGCCACCTTTTGATAGAAAAATTTTTATAGGTGGCCAACAGTGGCTCCACTTGGGGATGGTGCCTTCTTGAAGGCATCAAGAAATTTATACTTGCATTCTCTGGGAGGCTGACCCGTGCCTCATCCATTGGGCTGCCCTCTTTGCTGGAATGATCTTACTCTACTCTGAAAACATATTAGTAGCCATGGAAAACAATGCATCTTCATCAACAAGCTTTCTACCTACCCAATCCTACTTATCTAACATATTTTCTTCATTAGAGTGCACTTGGATTGGAAAACTCTGTTACAACATTTTATTCTTTTTGAAAATAGGAAATCTAATCTATTTCTACTCCTTATTTCTCCACGAACTCAGATTAAATAGTTGAGTCCACATGATTCTCTACCTAATCTACTATCTGTTGGGATTAAACTGTCCAACAGATTTTATTCTCTAAATTATACAACAAAAATTTAAAAACAGTCAAGTCAAGATTAAGCAGTTTGACTTGCTGCGATCTATGGCATAAAAAACAAGCTGCACACAGATATTTATTTTGCAGAAAAATTTAAATCAAAATGGAAGGCTTAAGATCTGAAAGTTCATGCACTTCCTTCACTTTTTTATAGCTCTGTTTGCCTCTTTATTGAGTTGTTATTTATTTTTCTCTGGTTTATATTTTGAGCTAATTAGAACCAGATTTACCTCTGTTTTGACTCAGAATTAAACATAGATTGGATTCAATTCTTGCTTGGAAACTTAGGTTCATGTTTTGAGCATGTTTGAACCTTTAATTTCTAACCTAATATATCTACTGATAATCCAAGATTAAACAGTTTGGCAAATCGAATTCACTGTCCTATCAACACTAAATTTAAAACTAATTAGTCAAGATTAGGTTGTTTGACTAACTAGGAGTGTGTTTTTCAGGAGTGGCATTTGAGCTTGCACACTTTCATATTTGTTTCTCTTTTTTGGTATGGGGCTATACCTTTATTGTTTTTTATAATCTGCCCTCTTTTCTTTTATTTTTTATTGTTTTTTTATTTTTTGTTTTGTGGGACTGAAAAAATCAATGGTATTTGCAATGGAAATGAAAGTTTTTTAAAATCGAACTCAACAGTAGTAATGATTAAGCACCCTGCCATTGACAGGACCCCCAAACAGATCTGTGCCATCTAACTCTTGCAGAAAAAAGGCATTTGGACCAATGGTGGACTGAATAATGTAAGGACCTTGCCACAAACAATCAAATTTTCCATGTTTACCCTTATCCTCTCTTCTAAAGTCCCACTTGAGTACCTTGTCTCCAATGTTGAAATCACAAGCCTTTGTTCTCTTGTCAAACAACTTCTTTATGTTCTCTTGTACCTTATGAGCCCTATTGTAAACCTCTTCCCTTATCTGCTGGAGATGTATTGTTTAATTGATCCTCCTTATCATGCTGTCCTTTTCTGACTATATTTCTTGGACTAATTTTATCACTAGTACACCTAGGCTGGTAGGAAACACTGCATCTTCTCCATAAACAAGCTGGTAAGGGGAAATTCCAATCGAATTCTTTATGGTCAACCTGTTTTCCCACAAATCATGCGCCAACTTGCTATGCCATGATTTTTTATTCTCTTCAAGCAGCTTCTTGATGATGGTCACCAAAATTTTATTTGATGATTCTGCTAACCCATTACCTTAATGGTAATAAGCAGTAGAATGACGAAGTGTAATCTGATACCTGTGACAAAAATCAATCATATCTTTGGAACCAAAAGCAGTAGCATTATCAGTAATAATCTTCCTCGGGCAGCCGAATCTAGACAGGATATAGTCTTCAAGAAATTTTATAATCATAGAATCTGTGGTATTCCTAGAAGGGATGGCCTCTATCTACTTTGTGAAGTAGTCAGTGGCTATGAGGATCCATTTGTGTTGGGCAGATGAAGTAGGATAGATTTCTCCTATGAAATCTAGGCCCCATTGTTGAAAAGGAGCTTCAAAAGTGATAGGTTGTAATGGTAAAGGAAAGATTTTTCTTTTGCCCTCAAAAACTTGGCACTTGTGGCAAGCTACTATCATTTTATGGACATCTTGAAAGAGGGTGGGCCCATAATAGCCAGCTCTAAGGATTTTATTGGCTGTGGTTTTCTAGTAGAGATGACCTCCACACTCTCCTTCATGGAATTCATGCTTGATCTTCTCTGCATCAACTTCCAACAAACATTTAAGCAATAAACCATTAGCATTTTTCCAATATAAACATTCATTTAAAATGCAATAATTCCTAGCTTTCAACTTTAAAAACCTTTCCTTTGTTTTTGATAAATCAGGAGGAGCATTAAGATTTGTAAGCACATACAAGATATCAGTGTACCAAGGTGAGCTTTGAAACTGCTCTTCCACAGTGGGAGCAGGTAACTCTTCCTGTTCATCCAAGGCATCTACCATGTTAATGTCAAGGGCTTGTAGATTAGATTCAGCCATTAATTGAGCTAAGCCCTGACCTTTAATGAGTTTGGTGGGTTTGATTTCCAAATCATACTCTAATATTGCAGCAATCCATTTGCCCCTCTTTCCATCTGGGTCTTGTGACAAGATGTCTTTTACCACTATATTAGGCACATAGGCAATGATGTGGGAATGCAGAATATACACCCTGAAGTCCTTTAAGGCCTTTACCAAAGCATAGGCATGTTTTTCCATTATGTTATATTTCAAGGGTGCATCCCTTAAAGCCTTGCTGAAAAAAGAAATAGGTTGTTCCTATCCCTCTGGATTTTTCTGCAACAGGACTACAGCCATAGTATAGTCTGAGGCAAAGGGAAAAATAAGGAAATCCTTTGAAAAGTCAAGGCTGATCAAGACAGGTGCCCGGGTGAGTGCATGTTTTACCAATTCAAAGGATCTTTTGGCTTCTATAGTCCACTTCACTCCTACTTCTTTCTTGAGCATATTAGTCATGTTTCTAAGGAGCTCTGCTAAGTTGGGAATAAACCTCCTCAAGAAGTTAATCTTTCCAATAAAGGACTGCAATTCTTTTATGTTCCTTGGTTGGCTAATCTGTAGTATTCCCTCAACTCTTTTTGGATCTATTTTAATCCCTTCTTCTGATATGATATGGCCAAGGAGTTTACCTTCTTGTAGGCCAAACACTATCTTTTTGGGATTTAAAGATAATCCAAACCTTCTGCACTTTTCAAGGACCTTTCTTAGATGTTTCAGGTGCTCTTCATCAGATTTGGAATAAACTGTTATGTCATCAAGGTAAATTACAATGAAGTGCCCTATCTCCTCTGAAAATGCAATGTCCATGGCCCTTTGGAAAGTGGCCCCAGCATTCATTAATCCAAAAGGCATTTTCACATACATGAAAGTGCCCCAAGGAGTGGTGAAAGATGTCTTGAGTTGGTCTTCTGGGAGTACTAAAACTTGGTTATACCCTGAAAAACCATCTAACAGAGAAATCCTCTTTGAACCAACTACCCTTTGTAGAATGTGTTCCATTTTGGGTAAAGGGTAATTGTCTTTTAGGGAGGCTCTGTTAAGGTTTCTGAAATCAATGCACAATCTGATTTCTCCTGTCTTTTTCCTCACAGCTACAAGGTTAGAAACCCAATCTAAAAACCTCACAGGCACTATGATTCATGCCTCATACATTTTCTTGATTTCCTTTTCTACTAGAAGCGGTTGTATTGGATTAATTCGATGTAGTTTTTTCCTAAAGGGTTTTTAGTTTTCTTTCAATGGGATCTTGTGCTAGATAATTTATGTATCATAGGCTTTTAAGTCTTCATATCTCCAGGAAAACACATCGAAAAACTCTTTAAATAAGTCAATGTATTTCCTTTTCATGTCTGATGGCAAGGAGCCAGCTAATTTAATCAATTTAGGCTGATCTTTGGTGCCTATGTTGCATTCCTCGACCTTAGACTCTATATATTCTACAGTGGGTTTCTTTGCTACGTCGTTAAAATCAAACAGGTCTTCTAATGGTGCTAGCCCCCTAGGTATGTTCTTTTCCTGTGACGACAGTACCTCAATGTCTTCGTTTTCTGTGTCCTCGTACTCTTCAGTATGAGTTCCAAGTTTTTTAGTTAACATGTTGATTTTTACGGGACCAGATGGTTTTTCTTCTTCGGGGGGCTTTTTTTTAGGCAATTTTCATCGGATTTAGAATCTGAATCAGATAATTCAAACTCGTTCTTGCCAAGAAGGAAATCCTCTATCTGCTTGTCGCCATCAAAGACCTACCAATATTTTTCACTATCTGGCGCTGCAAGTCTATATTTTGTTTGAATAATGATCTTTTTGTCACTAGGTGATTCCTGACATGAACTAGCAGTGCAGGCCAATCCGTTCTCAATTATGTTTTGACTCCTTGGGACAAACACGAGTTCATATTTTGCAAACGTTTTTAGGAAATCTATGGCATTATTTCAGTATACCCTTATTCTAGGATGCTTAATGGCATATTCTCCATTTAGCTTTTTGATGACTAATTCTGAGTCTCCCTGAACAATTATCTTCTTGGCTCCTAGTTCTTTCAATAGACGCAATCCTAGGATGAGAGCCTCATACTCTGCGATGTTGTTAGTGCATTTGAAATCTAGCCTGAACGCATGGCTCTCGGAGTAATTGTTTACACTGTCGACCAACCATACCCCAGCTCCCACACTCTTTTTAGTGCAAGACCCATCGAATTTCATGCACCATAAGGGATTGTTAACATCGTTTTGATCCCTATTGCCTTGTTCATCATTATGTTCTGTTCTGAGATCCGCAACACATCGTGATGGGTCTCGTTCCTCAAGATTTTCAAGGAGTTTAAAGTGATGAGTAATGTGTTTTTCACACTCTTGACATTTTTCACTCTAGTTTGTTGTTTCAATGCACTGTTCAAAAGTTTCTCTCCCGTTTTCTTCCATATCTAGAACTGCCATTATTCCTAGATTTGGGGCCTCTAACTGGTTGTCTGAGTCGCTGTCTTCTAGCTCTGGCTTATTTGTGGATTCATTGTTGTAAATGATAAACGAATCCAGGTCAGTATGGACAGAGTAAATGGGAGAATTTTCAGGTTTTT
Organism: Pinus albicaulis; assembly: GCA_034641835.2. Lineage (NCBI taxonomy): Eukaryota > Viridiplantae > Streptophyta > Pinopsida > Pinales > Pinaceae > Pinus > Pinus albicaulis. The sequence goes on from CM076575.1 coordinate 94,730,219, forward strand.
CTGGGCTACTGACCATGAATTTCATGTGTGCCTCTCTATATAGTCTTCTAAGCTGGCTAAAGACAGGGATAGTGGCATATGTCCCATCCATCTGCATTGTACCTTGCAGCTTGGCACCCCATGATCATGACAACAACATGCCATACTTAGGAGGCACATCAGCCACTACAACATCCATGACCATGCATTTGGCTGGGATTTGAGTTAAATTCACACAAAGGTCTTTAATTAGGCCAAGGCATTTCACTCTGCTAGAGTCAAAAGAATATAAATCCTTGTAAGGTCTGGTTATTTCTAGTCCTAGCCTTTCCATTATTACCTTTGGCATAAGGTTGTGTGAAGCTCTAGAGTCATGCATAGCATTATGCAAGATTTTGTCATGGATATTTAGGCTGACATAAAAAGGGGGTACTACCCCTTCTTGAAATTTCCCTTCAATTTTTGGGCCAAACAAGAGAGTTGGTTGCTCATCATTCAAATTGACGGTGTCACTATTTTCTCCTAAGTTTAAAGCTTTCAAAATTTGATTCTTATATACATCCTGGGTGGCCAACTCAACAAGGGGGACAGAAATTTTAATTCTGGCAATCTCACTTTCCAAATTAAAAGAAGACTGACTCTTTGAAAGATTCAATTATGTCTTGTTGGGCACCATTTTATTAGTAATCTCAACTTGTTGATTTTCAGTATGTACAATTTTTGAAGCTGTTTTATCAGGAGCATTAGCTGCAATGCTAGTGCTACTAGGTCCTTGACTTGATTTGTCACTGGTTAGGATGTCCTTGTCTTTTTTTTTACCAAAACTCTCAGGTGCCAGTTTACTGCTTTCAACAGTCACTTTAGGAGTCTTTCGAGGCTTTTTCTTAATGGTGATTTCAGAAGCCTTTGGTTTAGGATCATATATGTTCTCTTTTCTCCTGAGGTCATATTGTTCTCGAATCTGCATGATGGCATTTTCAAATCCTAACCTGTAGTCCTTAGTTTCCAACCCTTCCTCATTCCAACATGAGTATGAGGTCTGGTTTTCCTTTGTGGGAAAGGTGTGGTCTAGTTCATCCACATCCATCATATTCATGTCGGTTTCTTCTGACTCTTATATTATTCCTTCATCCTCATTAAGGAAGTTCTCTTGAAATGGAGGGATGACCCTTTGATCAGAGTCTCTTGGTCTATTTGGGGGGTTATTTCTCCTAAAGTTCTGGTTTTGATTTTGGTTCTTGTTTTGATTGATGACTTGGATAGTCAAGCTTTCTACCATTTTTCCTAGTCTCTCCATGGTTTTGGCTAGACTATCATATTTGGGATCAGATGTAGAAGTTGTGCTGTCATCCCTATAGGTTACCTTTTTCTCAACCCTCATTCTGGTTTTTTTCTCAATCAGGTTTGCCTCAACACTCACTGCTCCTTTCTGCATGTCTTCCAATGTATTATAATCTCTCTCCCTAAGTTGGTAAGCCATATTAGCATCAAAGCCTTCAGGGTATTTTACTAGGGCCATTCCTTGGGGAGGTTTCACGTGTGGTGGAAGAGCATTGTAGATACTATTAAATCTCGTAGAATAGTCCTGGACACTCTCTCCTGGATTTCTTTTAAGATTCTTATATTCGGCTAGGATTTGGAGAGGGTTACTTCTAACTTCCCATTTATTTATGAAATTTTGATGGAGGGCGGGCAGATCATTAATGCTATTAGGAGGCAAAGCTTTAAACCAGTTCTTCACTTCTCCTCCTAAACTCTGAGCGAAAATCCTCATCTTAATTGTTTCATCCTCTATTTCCATGTAATCAAAGGCATCTCCCATCGTAACTACATGGTGTTGAGCAGTGGAGGATTCTTTGCCAGTGAAATGAGAAATTTTAGACTGATATTCATTGGGTAAAGGAGCTAAAGGCTGGGGCAGCACCAAGGGAGCATACCATGCTGCCATGATTGGAGGTGGGGGTGTATTCACAAAATATGGATTAACAAAAGGGGTAGTGGATGTAGGATGAACAGATGTGGATGGAACCGGAGTAGATTGTTGAGATGATCTTGGATGAGAGACACCTAAATTAAGAAGGAAAAGTAAATCAGGAGGTGTGGTTTCTCTACTACCAGGATGTGCACTTGTTTCAGGAGAAGAAAGTGAAGACTCGGAATCTAACTGATCTAAATCACCAAGATACCTAGTTCTAAAGGGATTTACTAAGTCAACTTTTGATTGTTGTAGAGATGAAATATTTACAAGGACTGAATTAGCTCTCAAGGGTTATCTGAAAATAGTTGATGATTTAATCCTAGGAGGGTTCCTAAGAATACTTTCTGGGTTATCATCTATCTCAGCTGGATCTGGGTCAGGATAGGCTCTAGTATGAATCTTTCTAGGAGCCACTAAGCTGTGTTTTTCAAACCCAAATAAACAAGAAAAGTTCAAATAGGTATGACAATATTTGAGAGGTTAACTAATCTGTTTTACAAAAAAATGTAATCCTACAGTCCTCTATCTGAGTTTGAATGATACTATAGTGATAAGAGTTCTTCCCAGTGGAGTCTTAAGGTCTGTTCAGGATTGTGGAGTCGCCAAGTGGAATTTTTTAGCTCTTTTGGAGGTAAAAGGTTTAATGGTCCACTACCATGTTTATTGGCAACCAATCTGAAACATTTTTGGTTCTCTGAGTTTCTGTGGTTGTATGGAAAACTAAAGAGTTTTATAAAAGCTGGCCAACAAACTATGAACTCAAAAGCTCCCCAATGGAGTCGCCATTATGTTAGCACCCTGTAATTAAAAATATTGGCAAAATTCCAACTGCAGGGATAACATCAAACCGCTTTGGGGTTCAAAGATCTAGCCCTCTTGAATCTAGAGAGGGATCTCTCTATAAATGAGTTTAAAGATGTCATCTTTAAAGCCAGAAATGTGATATTAGGCTAGTTGTGAAGAGCATGGGTTTTGTTTTTTTTTTTTTTGGTTGGGAAAAGACATGATGAAGGTGAAGGCAGTTCAAAATAAAGGGTAAATATGTCTGCAAGTGAAGGAATGATTCGGTTGACAAAAAAGGAAAAAATAGTTTTAACCCATTAGGCTATGGAGTCATAGGAGGATTTTAACTGGACAACAAGGTTCAAGAAGGATCCATGGGGCAAGTCACTTATGTCAAAGGATCTCTTAAGGTGATTTTATGGAATGAAACAGATAGGGAATAGAGAGCAAGACAAATGAAGAACAGTGAACAGCCTAAGATCAAGTAAGTACTTTCAAACTATCTTTCTTCCGCATGTACTTAAGGAAAAACATAAAAGTATTCTGAGATCAGGTAAGTGCTTTTAAAATAGCCTGCATTGAAGTAATTTCAGTTAGAAAACATTTAAAAATAGTTCGAACAGCTTAAGATCAGGTAAGTGCTTCTAAACTATCTTGCTTTCAACATATTCTAGAGGAAAACACATATGATAATCACAAAGAGAAATTTAGATCAGGCAAGTTTTTTTAAACCAACCTGCTTTAATATACTCTTCAAAGAGAACGTTCGAATGAAGAAAACATAGAAAATAAAGCTTTCAGTAAGAGTAGGGTATTGTTGGGAGTAAGTCCTAGCTCTATGTTTGTTGTTCCTTATCAAAGAAAGTGAACAGAGTGAAAACATTAAAGAAAATAACAATTGACAGTGAGGAGCACATCACCATTGACACAAATCAGGATCCCATAAATCAATAGCTTATATTTGACGTTCAAACCAATTACAATCAACAAGCCCGGTGGGCCTCTACAACTTCAAACTTCTCATATCAGCTTATTTATCTTCAAATTGCACACAGGGCATAAGTAGCTTCAAAAAACTATTACATGCATTCAGATGTCCAAAGACCAACATTTTCTCATCTTCTATAGAAGTATTTATAGAAAAATGAGGAGGTGGGAGGATTTCCTAGGGTTCAAGTATCATTAATTATGTAATCATTTCTAACTCTACTTCATAACTCTTTTTCTGCCTTTCGAGGCCTAATAATCGAAAAGATCTGCTTCTGGATTGTTCTTAATCTTTTTAAAATAGTTTTTCCGACAATTAGAGATAAGATCTTTGATTTGTATTAATTTTTCAGCTGTCTTCAGGTAAACACCTCTTGTTCAGGTAATGACTGAGGTTTCTTTGATTTCTGTGAGGCTGCAGGTGTCTTTAGGAGTTGTAGAGGGTTTGATTTTCCTCTGCTTATGGCGGTGGAGGCTTTCACGGCTCAACCAATGTCTTTGCCTTTCCTTAAAACACCTTTAATTTACTTGAGATCTATGTTTTAGGTCTTCAATCTCCTGTTTCTGGTGTGTTCTGTCTTCGACACTGATACTCTTTGATCGGTGCTTGATTAACTGTGTTTTTTTGGTGCGCAGGGCTGTACAGGGATCGAATGGCATCAATGCGTCATGAATCATTGATAAAACATGAATTTTAAACCCTGCGAATGATTTCTCTAGTAAATCGAAGGCAGGAGGATCTTCACCCTCAGCCTGTGAATTTTCTTCAGCATGGCGAAAAAACCATTAAATCCTACAAAAATACAAACAAATGTTATAAAATCCTACATGTGTAGGTTGACTGCTTCAGAAGGCATGTGGAGGGAGCATGGCCGTTGGATGGCATCATCCAATAGTAGAGATTGATCAGAGGAATTTGAAGGCAAGTCGGAAGAAAAATTTAAATCAGAGCTGTCGATCGCACAAAGATCGACCGTCAGGAGCGGCGGCGAAAATTCAAAGAAGATAAGTCTTTTTTGGAAGAATGGAGAAAATGGATAAAAACCTTTGTTTTGGGAAAACATGGTAAAAAATCAAGATCGGGAATCGTGACGATCGTGGGCTGTCGGATGAGAGCGTCCCAAGTGATCAACGAAAGAGATCCGACAATAGAAACCTTATAGAATGCGCCCAGACTTCAGATTTTCAATAAAATCCAGATGAATAAAACTCCCGGGTCTAGAAATGTTGATTAGACAAGGAATCAGGGTGATGAATTTTGGGTCATCGATCTATAGATCAGATCGACGGTGGAGATGTTTTTAACACTGCGTCGTACCCTGAGTTATGGCACGGGCATCTTCGGAGAGCGATCACCGTCCAATGAGCGGCCTCAGATCGGACGATGTACGTCAATATCGCGTCGGGTCCACGTCCGATCTTTAACGTGAAATGAACAACGATCTTTTGAATAGTGCCCAGGCCATGCATCAACCAGTGAATGGAATCACTGCCGATCAGGAAAAAACCGCCCTCTTCTTGAAAGTGGTGCGATGGATACCGCTCGATTTTTGCTAAGGTGATTGGCTAGTGGGGACCACCGGGTTGATAGGTCGTGCGCTGTCCGATCTTCAGATCCGATCGATGGTGCGGAGCGACTGAAATTTTTCACTGGTGGAAATTTTAAGAAATAATAAAAAACTGACAAATTAATATAAAAAAAGGTTTAAAATATTAATTTCAACGCGGCCTGGCACCCGACTTTGGGGCCAAGGGTTATATGAAGGGTAATATGATTGAGGGGTTAAAGAGGGGGGAGGCTAATCGCAATTGGGCAACGTGATAAGCACTTGGAAGACTGGCGCTTGGTTCCATCATCAGGGGGTATGAGTAGGTAAAAGACTCAGCCCAAAGGGGCTTAATTCTATAATAAGAAAAATGGGTTTTAAATGATTTTCAAGGAGTTTTGAGGATTCCAATAAGGCCAGAAAGGAGTTTTAAAATATGCAAGGTGGATTTTTATGAAGAAGGAAATGGAACAAAGGAAATATGAGGAATTTTATGTAGAAAGAGGAAGAAAAATGAAGGTTATTTCTGAGATGGAGGGAAAAGGAAAATGGATTTTTTGTAGCAATCTTTCTCTTTGAAATCAGCAGTATTTTCTGGGCTCTGAAATGGGAACAGTAATGAAAAAATTTGAAACAGAGGAGATGATGTATTCAAGAGGCTTCAAGAGATAACATTTGTGCATAAAAACTGTTTCTTGAAGGCTTCAAAAATGTTTTGGCCACCTTTTGATAGAACAAATTTTATAGGTGGCCAACATAAGGAAAAAAGAGGAATTAAACAACAATTTCTCCTATCAGGAAAATAAATAATTTACGACAATTTCTTTTTTTAAAGGTGAATGGATCTAATGAAACAATAAAAATACTTTGAAATCAGTTCTTCAATGATAAAGAAAAATGCTTTAAACAAACATTAAACAAAATTTTCTTTCAAAGGAGGAAGAAGTAGATGAATTTAGTGGTCAATATGAGGCTCGGGCTTTTCAAAACACAACAAAAAACAAACTAAAACACATTGAAAAGAAAAATTCAAGGGAATTTGGATGGTTTCAGGAGGCAATGTAGTCTCTAGAGAGAGACAATGCTTTGCAACGTAGGCCTGAAAGGGAGACAGTGCTATGCAAAGTAGCGTGTCATGTCCAAGAGTGTGTTGGGCGCAGTCTAAAAGGAAAAACGCATCTGTTTAATACACTTATTTAGCAAATTTGGATTTCAAAAAGCCTTGTATTTGTGAGTAATAACTACTGGTTGAATAAAAAAATAAAATTAGAGGCTAAAACACCTAGGATAAAGAGTAATTTCCCCAGTGGAGTCGCCAATTTGTTATGCAGAATTATGAACTACGGATAAACCATTCTTCCCTAAATAGGTTCTAATCTAGAACAACAGTTCAAAGACTTTACGACTATATTTCCTAACTATAAATAGACACACAAAATGAAATAAGGAACCTACTTGGGATCGAATCGCTTCCAAAGTCTCCTTATGTCACTTTTGCTATAGCTTCAAATTCCAGTCGGCTGTGCAAAATTTTTCCTACAAGAATGAAAACTAAACAACAAGAGATAGAAATAATACATATGTTTATTCAAGTTATTTAGCTAAATAAATAAAGCATAAACCATATACATCAACTAATAAATCATGATATGGAAAATCAAAGCTTATACAAATGCATATAGGGAAAAATAAGCAGTAATATTTATTGATGATAGAAGGGGAGGTTACAACCCAGTTATTGATTTATTGTCACCATCTCCAGCAGCATCCCAGTCTCATCACAATGTATATATCTCCAGCTATATGTCACTCAAATCGATCTCCTCAATTGAAATTCCACCAGCATTTCTCTACACAAATTATTCCTTATCAAACACTAAGATCTGTGCTCAATTTATACAGAAGTTGAAGGTATTTACAATCAATGAATTTTGAATAATAGGAAAGAAATGTTCCCAATATTGTAGATGTAAAATGGACAAATGGATTCAAAGTTTGACACATGTGAACTCTTCTAGAAGGCACTGGCCAAGTGGAGATTCCGGAACAATGAGAATTTCGCTACCAATGTGACCAATGCACCTATGAGTGTTGGGAAGTGCTTTGAAGAGTATCCTTGCATGGGGATTCCTACATATGAAACGCACTTAGTCCCTTTAGAGGCTGCATTGGTGAGCTCTCATATGATATATTATAAACTTCAAACTTTGGAAACCTTTGCAGATGAAAGTCTTTGATTGATTTGTCTTGTTCTTTGTCTTAGGGCATGTAGCAATTGAAATTTTTGGGGATGATAGACCCGATACATTGTTCTTGGAGATGATATCTAGTTAACCAGGTCATTGGGAATGATTCCTGAATTGACCTATAACAATAGGTCCGAAGAAGAACAAGTGAAGATACAGGTCTGAAACACCTTCACTGCATACATTTTCGGAAGAGATGAACCACAGTCCGAAGAAATAACAAACATACAAGATATAAGAATGCTGCTTTAAAATAGGTCATAGTTAATATGTACTAGTCTGAAATATTATTGCCATAGATCCAACGAAGTTTCAGCACTCCTGCCTTACTCTAATTATTCTGAAATGAAGTTCGAGAAACATTGTAGCAATCTAAGCAAGATAGGCTCTGAATTAAATTATGTTCTAATGTTTTTCTTCCTGAAGGTTGATGAGTTGTGAACTTGTTGTTTTTCTTTTCCAAGTATGATCGATCTCCTTATATTTGAATGAATCCGTGCTCCTTATATATATAGTGTATTTCAATGTCTTAAATGAGTAGGTAGGTTGACATGAGAGATCTAGATAGGTCGGCTAATAGTTAGGTATAAATTTAATTGAATTTAAAAATTCAATATCTCCCTAACCACTGAGAATTTTGAGGCGTGTGAGGGCTTTATGGAAAGGAAAATTTATGCTCTAGGGGATGGTGAAGGTCTCATAGAGAAATTCTACATCTGAGGTGGAGAAAAATAATTTTTAATGTGACTGGTTATTTATTGGTGTAGAAATGAGGTAGAGTAGAATGTATTGGGCTTCTTTATGATATGATTCTTCAAATTGTTCCTTCTTCATCATAATTTTAACATGTGATAGTGATATATGTCATTATGTACTCTTCCACCATCCAGATGACCAAGGTACACCATCTAGTTGTTCAACAAGTATGGTCATCCATCATTATTCATCAAAGGACATGACTGACACTTCTTTATCATCATCTAGCATCCTATTTCCATATGACATCAATGACAACCTAGATTAACAATCTCCCCCTTTTTCATTGATGGAAATATTCCACCTTTTTCTCCCCCTTTTACATCAATGGCGAATGGGATGCCAACATACTCCCCTTGTCATGCTACTCCCCTTGTTACATTGCTCCTTTGTTTTGTTTCCTTTTAGTGTGATGCAAGATCAATAACCCCCATCCTTTGGCGAAGATATTCAAATGCTTCTCGTGGAAGGGGTTTTGTAAATATATCTACAATTTTCTCCTTTGTATTGATGTATTCCAACTTGATATTTTGTTTAGCAAGTTGTTCATGGAGAAAATCATATTTTATTGGAATATGTTTGGTCTTTGAGTGCATCACTGGATTCTTTTAAATATTGATGGTGCTAGTGTTGTCGCAAAAATAGTGATTTGTTTCTTAGTTTATATGTTGAAATCCTTCAAAGCTTCATTCATCCATAGTACTTTTTTATAACAATAAGAAAAAGATATGTATTCAGCTTCAGCTGTAGAGAGATAAATATGATTTCTTTTTGTTGAGCCAAGATACAAGACAATCTCCTATGAAGAATGCATTTCCACTGGTACTTTTTCGATCATCCATGCTTCCAACCCAATCAACATCAGAGTAAGTTGCTATAGTAAGAGTTGAGTTCTTAGGATACCAAAGACAAAAATTAGTAGCTTCTTCCAAATATCTAAGTATTCTCTTCACAGATGCTAGATGAGACTGTTTAGGACTTGATTGAAATCTTGCTACCATTCCAACTGCTTGCATAATTTTTGGTCTTGTGGTAGTAAAGTATATGAGAGCTCCAATGATTTACTTGTAAATGGTTGCATCGATGAGATGGGAATCATCATCTTTGCTTAATTTAAAATCCGTGGTCATTGATGTGCTAATAGGGACCCAATATTCCATTCCATATCTCTTAAGCATGTCTTTCAGATTTTTTTCTTGAGGTATAAATATTCCTGCACTGGTTTGAGATATTTGTAGCCCAAGAAAGTAAGATAACTCACCAATCATTGACATTTTGAACCTTTTGGACATATTTAGAGAAAATACATGGCTCATCCCATCATCATTGTTGGCAAATATTAGATCATCAACATATACAAGAGTGATCAAAAGTTTATCCTTGTCTATCTTCATGTAGAGATTGTTTCTTGCTACGCCCTTTTTGAAACCTTCTTATTGTAGATAGTGATCCAAATTTGCATACCAAGCTATAGGAGCTTGTTTCAATCCATACAAGGCATTTTTCAACTTGCATACAAAGTCTTTCCCTTCAGCTAGATCAAATCCTTCCAGTTGCTCCATGTAGACTTCTTCCTTGAGGTCTCCATTAAGAAATGTTGATTTTACATCCATTTGATAGACCTTGAATCCTTTTGCGCAAGTAAATTACAAAAAAAATCTTATAGATTCCAAATGTGCTACTGGAGAAAAATTTTCTTCAAATTTAATTCCTTTAATTTGTGAGTATCCTTTGCAAACAAGTCTAGCTATATCTCTGATAATTTGTCCATCCCCATTCATTTTTTTTTTAAATACCCATTTTGTTCCAATTATATTTTTATCTTTTGATTGGGGTACTAGCTCTCAAGTCTCGTTCTTTTCGATTTGTGACATTTATTCTTCCATGGCCTTTATCCAATGAGGATCTTCACTTGGTTGAGAAAATTTTCAAGTTCTATTTGATATAAGAGATAAACATCATCTTTTATTGGAGTTTTTTTCATCCTTCTTAGAGTTCGAATTCCTTCATATATATTAGTAATAATCTATTCTTCTAGATGAATTTTTTGAGGGAATTTTATTTTAGAAGGAGTTTGTGAGGGTTCACTTTGAGGTTCTTCATGTTTTTTTTTTTTTTTCTTTCGGGTTCTTCTCCGCTTTCTTTAAGGGCTCAACTTCATGATTTTCCTTTTCTAGAAGGGCTTCATCGATCTTCACGTCAATTATTTCCACTATTTTCCATAGAAAACTGTTGTAACATTTGTAAGCTTTTCTCCTAGTGGAATATCCAAGAAATATTCCTCCATCAACTCGAGAATCAAAGTTTCGTGATGATTCATCATTGATCTTTATGAAGCATTTGCTTCCAAACATCCTGAAATATTCTATGGATGCGGGTCTTCCTTTCCATAATTCATAAGGATTTTTTTCATTATTTGGTCTTAGTTGAGTTTGATTTAAGGTATAAATTGCTGTCCCAACTTCTTCTCTCCAAAATTTTGGTTGCGAATCAGTTGCTAATAGCATTGTCCTCGCTATTTCTTGAATTATTTGATTCATTTTTTCAACTCCATTTTTCTTGGGTTTCCTAATAGTGGAGAGTTCACTTTTGATTCCATGCACTTTACAGAATACATCAAATTCTTTTGAGGTGAATTTTCCTCCTCTATTCATTCTAAGACATTTTATCTTATAATCATTCGTTTTCAATGAGGGCTTTAAGGAACTTAAAACATACAAATTCTTTGTATTTATATTTTATGAAATATACCCACCTCATTCTAGTATAGTCATCAAAGATTAAAAAAAAATACATTTTACCTTAAAGCGATGGAGTTCTAGTTGGACCACATAAATCTGCATGAATTATCTCCAGGGGTTTTGATGTTGAGAACTCCTTACTTTTGTGGTTGGTTCTAGTTTTTGATGTTGAGAACTCCTTACTATTGTGGTTGGTTCTAGTTTTCTTTTCATGTTGGAATGGGCTTGATACAACTTGATTTGGCTTGAACATATTTGGAATTTCCCTTATTGAATTAATGTTTCTTATATTGATCAAGTTGTCAAAACTTGTATGCCTCAATTGTTTGTGCCATAACCAACTTTCATATGTTCGACTCAAGTAACATTTATATCCTTGGATCTTGCTAAGAATGTAAACATTATATGGCATTATTACTCCTTTTGCCACAAGTTCTACTAAGGATGAGTCTATTATTTCACAATTTTTAGTACTAAAGGCAACATTATGTCCTTGGTCACAAATTTGGCTAGCACTTAAGAGGTTGTGTTTGAGCCCTTCTACCAACAAAGTATTTTAGCCTTTCCTTTTCCATTAACGAGGGTAGAAGTTCTTTTTATAGTGATTTTAGCAAATCCACTTCCAAAATATACATTTCCATTTTTATTTTTCAATGAGACAATCTTCTTTTGGTCACCTGTCATATATCTTGAGCATCCACTATCCACGAACCAATGATTTTCTTCACTGTGAGCACATAGAGCTAGGCCACATTTATCCATATTAAAAATTACGTTTTTAGATTCCTCTCTTTTGAGAGATAAATTTTATTCATTATGACAATAGTTATCACATAATTAGCAAGTCAGATCAAAATTAGCTAAAGGATAGAAATAATTCTAAGTTTTGATTTTTCCTTACTCTTTGGGACCACGTACTTTGTTTGTTTTATATTTCAATCTTGGTGCTTCATTCCTATGAGCCTTGCATTTCTTAGCTTGATTCTTATAAGTCAATTTGGACACCATTCCCAATGACCTAGTTAAATTGGACATCATCCCCAGTACAAATGAATAGGGTCTATCATCCCCTATCATTTCAATTGCTACATGCCCTAAGACAAAGAAAAATAACAAATCATCCATGACTTCCATTGGAAGATTTCCAATATTTGAAGTACATTTTATATCACCTACAAGCTCAACAAATTAGTCCCTGAAGGGAATAATTGCTTTGCATATGTAGTTACCTCCATTCAAGGGTGCTCTGCAAAGCACTTCCCGACACTCAAGGGTGCGTTGGTCAATTGGGAGCGAAATTATCATTGTTCCTGAATCTCCACATGGCTAGTGCCATCTAGAAGAGTGCATATGTGTCAAACATTGAATCCATTTGTCCATTTGACACCTCTGAGATTTGGAACATGTCTTTCCTATTATTAGAAAGTCATTGATTGTGAAACTACCTTCGGCTCATCTATAAATTGAGCATAGATCCTAGTGCTTGAGAAGGAAGAAATTTGGTAGAGAAATGTTGTTGGATTCTCAATTGAGTGTTTGATTTGAGTGATATGCTCTTGGAGAGATGCTGATTGTGATGAGGCTAGGATGATGCCAGAGTTGGTGGCATCAAATCAATCATTGGTTGTAACCTACTCTTCTATCCATTAATAAACATTGTTGCTTACTTTCCCACATATGTATGTGTATAAGCTTTTGTCTTTCATATTATGGATCCTTATTTGATGTATATGTCTCATGTTTCATTGATTTAACTGATTAAAGTGAATAACCATTTGTATATTGCAATATCTTTGATGTTTAGTGTTTATACTTGCAGGAACTAATCTGGCGATCAAGCTTGGATTGGAAGCTACAACAAAAGAGAAATAAGGATAATAGGAAGTGCCTTGACTCCAAGTAGGTTTCTCCAGATATCTGTGTGTCTATTTATTATTAGGAAAAGTATCTGCAAAGTCTTTTATCTGTTGTTCTAAATGCATAGCACCACATTTAGGGAATGTGTTTTATCCGTAATCCATAATTCCGCATAACAAATTAGCGACTCTGCTGGGGAGTTTACCTTCATCCTTGGTGTATTTTTTCTCTATTTATCCACCTAGTAACATCTAATCTTAAAGGTTAGGCTTTTGAAATTAATAATTGCATTAGAAGTGTGTCAGTAGCTTGAGTTTTTTGTTTTCTATTGTGCCCAATGCACTATTGGTGAAGACATAGTTCTTTTCATAGAATTTTCTCCCACTTATGAGTGATTTGAAATGCAATATCTCCCCTTATAGATTGTGTTCCCCCCTAAGACAAGAGAATTCCATTTTAATTTGTCATTACATTTCTTTTAACCTTTTGTTTGTTATGTTTTCAACTATCTGATACCTCATAGAGACTAGTGAAATTACCAGAATCTTCCTCCTTTATAGAGTAAGTTTGTTTAATGTCCCTTTAAAGTGTTTTTATTTATCATTGAAAAATAAACTTCAAAGTATTTTTATTTCTGCATTAGATCCATTTTCTTTTGTAAAGGAAATTTTCGTTAAATTCTTTGTTCCCGATAGGAGAAATTGTAGTTCCATTCTATTAGGAATCTGTAATCAGCAAGATTGGAAAAGTCTGATCATAGGAACAACATGGTTTCAACCACTTTAGGATTCTAGGATCTAGCTCTCCTGAATCTGAAGAGGGATCTCTCCAATAAGTGCAAAGATGGATTTGTCTTTGAAGTTTGGGGTAATGATATTAGGCTAGTTATGAAGGTTGAGGGTTTTGTTTTGTTTTGGATGGTTGAGCATGATTACTGTTTGAGGTGGAAAGTTATAAATGCAAAGAGTTTCAAAGGTGTGAAGTTGCAAGAAAATAGAACAAGCTTTGGCCAAGAATATAGATAATTTCATATTTTAGTCCATTAGGCTATGGAGTCATAATAGGGTTTAATTGAATCAAAAAGAGGCAAGATTGGTCCATGGGGAAAGTCATCAATGTATAAGGATATCTTTAAAGTTTGATTTATGGAATGAAATTAGACAAAAGAAGGGGAATTAAACAGATGAAGAAAAAAGAGTAGCCTAAGATCAGGTAAGTAATTCTAAACTAGCATATTTTTGACATACACTTAAGAAAGACATGAAAGTAATCTAAGATCATGTAAGTAATTCTAAACTAACCTGCTTTTCATGCACTTTCAATAGAAAAACAATTTTAAAACAAAGAGAAACTTGAAGACAATTGTTGGAGAAGAAACTAGCGGGCAGGGCTCACCACAAATCCTCTCCTAGCTCTGCTCTACTTGGTAACTTTCAAGACAAACACAAATATAACAAAGAATTGCCTAAGATCTGGTAACTGTTTCAACACTAGCGAGCTTTCAACACATTCCAAGGGAAACATTCAGACAGTCTTTGGGGATAAAACTAGGACCAGGGCACACCATATCTTCCTTAGTTCATCTCTACTTAACATGTACTAAAAATAACATTTAAGAATAACAATTAGCTAAGGCAACAGGACGAGGGAACGCCAACATTCATATGCTTAAACTGAATTAAATCATTCCTAAATAACACAAATTGGAAGAAAACATGTAGATAAATATTTTCAGTTAGAGAAGGGTACTGAAATACAGTAGGTCCTAACTCTATGCATGTTGTTCTTTATAAGAGAAGACGAACACAGTGAAAACAGAAACAAAATAATGAGTTACAATGAGAAAAACATCACCGTCAACATAGACCAGGATCCCATAAATCAGCTTGTATTGATGCTCCAAACCAGTTACAGCTTTAAGTCTAATGCTTTAGTTTAGCAATCATCTACACTTCCCAAACTATATTATCTATCACAAGAAGAGCTCCAAGAGCCAGTGAACACTATTTACAAGTAGAAGTCTCAAGCTCAATTACATTTCAAAGTTCAGCAACCAACCCAACCAACCCCTCTCTCATCTTCTCCAGTAGTATTTATAGAAGAATGAGGAGGTGAGATCTGATAAAAGATCTCCAAATATAATTAATACAGACTTAATGGCTTCTCGGCATTTGGGGGGCTCGATGAAGAAGCTTACATAGTTTTCCTCTGTATTAAACAATTTACATTAATATTTAAGCTCGGTGGGAGCTCTTTTCGTGTTTTGAGGCTCTCTATTATGTTAAAGTAACTCTGCTGATATTTTTTCATTAAGTTTATTTGCAAAATTAGCTCTTTGGCTGCGCTAAGGCAAATATATGATCTTTATCAATAACTTCAGCCTCTGTTTGAATGCTTTGAGGCACAGGTGGCACTATGGTAGCTGGGAGGAATCAATTTTCCTCAGATGTGGCGATGGAGGCCTTCTGTCTGGTAAAACGCTTTGATTTCCGTTTAACTATGTCTTGATTGGGAGGATTAGGCTTTTGATAATCAATCTTATCCGTAATCCCCCATAGATCTATATTCAATATTCCATTCTGGTGCATTCTATCTTTGATCCTGATACTCTTTGATTTGTGATTTACTTATTGCATTTTGTCAGTGTGAAGCGCTGCGCAGGGATCCTGAGGCATCATTTCCTTTGGATTATTGAGGAGGCGTGGAAATTTGAACCCATGGATGGATTTTTTTTTAAAGAATCGAAGGTGCGAGAATTAAAACCCCAGCCTTCGGCCTTTCTTCAGTATATAATGGAAAAACCATATAATCACCCTTTATCAAATAACATACCCGGACTTCAAAACTTTGATAAACCAAGCCAAAAAAACCATTTCAGGTCAAAAAAGGTGTTTTATGACGTCAGGGTATTTGTGACCCGAAATCCTTATGAAATTCGCCATATAAAGTTCCCCAGGTCCGTTTTGGGGCCTGCTGACGTCAGGGTGACTGTGACCTGAAATATTTATGAATTCCGCCCTATAGAGCTCCCCGAGTCTAGATTTCATGAACATGTGAGCAATCAAACAAGACCTGCTCCAATCTGCTATTGTCGCGTGCATGCTGACTAGGCGTTGGGACCACCGGTTCTGTGGGACTGCTGACTGTTGTCGTGGCCATGGGGACCAGGGTGACTGATTGTGGGCCATCAATCTTTAGATCAGATCGACGACATAGATGTTTTGATAAATGTGCTATACCTTAGTTCATCCCCCGAGCTCCTTTTGAGTGCGATCACCATCCGATGAGCCGATCTCAGATCGGACAGCATATGCCAATATCGCGCTGAGCCCACAGTCGAATTTTAATGCGCGGGGAGGGCAGTATCTCCAAGCTGCTCAAGGCCATGTGTCAGCCTGTGGCATGTGTCACACTCAAATTGGAAATACTTCTTACCCCACAAAGGCGGTGTGATCAAAATTGCTCCAGTTTTGTACAGTGATTGACCGTGGGGACCACCGAGGCGATTGATTTGAGGGACGTCGATCTACAGATCAGATCGATGGTGGGGAGTGAATTAAGCTTTGCACCAGCGGAAATCTTTTCAAATCCTGCAAAAAACACAAAAAATTAATATAAACAAAGGTTTCATGTCAGGATGGTTTTATATATACGAAGTGGATAGGTGCCCGACTGCGGGCCATTGGTCTATATGAAATGCAATATGATCGGGGGCTATAATATACAAGGCTAATCAGCATCAGAGTTTTTTTTTAACGCACAAACAAATGCACTCCGTGAGTTGCTCTGACACGATAAGTGCTTAGTATTCTAGCACTTGGTTCTAGCGCTGGGGCACATGGAGGGGAAATAGTTCAGATTTAGCCCAGAGGGGCTTAGACCCATAGTCAAAATACTTTTTTTTAAGGAAATTTTCAAGATTTTTTAGAAGGATTTTGGGGGTTTCGATATAGTTCAAAATGAGTTTTAAACTAGGTAAAAAATGATTTTCATGAATGGAAGAAGGGGAATCATGAAAATAGAGGATTTTTATGGAGGAAAAGGGGAGAAAAATGGAGGTTAGTTTTTCAAGTGAGGAAAGGGAAAAAAAGGTGATTTTGCAGTAGTCTTTTCTCATGAAATCAACAGAATTCCAGAGTGTAAAATGGGCACAGTAGGGAAGATTTTGGACAGAGGCATGAGGCCTTCAAGAGTCTTCAAGAGATAACAGTTTTTTGCAATAAAATTTGTTCCTTGAAGGCTCCAAAAATGATTTAGCCACCTTTTGGTATAAAAAATTTCATAGGTGGCTAACAGTGGCTCCACTTGGGGATGGTGCCTTCTTGAAGGCATCAAGAACTTCAGACTTGCATTCTCTAGGAGGCTTATCAGTGCCTTATCCATTGGGATGCCTTTCTTTTGCTGGAATGATCTTTCTCTGAAAACATATTAGCAGCCATAAAAACAATGAACCTTCATCAACAAGCTTTCTACCTACCCAATCCTACAGATCTAACATTTTTTCTTCTTTAGAGTGCACTTGGATTGGAAAACTCTTTCACAACATTTTATTCTTTTGAATACAGAAAATATAATCTATTTCTACTCCTTATTTCTCCATGGACTCAGATTAAACAATTGAGTCCATATGATTCTCTACCTAATATATTATTTATTGGGATTAAACTGTCCAACATATTTTATTCTCTACATTCTACAACATAAATTTAAAAGCATAAAATTTAGGATTGAACAACCTGACTTATTGCTGATCCATGGCATGAAAAACAAGCTGCACATAGATATTATTTTACAGAAAATTAAAACAAAAAATGGAAGGCTTAGGATCTGAACTTTTCAAAGCATTTCCTTCATCTTTTTTACAGCTCTGTTTTGAATTTTGTTTGAGTTGTCTTTCCTTTGTCAACTGGTTCAGATTTTTAGCTAATTGGAACCAGATTTACATCTTTTTTTACTTAGAATTTGAAACAGATTTGAGTCATTCTCTTTGGAAACTTAGGTTCAGATTTTGAGCATGTTTGAACCTTTAATTTCTATCCTAAACTATCTACTGATAAGCTAAGATTAAACAATTTGGAAAATCAAATTCACTATCCTATCAGCAGAAAATTTAAAACTAGTTAGTCAAGATTAGGATGTTTGACTAACTAGAAGTGTGTTGTTTAGGAGTGGCATTTGAGCTTGCACACTTTTAGATTTGTTTCTCTTTTTGGTATGGGGCTGTACCTTTCTTGTTTTTACAATCTGCCCTATTTTCTTTCTTTATCTTTTTTTATTTTTTATTTTTGATGTTTATAACTTTGAATGCAATGATGGGTGAAGTATTTACAATGAGAAAAAAGATAAAAGGCTTTCAGAACATAACATGAATCAAGAGAAGTAATGCTTAAGCATCCTGCCATTGACAGGACCCCCAAACAATTCTTCTCCATTCAACTCTTGCAAAAAATAGGCATTATTACCAGCAGCTGAATGGATAGAGTAAGGGCCAAGCCATAAGTTGTCAAACTTTCCATGCTTGTCGTTGTCTTCCCTCCTTGAGTCCCACTTCAAAACTTTGTCCCCAATATTGAAATTGCTCGCCTTTGTTCTTCTGTCAAAAAGCTTTTTAATGTTGTCCTACCTCTGTAATTCTTTGTTATAAACTTCCTCTCTGGTTTGCTAAAGATGAATGGTCTGATTTATTCTTCTGATCATGTCATTACCTTCAGTTTGCAACTCTTGAATCAACTTCATCACTGGTACACCAAGGCTGGTTGGAAAAATCGCATCAATACCATACACAAGCTGGAAAGGTGACATACCAATAGATTTCTTTAAAGTCAATCTGTCAGCCCAAAGTGCATGAGCTAGCTTTGTGTGCCAAGAATTTTTGTTGTCCTCCAACAGTTTCTTCATTATGTTCAGTAAAATCTTGTTTGAGGATTCTGCAATTCCATTACCTTGAGGGTAATAGGCCGTGGAATGCCCCAATGTTATCTGATATCTGTGACAGAATTCAACCATCTTATTTGATCCAAATGCTGCTTCATTATTTGATCCAAATGTTGCTTCATTATCAGTGATGATCTTGGTAGGACAACCAAACCTAGAGAGAATGTTATTCTCCATGAATTTTATAATAACAGAATCATTGGCTTGCCTACAAGGTATGGCTTCTATCCACTTAGTGAAATATTTTGTGGCACTGAGAATCCATCTATGCTGAGAAAAATATGGTGGATGTATTTCTCCTATGAAGTCAAGTCCCCACTGTTGAAAAGGGGCTTCAACAGTGATTGGATGTAGAGGTATGGGTAGCAGTTTTCTTTTGCATTCAAAAAGTTGACATTTATGACAGGAAATGATCATCTTGTGTATATCAGGAAAAAGAGTAGGCTAATAGAAACCAGCCCTCAAAATTTTGTTGGTTGTTGTCTTCCAGTACAAATAACCTCCACACTCTCCTTCATGGAACTCGTGCTTAATCTTCTCTGCATCAAACTCAGGAAAAAATTTAAGCAATACACTACTTGCATTTTTCCAATAAAGACATCTATATATAATGCAATAGTTTACAGCTTTTAACTTTAGGAACCTTGCCTTTGTCTTTTTCAAACAAGGAGGTGTATTTAAATTAAGCAAAACATAAATAATATCAGCATACCAAGCGGAATTCATGAAATGGTCTTCAATAATGGGAGTTGAGATTTCCTCTTGTTCTTCCAAACCATTAATCATATTAATATCGAGAACCTCAAAATTGGATTCAGCCATTAATCTAGCTAGACCTTGGCCTTTGATGATTTTAGTGGGTTTTATCTCTAAATCATATTCAAGAATAACAACAATCCACTTACCTCTCTTACCATCTGGGTCCTATGTTAGAATGTCTTTGACAACTGAGTTTGGGACAAAGGCAATGATGTGTGAGTGAAGGATGTATACTTTGAAGTATTTCAAAGTGTTAACCAAAGCAAAAGCTCTCTTTTCCATAATGTTATATTTGAGAGGGGCATCCCTCAATGCCTTGCTAAAGAATGCAATAGGCTTCTCTTGTCCTTGTGGATTTTTTTGTAAAAGGACAACAGTTATTGTATGTTCTGATGCAAATGAAAAAATATAAAAATCTTTTGAAAAATAAGGACTTATTAGAACCGGTTTTTTGGTTAACGCTTGTTTCACCAGCTCAAAGGAATTCTTTTCTTCCAAGGTCCATTTTACCCCTTCCTCCTTATTCAACATGTTTGTTATATTCCTAGGGAGCTCAGCCAAGTTGGGGATGAACCTTCTCAAAAAGTTGATATTCCCAGTGAAAGATTGCAACTCCCTGATGTTTCTAGGATGAGATATTTTCAATATGGCCTCAATCCTTTTGGGATCTATCTTAATACCCTCTTCTGAAAGGATGTGCCCAAGAAGTTTACCTTCTTGGAGCCCAAATAGTGTTTTCTTAGGGTTTAAAGATATCCCAAACTTCCTGCATTTCTCGAAAACTTTTCTTAAATGTTTTAAGTGCTCTTCATCTGTTTTTGAAAACACTGTGACATCATCAAGGTATATAATGATTAAGTAGCCTAGTTCTTCCGAGAATGCCATGTCCATGGCTCTTTCAAAAGTTTCTCCAGCATTCATTAGACCGGTGTTGCATTTTCACATACAAGGAAAGTGCTCCATGGTAAAGGCTATCTTTAATTGACCGCAGAACCAAGATCCGATTGTACCCAGCCATCACAACGTAAAATTCTTCGAGACCCTACCACCCTTTGTAAAATATGATCCATCTTAGGTAAAGGGTAGTTGTCCTTTAATGAAGCTTTGTTTAAGTCTCTAAAGTCTATACAAAGCCCGATATCTCCAGTTTTCTTCCTAAATAACACCAAATTAGACACCCACTCAAAATATCTAATAGGGACAATAATAACAACTTTATACATTTTCTTGATTTCCTTCTCAACTAGAGGCAACTGAACATGGTTTATTCTGCGCAGTTTCTGTTTGAATGGTTTTTGGTTTTCTTTGAGAGGAATTTTGTGTTGTATTATTTTAGTATAATAGGATTTAAGATCTTCGTAACTCCACGCAAAAACATCAGAAAACTCTTTAAACAACTCTATGTATTTGAGCTTAATGAAAGCTGGTAAAGCTTTAGACAGTTTAATCATCATAGGTTTAAGTTAATTTCCTATATTTTACTCTTCTACTTCACTCTACAGGTTCCATTTTTGGCTTCCGGGCCACATCGTTAAAATCAAACAACTCTTCTAAAGGTGCCAGACCATTTGGAAAAATTTCATCTTTAGAGTGCAGGGTTTCTAACTCCTCTGTTTCCAACTCTGCATTCAATTTTTTTTTTTTTTAAGTTTGCTAGTCAGAAGATTAGTATTGACAAGCTCAGGAGACAGCTCTTCTTCACCAAGAAAATTTTCTTCACTGTAGTCTGTTTCATAAACTGAGTCCAAACTGTGTCGTTCGAATTCATTTCTGAATTGCATGAAGTCTTCTATTTGTTTGTCTCCGTCGAACACCTACCAATAATTTTCATTATCAGGCACGTCTGGTCTGAATTTTATGAGTTGTACAGTCACTGGTTTCATATGGCGTTAAGCATGTTCTAGTTGCAAAAGCTAAATTGTGGGCCTCAACATTTCTTTTTCTTGGGACAAAAATCAGTTTGGACTCCTCGAAAGTTTTTAAAAGGTCCATGACATCGTTTTGGTAGGCCCTAAGTCTCGGATGATTTGCGTTATACTCCCCATTAACTTGCCTAATAACTAAATCTGAATCCCCATACACATTGATTCTTCTGGCTCCTAACTTCTTCAACAATCGTAAGCCTAAGAGAAGGGATTCATATTCTGTTATGTTGTTAGAACACTGAAAGTTTAATTTGCAGGAAATGCTTTCTTTGTGATTGTTTTCAGTGTTACAAATCCAGACCAGCATTGTTCCTAGTGCAGGATCTGTCAAAAAACATACTCCATAGAGGACTGTTTTCGGTTTCATCCTGGTTACTATCCTCTTCAACTAACGTGCTTTCTAATTGTTGTTGAATATCAGCACTTAGTTGGATTTTTTTCAATTTCGTAGGTTTTTAGTTGTGTTTATGAATGCTTTCTTGACCCTCAATGTTTAAAATCAAAGGACACATGATTTGTAGCTCAAGACCTGTGTTTTTTTTACTAGAGTTTACAGGTTCAACAAACTGTTCTGACACTCCTACGTTATCTTCTTCCTCCTCTCTATCGGTCAATAAATCAGACAAGGTCACTTGTTCACTGAAAGTTTCATCATTGAAAATGATAAATGAATCTAGGCCTGTGTTTATAGAATAAAGGGTAGAGTTTTGTGTTCTGTATTGGCTTGTAACTGTGTATTGCATATGAGACTCCCTGTAAAGTCTTCTCGTCTGGTTGAAAACAGAGATGGTCGCATAGGTCATGTCCATCTGCATAGTTCCTTGTAACTTAACTCCCCAAGACCTATATAATAGCATTCCATACTTTGGGGGCACATCAGCCACAACAATGTCCATTACTAAGCATTTGGCTGGAATCTGGGCTAAGTTAACGCAGAGGTCTTTTATTAATCCTAAACATTTTACTCTACTAGAGTCAAAGGAGTAAAGATCTTTATGAGGTTTGGTGATTTCTAGACCCAGGCTTTCCATCACAACTTTAGGCATTAAATTATGAGAACCCTCAGAATCATGCATAGCATTGTGAAAATTTTTGTCATGAACGTTTAAACTTACATAAAAGGGAGAAGTGGGTCCCTCTTGATATCTACCTTCAATCTTAGGACCAAAATGAGCTCTGGCTGGTCATCGTTAAGATTGACTGTGTCATTATGATCTTCTATGTTTAAAGCCTTCAAAATTTGGGTTCTATATACATTCTGGGTAGCTAACTCAGTCAAGGGAACAGAGATTTTGATCTTAGAAATTTCCTGCTCCAGGCTGACAGGAATTTGGCTCTTTGAAGAACTTGTCTCAGCCTTACTAACTGCCATTCTGTCAGTAAGCTGTGTTTGCTAATTTATTCTATTTACATTTTACAAAATGGTTTTAACATGAGTACCAGCTGAAGTGTTAGTAATACTAATGTCCGCACTTAGTTTTTCATTGTTTTGAGTGTTTTTCTCTCTACCTTTATCAGAATTCACAGTTACTATTTTTTCCTTTTGTTTGACAACTTTAGGCTTGGTTGCAGTGATATTTTGTGAATATTTTTCAGAGGTTTTGTTGTTGGAGGTTTCTAGATTTTTCTTGCTTCTAAGGTCATACTCCTTTTGAGGCTCTATGATAACATTTTCCATGTCTTGATATTAACTTTAATCATCATCCCTTTTGTCATCACAAGGTGTGTATAGACCTTGTTTTCTATCATAATGAACTTCAAAGTCATCATTATCTACCCCCAGCATGTTGATATCATCTTCCTCTATTATTTCATCTGTTTCCTCAACCTCACTTACATAGTTTTGATGAAAGGGAGGAGTGACCTATTGATCATCTTCCCTAGGTCTATTTGGAGGTTGGTTCCTTCTAAAATTATGATTTTGGTCCTGATTTCTATTTTGAGGAGCATTTTGGTTTTGGCTTGCTTGTGCTCTTTTAATTATGCTCATCTCTTTCATCATCTCCTCCATCATTCTCTCCATATTTTAGTTGGAAGTAGAAGGTGTGTTTTCCTCTCTAAAATACACTCTCTTCTCATTTTTCATTCTTGCTCTCTTATCCGTTAAGTTTACTTCCACAGAAAGAGCTCCTTTTTGCATCTCTTCAAGAGTTGCAGGATCTCTCTCTCTCAGCTGATAGGCCATCTCTGGATCAAACCCCTCAGGAAACTTGTTTAATGCTGAGCCTTGTGGAGGATTTAGATCTTAGGAAATTGCATTATATACACTGTTAAATCTGGTACAATAAGCTTGTACACTTTCCCCTGTGTTTCTATGGAGGTTCTTGTAATTAGAAAGGATTTGGAGAGGATTCTTCTTTACTTCCCATTTGTTTAAGAATGTCTGATGGAAGGCTTGGAGATCATTGATACTATGGGGGGTTAAGCATTTAAACCATTTTCTTACTTCTCCCCCCAGACTTTGAGCAAATAATCTAAGCTTGACAGAATCATCATCAATTTCATTTTTGTCAAAGTAGTCATTCATCTTATCCACATGTTGTGATGCAGTAGTAGCATTACTAGAATCATACAATGGAATTTTGGACTGATAGTCCTGTGGAAGATTGACTAATGGTACATGAAGTACTAAGGGAGAATACCATGCTGCCATGATATGTGGTGGGGGTGGATTTAGAAGAGGAGGATTAACAAAATAAAAAGTGGGCTGGAATGGAGTGGTTTGAACAGTAGATGTAAGGTGAGCAGAAGTGGATGGACCAGGAGTAGATTGTTGAGCTGATCTTGGATGAGAGGCACCTAAGTTGTGAAGGAAATGTAAATCAGGAGGTGTTGTTTCTCTGCTACCAGGATGTTCACTTGTTTTAGGAAATGAAAGTGAAGACTCAGAATCTAACTGATCTAATTCATCAAGAGACCTAGTTCTGAAGGGATTTACTAAGTCAACTTGTGATTTTTGTAGAGCTGAAATATTTTTAGGAACTAAATTAGCTCTCAAGGGTGATCTGAAAACAGTTGATAATTTAATCCTAGGAGACTTCCTAAGGATACTTTCTGGGTTATCAACTATCTCAGGTGGATCAGGGTCAGGATAGACTCTAGTGCGAATCTTTCTAGGAGCCACTATGTTGTGTTTTTCGGACCCAAATAAACAAGAAAATTTCAACCAGGTATGACAGTCTTTAAAAGGTCAGCTAATCTGTTTACAAAAATTTTAATCCTACAGTCCTCTAACTAAGTTTGAATGATATTATAATGAAAAGGGTTTTTCCCAGTGGAGTCTTTAAGGTTTGTTGAGGATTGTGGAGTCGCCGAGTGGAATTTTTTAGCTCCTAAGGAGGTAAAAGGTTTTATGGTCCACCACCATGCTTATTAGATACCAATCTAAAATATTTTTGGTGTTTTCTGAGTTATTTTTCAGTTGTGTGGTTTCTAAGAATGTCTTAACTCTGTTTCAAAACTTAGCTACGGTTATGAGACAAAGACAGTCTACTCTTATGGCTAAGCCAGCTGATTTTTCAAGGTTAGATAAACCTTGTAGAACCCATTTACTTCATTTTTCACCGATTAAAACAAGTTTCACTGTCAGATTACCATGTGTTTGGTAAGGCCAGTGGGGCTGCTGCTTACTCACACAAGGTTTTAAGTGAAATTTTTAAGGAACCTAAGATGAAAATTTGACCTTGGGCCTCTTGAGTCGCCTACGTAAATGTTAGGAATATGCAATAACTAAGAAGATTGGAGTCTAATTCACAAAACAATATCGTTTCAACCACTTTGAATTTAGATTCAGCCATCCTGAATCCGGCGAGGGATCTCTCTAATAAGTGCAAAGATGGATTTGTCTTTGAAGTTTGGGTAATGATATTAGGCTAGTTATGAAGGCCAAGGGTTTTGTTTGTTTTTGGATGGTTGAGCATGATTACTGTTTGAGGTGGAAAGTTCTAAATGCAAAGAGTTTCAAAGGTGAGAAGTTGCAAGAAAATAGAACAAGCTTTTGCCAAGAAGATAGATAATTGCAGGTTTTCATCCATTGGGCTATGGAGTCATAATAGGGTTTAATTGAAACAACAAGAGGCAATAGTGGTCCATGGGGCAAGTCATCTATGTCTAAGGATCTCTTTAAAGTTTGATTTATGGAATGAAATGAGACAAAAGAAGGGGAATTAAACAGATGAAGAATAAAGAGAAGCCTAAGATTAGGTAAGTACTTATAAACTAGCCTGCTTTTGACATACACTTAAGAAAGACATAAAAGTAATCTAAGATCAGGTAAGTACTTCTAAACTAGCCTAATTTTGATGCACTTTCAATAGAAAAACATTCTTAAAACAAAGGGAAACTTGAAGGCCACTGTTGGAGAAGAAACTAGTGGGTCGGGCTCACCACAAATCCTCTCCTAGCTCTACTCTACTTGGTAACTTTCAAAACAAGCACAAAGATAACAAAGAATGGCCTAAGATCTGGTAAGTGTTTCAACACTAGCCAGCTTTCAACACATTCCAAGGGAAACATTCAGACAGTCTTTGGGGATAAAACTAGGACCAGGGCACACCATATCTTCCTTAGTTCATCTCTACTTAACATATACTGAAAATAAAATTTAAGAATAACAATTAGCTAAGGCAACAGGACAAGGGAACGCCATCATTCCTATGCTTAAACTAAATTAAATCATTCCTAAATAACACAAATTGGAAGAAAACATGTAGATAAATATTTTCAGTCAGAGAAGGGTACTGATATACAGTAGGTCCTAACTCTATGCATTCTATCCTTTATAAGAGAAAATGAAAACAGTGAAAATAGAAACAAAATAATGAGTTACAATGAGAAAAACATCACCGTCAACATAGACCAGGATCCCATAAAGCAGCTTGTATTGATGCTTCAAACCAGTTACAACTTCAAGTCCAATGCTTTAGTTTAGCAATCATCTACACTTCCTAGACTAACTTATCTATCACAAGCAGAGCTCCAAGGGCCAGTGAACACTATTTATAGATAGAAGTCTCAAGCTCAGTTACATTTCAGAGTTCAGCAACCAACTCAACCAACCCCTCTCTCATCTTCTTCAGTAGTATTTATAGAAGAATGAGGAGGTGAGATCTGATAAAATATATCCAAAGATAATTAATACAGACTTAATGGCTTCTCGGCCTTTGGGGGGCTCGATGAAGAAGCTTACATAGGTGTCCTCTATATTAAATAATTTACGTTAAGATTTAAGCTCGGTGGGAGCTCTTTTTGACTTTTGAGGCTCTCTGTTATGTTAAAGTAACTCTGTTGATATTTTTCATTAAGTTCATTTGGCAGCGTTAACTCTTCCGTCATGTTGAGGCAAACATTCCATCTTTCTCAATAATCTCCACTGCTGAATTCTTTAGCATAGGTGGCACCTCCGTGGTAGTCGGGAGGAACTGGCCGCTCGTATGTGTGGTGGAGGCCTTCTCCCAATCCTTCAAAACGCTTGATTTTATTTAAACTGTGTTTTAATTGGGGGGATTAGGCTTTTGATAATCAATCTTAGCCGTAATCCTCGTGAATTTGTCTTCAATCTTCCATTCTGGTGCGTTCTATCTTTGACCCTGATACTCTTTGATTTGTGATTGACTTACTGTGTTTTTTCAGTGTGCAGTGCTGTGCAGGGGTCGTGAGGCATCAATTCCTTTGGAGTATTGACGAGGCCCGGAAATTTTAACCCTTGGATGGCTTCCTTTTAAAGAATCGAAGGTGTGAGAATTAAACCCCAGCCTTCGGCCTTTCTTCAATATATAATGGAAAAACCATATAATCACCCTTACCAAACAATATAACCGGACTTCAAAACTTTGATAAAACCAAGTTTCATAACCATTTCGGGTCACAAAAGGTGTTTTTTGACGTCAGGGTGTTTTTGACTCGAAATCCTTATGAAATCTGCCATATAAAGCTTATCGGGTCCGTTTTGGGACCTGTTGATGTCAGCTCGAGTGTGAGCTGAAATTTTTATGAATTTTGCCTTATAAACGTATTGGGTCCAGATTTCACGACCATACGATCAACCAAACAAGGCCCGCTCCAATCCGTTGTTGCCGCGTGGATGTTGATTAAGCATTAGGACCACCGGTTCTGTGGGACCGCTGACTGTTGTCATGGCTGTGGGGACCAGGGCAACTAATTGTGGGCCGTCGATCTACAGATCCAATTGACGGCGGAGATATTTTAATAAATACGTCGTACCTTGGTCTATCCCCCGAGCTCCTTTTGAGTGCGATCACCATCCTATGAGATGGTCTCAGATAGGACAACATACGCCAATATTGCGCTAAGCCCACAGTTGAATTTTAACGTGTAGGGAGGGAGGTATCTCCAAACCACTCAAGACCACGTGTCGGCCTGTGGCATGTGTCGCACTCGAATTGGAAATACCGCTTACCCCATGAAGGCGGTGTGATCAAAACTGCTCCGGTTTTGTATAGTGATTGACCATGGGGACCACCGGGGCGATTGATTTGAGTGTCGTCGATTTGCAGATCAGATCGATGGTGGGGAGCGAATTAAGCTTTGCACTGATGGAAACCTTTTCAAATCCTGCAAAAAACACAAAAAATTAATATAAACAAAGGTTTCATGTCGGGATGGTTTTATATATACAAAGTGGATAGGTGCCTGACTGCGGGGCCTTGGTCTATATGAAATGAAATATGATTGGGGGCTATAATATACAGGGATAATTGGAATCAGAGTTTTCGTTTAACGCACAAAAAAATGCGCTCCATGAGTTGCTCTGATGCGATAAGTGCTTAGGACACTAGCACTTGGTTCTAGCGCTAGGGCACATGGAGGGGAAATGGTTCGGATTTAGCCCAAAGGGGCTTAGACCCATAGTCAAAATACTTATTTTTTAGGACATTTTCAAGATGTTTTAGGAGGAATTTGGGGGTTTCGATATGGTTCAAAATGAGTTTTAAACTAGGTAAAAAATTATTTTCATGAATGGAAGAAGGGGAATCATGAAAATATAGGAGTTTTATGGAGGAAAAGGGGAGCAAAATGGAGGTTAGTTTTTCAAGTGAGGAAAGGGAAAAAAATTTGATTTTGCAGCAGTCTTTTCTCATGAAATCAACAGAATTCCAGAGTGTAAAATGGGCACAGTAGGGAAAATTTTGGACAGAGGCATGAGGCCTTCAAGAGTCTTCAAGAGATAACGCTTTTCTGCAAGAAAATTTGTTCCTTGAAGGCTCCAAAAATGATTTAGCCACCTTTTTGTATAACAAATTTCATAGGTGGCTAACACATTCTAATTCATTTTTCCTAAAAGAGAAATTGTTGTTAAATTCATCATTTCTATAATAAAAAAAACATTTGTTTTTGTTGATTTGATGCATATAATTTCCTTTTTGCATTCACATTAAGGGGACTAAAAATAAAAACTTGCATTTTCATGTAGTGGATTGTTTGTTTTACATAGGAACAAATTAGGAAAGCTGCATATTAGTTTGTGCTCTTTGTTGTTTGCTCTCAAAATTGATTTCTCTTTCTCTCTAGTAGCTAGGATTTGCATTGAAGAAACTAAAATTGAAAATTTTACTTATCATTTTAGTCTGCATTTTGCGAATTTCCATCACATAATCATAGTGAACCTTGAAAGGAAAATTGATAAACAAGTTCCACCTTAAAATTTACATCAGTTTAGCTAACAAATCACTCGAACCATAACGATAACATTTAGAAGGTATAGGCTAGAGATGTGTTCTGACGTCGTAAAACATAGCAGTTGTTGTTAGTTGTCTGCAATACATTCTGAGTGTGATACCTTACTCCATTTACGTAAGTATATCATAGCTTTTCCACGTACCTTCGAGTATATCAAGAAGTGTTATAGTACAAAAAGTATAAAGGGGTGCTATCACGGTGCAGTTTCACATCAGACAGTGCTAATATGGACTTAGGCCTCCACATAAATTCAGGTATATTTGGGAGAACATATTTAGGTTGCTATCTATCAATAGTGAACCAAGTCGGCTGCCTTGTAAATTTTTATACACCGAACACATCATTCGGGGAGATTTCCTGCCCCTACTTCTTAGTTCGCTAGGAGGTATTCTGCAGCTCACAGTTTCTTGGTAAACCTTTTGCCTCGCATTACCCTTTTATTTTATTTATTTATTTTTGGTCATAAAACAAATCAGTCATCATGGAAGAAGAATATCCCTTTCCCCATCGTTCGTGTAGACTTGCATTGAAACCACCTTTACCACCGGAAGTCACTTCTGGACGGTGAAGGTGACATCACTCTATCGAAACCAGTACTATCAGTACCTCTAGTGAGGCATCATATTCCCATATACCAGAGTCGGCACAAGTTGTTTCTACAAATCATGGTTCATCTATTGTTGTCGAGACGGAGTCCTCACAACTACCCATGGTCACGATCCATCCAATCAGTGAGACCATACCTCTTGAACCCGACATTGTTCAACTGGAAGTTAATCCAAGTCCTATCTCTTTTTTTTCCAGAACATCTGCATCCTGAATTTGAACGACCGTAAGTTTTTCCTCTATTGTTCACCCCACAATCTTCTGTATCCATTGAGTCTCCCATATCGTGTAGTCAACCTCCTAAAATATATTTTGCACCTGATGGAGAAATCCTTCCACTTGGTTTAATTTTGATTGAAGAAATCCCACAAGATGAAACACCTTTAACTCCAACCCATACTGTGGAAGATCTTTACCTGTACAAGTATTTTCCTCAATCACCACCCTCTGCTTTTGTTGATCTTGTGCCTATTCAAATTACCATCGATTCAAAAGGGTATACATTTGGTAAAGTAACCATGACTGAACCAAAATCTTCGGTTGGACCATCTGTTCCAATTGCGTCAACATCTCCTCTTTCTATCCCGTTGATGTTCACAAATTCACCAGAGTCATATTTACATGGAGGCCCTTTCCTCCTATCAGGTTATAAATATTTATTTGGAATTTCCTCTGCTACATATTCAAACCCATGGACTTCACCAATGTCATTGTATGGTATTTTAACTGGTAAACCTATAGTGAGTGATGAACGACTTGATCCTTTATATCCATCATTAGGGAATATCAAGCTTGTCCATCTAGGTCTATTCCATCTAGTTCAATCTCAACTAGACTCCCTGCATTTGGAGAACAATATTTTCCATCTTATTTTAATCCACATGTTGGGGGGAAACCTATGGTCACCCACTTGGATAGTACTCCATCATTTTTTGGTCAACCTAATGTCGAAATGAATGTTTGTCAATGGCAACCCACTCTTCCTATCCAACGACAAACAGTTGTACACTCGTATCAACTGGTTCAACCTGCTGCACCCAAATCAATTCCACTTTTTAATACATCTTACCCTTGTTACAGACCCAAATTTTTGTACAACAACCATTTCATGCGAGTCCTTCAACTCAATACCCTCAAGTATTGGGCCCTCAGACTCCAACTCCTTCAAAAAATTTACAACAACAGCCTGTACCCGGAATCATTTATTCACAATATGGACTACCATATTATGGGATTCCAGAGTAAGAAATATGTTATAATTATCCTCAACTGAATCCAAGTTATCCTAAATTGGGTTATAACATTGGTGTAGAGACCCCTTGGCAGCCTCAAGCACAAATTCCTCAACTCTCATTTCAACAAGTATCGTACCCAAGTTTTGGTCAACATAATCCTCAAGCCTTTGTTTATCAAAACAACCCCTATATGGGTTACCAGAAGTAGATTCCTTATGCTAGTGCTCAAATTCCCATTGCCCAAGCAATTCCATCATACCCTCACTATGCTCAACCTGACCTTAATTGACAGTTGCCCTTTTTTGCAACTTTAGAGTTACCATATTTAAATTGGCTCACCAATGATCCAATCAACTATGCTCCTTGGTGGCTGGTGATACCCCATAAATTACCCTCAGATATTCTTAAGTTCCATGGAAACCGCGGGGAAGACCCGTTGACTCATGTTATGACTTATCATTGTTAGAGATCAAAATACCTCCTCATCAGCTCAGAGGAGAAGACAAATATGGAAGGAATACAAAGACCTAAATTAAGCCTATTTATGTTGTAGGGTAAAATGCTTGGGTTTTTATAGAGAGGTGTTACCTTGGCAGAAATAGGTTTAATTTAGGTTTTTGTATTCCTTCCATATTTGTCTTCTCCTATGAGCTAATGAGGAGGTATTTTGACCTGTAACAATAATTTTTGGTGTTCATCAAACTCCCTAAATGATGACTCTATTTGACTATGCCTTTTCCAGCATACGCTCACTGGTCTAGCTGCAAAATGGTACATCAAATTACCTAGAGCTTATTTTGATAATTTCACTGACCTAGCGACTGTCTTTTTGACTCACTTCCAGCTACCCATATGATATGAAACTCGAACAAAACTCTTTACCAATTTTAAATAGACTAATTCTACTGACATTTCTGATCATATTCATGAGTGGCATCGTCGTCGTATAATGGTTAAGACCTTTGTTCCTGATCGGATCCCTTTTGAGTGGTTCATTAAGTCCCTGTTACCATCTATAACTAAGGATGTGGCTAAGGGTGGCATCATCACTAAATATCAGGTCATTTCTCATTCCCAATATTTAGACTTGATTTATACTCAGTCTTGAACACTCTACGAAAACATTCCTAATGCACCAAGATCTACTTTACTATTCCTCCTTAATTAAAGGACTCTCATGATAGAGATGGTATGATTGGTACTTCAAGCACACATCATACTATTGCATCTGATCTTGCACCTTCTTCCAAAATTAATGTTGTGTCATTTGACAAAGGAAAAAGTGACAAGCAACCCGAAATTAAGAAAAAAGGGAAATCAAAGAAAAATAAAACTTCTAACCCACAGGAAATATCATCTGATCAATCATCGGGAAATAGGAAACCTCATTATCCATGCATAATATGTACTGAGGAAAACTATTTTTGAGATTGTCATCACCACGCCGAAGTCTCAAAAATGGTTAAGAATTCACATGCCTCAACCGTGTTGACAAATTTGTTTCCAAATCTGGACACAAGTTTGGTTTCTACGGATCCAGCTTCTAGTTCCCAAGCGCTTATGTTATCTATCACAAAGCCATCAACAGATATTTTGGTGTCAATGTGTAATAAATATTATGGTAGTCAGGCCACTAATCAACCTACTACCATGACCACAAATCCGTCTATGGAATAGGTACCACCTACTGCTATTCCTGAATTGACAATCAAACCACTGAATGGAGTTGTTCATAAATAAACATATACTCCTCGAGCAAGAGATGCTCAAAATTATAATATAGTTGAAGATTTCGCTCAATCCCCTTTAGCTATGTTATCTCTTGAGGTATTACAAAATTATCCCTCCAAGAAACAGACTTTATTTTCGGCTATTGGTGGAATTGATCCGATTGATTCTAATATCATAGTCTTTAATCATACGGACTATGTGCCACAATTACCAAAAGAATTGGCATTTTCCATCCAAGTAAATGTTCTCAATCACCTTTTTCATCGTACTGTTATAGATCAGGGAGAATCTACATGCTTTATGTCTCTAAACTATTGGAAGTCACTTGGCTCGCTGCGCCTACCTCAACCATCAATGACATTGAAGGTTCTTGACGGATTTACATATAATCCTTGCGGTATTATCAATAACTTGCATGTAGAATTAGGGGGAAAAACAATGAATGTGTATGTCAAGGTCATTGACGGACCCCTTGACTATAATATTCTACTTCGAAGACCATGTGTATATGCTATGACTGCAAGTGTTTATACATATTTTAGAAAGATCGCCTTTCCATATAAAGGTGCCATCACAATCATTAATCACCTCTCCTTATTTTCCTCCACTTCACAGGTAAATGGAAGTGTTTCGTTCGTTCACACACCCCAACTCGCACTTTAGAACATTGGTCTAGGACTCTTAAAGGTTTCCACTCTCATGGGAACCTTTGCATTACCGCCGACTGCGATATTGGGAAAAATTGCAACTATAGAGACTTGTTACATGATCTCCTCCACTCCATCTTGCTTAAGGAACAATACGGGTGATTTTTAAATTATTACGTTGGATGAGTTTCTACCACCTAGTCCTATTGAGCTAGCATAGAAATCAATCTTTCTCGCTTGGGAGGCTAATCCAAAATCATCATCGTTAGTTGTTTGGGTTGATCGTTCCTTAGATTTTGGTACTCTATCTGATCCTTTTTCCTCAAGTTTCTTCACAGATGAGAATATTTTAGAATCCATGATGTCGGAAGGAGAACCATGGGAAGATCATCATCATTGTTCCCATCTTCTTGATTATGAAGAAAATAATCTTATTGAACTATATCACCCATCGATCAAAAGTTTCTTTTCGAATTATTTTCCTATTAATGTAATCGATTTCGAATGAAATTTTTCAAATATTAAAGACACCATTTCTATCGA
This sequence comes from Pinus albicaulis, assembly GCA_034641835.2. Taxonomy (NCBI): domain Eukaryota; kingdom Viridiplantae; phylum Streptophyta; class Pinopsida; order Pinales; family Pinaceae; genus Pinus; species Pinus albicaulis. Next base: position 94,764,171 of record CM076575.1, read on the forward strand.
TATTTTGACCAAACCTGGTGTTGTAGGAAATATTCATGTTGGCGTACCTTGTTCTCCTTAAGAACTCGAAACATATCGCTCTCTATTTCGTGAATTCTGCGATGTATTTTCTTGGTCTTATGAGGAAATGCCAGGCGTAGATACTAGTATCATTGAACACGCTATTAATATGTACCCTGATGTCAAACCAGTACGTCAACGCCTTTTTCATGTTCATCCAAAGAAGGCCGCTGCCATTACAATAGAAGTTGAAATTTTTTTGTGTGCTGGTTTCATTTACCCTGTTCTGCTAACCGAGTGTGTTTCCAACATCGTTCATGTCAGGAAAAAAGAAGAAACCATCAGAGTATGCGTCGAATATCGGGATGTCAATCTTTCTTGTCCAAAAGACAACTATCCTACTCCTTTTATCGACCAAATTATTGACGATTGTGTTTGATGTAAAATATTTTCATTCATGGATGGATTTTCCAGCTACAATCAAATCAATATCCACCTAGAGGATCAATATAAGACAACATTCATCTGTCCCTTGGGCACATTCACTTATAGGAAACTACCATTTTATTTAAAGAACGTTGGGGAAACTTTTCAGAGAGAAATGGATTATGCTTTCAATGACATCAAAAAAATTGTTCAACCATATCTATATGATTTACCCATGCATTCACGAAATCAAACTCATCACCTGATGCATTTGAGAGCCATCTTCTTACGCTGCCAAAATTACAAAATGCATCTCAATCCACATAAATGTGTGTTTTGTATTAGTTCTAGTCATTTTATTGGATTCTTCTTTTCAAAATAAGGAATTTGATTCGACCCATTGAAGGTCCAGGCCATTCTTGGTTTGCATGCACCATCAAATTTACCTCAGATACAGAAATTTCAACGAAAGGCTAACTTCCTAAAAAGTTTCATACCCGACTACACCAAAATGGCTAAAGGATTTACTCGACTCTTGAAAAAGGGGGTTCCCTTCCATTGGGACCAAGTTGCACAAGCTTATTATGATGATGTCAAGGATACTCTTCTCTTGGCGTCATTAATGTATGCCCCCAATTATCAGAGTGATTATTTATTATATTTAGTCACGACTGATATGACCATTGCTATGGTATTAGTCGAAATAGAAAATGGGATAGAACATCTGATCTATTATTTGAGTCGTAATCTCAATGATATCGAAGTGAATTATTCATACGTAGAAAATCTTGCCTTGGAAGTTGTTCAATTTGTCCAAAGATTTTTCCACTATATCTTGTTCCCAAAGACCATTGTCATCTCGAATTTCAACTCCATGACTTACATATTATCACATCAATTGCTGGGGGGAACGTAATCAAAATGGATTATCATTTTATAGGAATTTGATTTGGTATTCATCAAATCCAAGTCAAAGAAGTCTTTATTTTTAGCTGAGCTTCTCTGTGACCTTACCTTTGACAGTACTACTACTACGTCAAAACCATATATTCCTGACGAGTCTCATTTTCTGATTGGATCATCTGATCCTTGGTATGGGGATTTTATCATTTATCTCTAGACCCAGAATTTTCGGCCTGATACCTCTCACTCTGAATAGCAACGTATTCGATACAAATCCAAAGATTATCAGATCATCGACGATACAATTTATCGTCATGGTGTCAATACAATTTTAAGAAGGTTCCTCACTCATGAGGAGGCCGAAAAGGTTTTAAATGATTTTAATGATGGGGCTTGTGGTGGACACTTGTTTGGATAAGCTATCGTACTGAAAATACTCTGTGTCGGTTACTTTTGGCCTACCATATTTGGAGACTACATCCTCGTGGTCAGAATTTGTCATGCATGCTAGATATTGGATCGTAAAATACGCAAACCAACAGCACCAATGAATCTTGTTGTCTCTATGGGAATATTTTCGAAATGGGGTATATAATTCATGACCTGTAACCCTCATTCACTTACTACTTTACCAAATGGGCTGAAGTGATGCCTACATTCAACAACACAAGACAAAAAACTGCATTGTTTTTCTTTAATCATGTTATTCCACCATTTTCGGTCCCACAGCCTATAGTCGCAGATCATGGGAAGCATTTTCGCAACCATATGATGACTAAATTTACTGCCAAGTTAGGATTGTCACATGATAATTCTACTCCTTATTATCCACAATCAAATGGAAAAATTGAAGCTATCAACAATATTCTTGAACGAACGTATGCTTCGACGAATGATAGGAGTTCGTAAAAGAAAATGGAATTTGATCTTGTACTCATCCTTGTGGGCATACTGAACCTTGGTGACAAACACAATCAGATTACTCCCTTTCAATTGGTGTATGGTCTAGAAGCTATCTTTTTGATCCAATGTGAAATACCCTCATTGAAACTCGCAATCGAATTGTTACCTAACACCTCAGAAGAAGAAGCACATATTTTTAACCTCATCCATCTATATGAAATGCATCGTGAAGCTCGATTGGCCAACGAAGCGCATAAGAGATGTATACAAGCGTAATATGAAAAAAATGTCCGCCTCACATTTTCTGAGAGGGTGACATTGTCCTTATTTATGATCAAGAATATGATGAAATAGGTACAAGGAAATTTGAACCATTATGGCATGGCCCCTATATTGTCAAGATAGTTCTTACTAAGGGTGCCTACGAGTTGGTGGATTACGATGGAATTCCATTGGCACAACCCCGAAATGGGTTTTATTTGAAATGTTACTATGCTTAATCATGAGCGTAGTAATTTTTTGTATTATATTGTATATATATGCTGTTGATTTGAATTCACTGTCTTATTTTGTTTTTTTAGTTTTTTCTTAACATTAGTAATCGGCTTTACATTTCATCACAGATGTCTGAATATTTGGAACCATTTTTTGGATATGCTGATGGTGCTAGTCATAGTACGCATAATGTATCCTTTATAGCGTGGGACATTTTCGCTTTGAACGACGAGTTAATGAGTTTTCGAGGGATTTGTATTGGTAGATCGACAAAAATTTCACTGACTATAGCGCGTTGATATAACTTCTCTCTTATGCCATTTCATTTGTTATTAACTACATCATCATAAGGTTAGACTCACCACTTGTGGTATTACAACTTACTAGTGTTTATACCGTTAGAAATCCAACATTACATTGTTTGTTCCTAAGAGGTCGTCTTTTGGAAAGACACTTTGATTTTATTCAATATCAACACATTTCCAGAAACTTGAACCCATTGACTGATTATTTAGCTAATCATGTTCTAGACAGAAATTTGCAAAACATGTAAAGATACATTCACATAATCGAATAGGATTATGTAATAAACATAGGAAAAAACTTAAATCAAATAGATAGATAATTATAGGTTTTTTCAAAAATTTGTGCCCAAGAAACATTGTTCACATGACCTCAAAATGTATGCAACATGTCGAAATTAAACTAGTGATGCTCATGGTAACGTGCTATAGATCTAGCTATCCTATGCAGTAAGCGCATCTAGCGGTTAGGAACGCCTATAATGTGGCGCTCTAGTCGCATGGGTAACTCTTCGATCCGAAAATCTAGAATCTTGAAGGTCAACCCCTCTATGTGCTACCAAAGCTTATATAGAGTCTCAGCCATGTCTAAATCCTGAGGGACTGCTCTCCCAATAGCCCTCTCTGATGGCTCATCCACTTTATGCTCTGGTTCCTCCATTGGTTGAGCTCGACCTACATCTGCATTCCATTAAAACTTTACTTTAGTCTTGGGAAAACAAAAAAATTGTATAAACCTTAGGAAAATAAAAAAATATGGTCAAAACATTCTTACCTATTGCACCCCACTCAGTGCCTTCTCGTAAAGCGAAGTCTGGATCTCCTTGAAAATCGACACCTGCATATGAATACTCATCGATGGCAATAACCTATTACCATAAACAGGAAAATAATGCAGTCGAGAACAAAATGGACAATTGGCCTGCATGCCTAGCCATTAGTTCTACCCATCTCTACATCCTCGAAACTCTAGGTTTAGACACACCCAGTGTCACATGCTGAGGCTGCATCAGTGGAATCATCTTTAAGGAAAATGAAATGAGGATCGAACCATAAATGAAGTTTTCTTCCTTCCTCCCTTTTCCTTGTTCATTTTTTCTTTTATCTGAGAAAGTATATCTTCAGACCAATTGAATATTGTTGGCTCCATGCACTCTAGTGCATCCTACATATATGATCTATTTGCTACATGTAGTGTAACGGTGCTGGAGAATTTTTCTATCATGAAAAGAATAGTTCTAAAAGGAAAATATCAAACATCATGGATGTTTATTTTCGCATCCTTGCTTGGGTCTGCCCCTAGAAATCAATACTACAAAACATAATCTCTCACTGTCTCTACTCCGAGAGAAGACCCTGAGAGGGAAATAGGCAAGCCTCTCCTCAACAAGCCTGTAAGAAAATATACATCCTCCACTGTAATAGGAACGACTTTGTTCCTAATGTGAAATGCCTCAATAGCTAGATCCCATGCTCGAACTAGCAAATCCAACAGTTCTATTTGTTGCCTCATCCCTGACAAGCGGAGGTACTTTAGTAATCCACAATCTCTTAGGGCTTTTACTGTACCCGTATCATTTAGGGAAACCATATTTTGTTCTTCATGCTCTCCTTATCTCCAATTAATCGTCATTATAGTCTGATGAAACCCTGAAACATAACCATAAGACTCATTAGACCCCTTTTAATGCAAAACATTAGGCAAGTTTTGGGTACAATGAAAAAATAAAAAATATGAATTACACCTAATTTAGTCTTGAAAAAGGGACAGTGCGTTGCATATGCACCTAGGCCTCAATTTAGGTGCTCCACAATGTAACTTTTGATGCTCAAGGGTGTATTTCCCTCTTTAGAAAAATAATTTACCCTAATGGGCTCCAATCCCTAAAAATTCGCAACGAAAGGAAATGATTTGACTGTTGAAAGAAGGAGATGGCTTATGGCACCAACTTGGATCAAACGGTGATGAAAACCATCCATAGAATCAATCGTAATCAACGGCTAAATTTTAGGGGGAAAAATAGGTTTAGAGGTCCAAAATGCAAATGATAACTTTCAAATGGTAAAAATGAATAGTAAAACTATTTTTATTAGTCATTTGATTATTTTCAAATCATATTTATTGTTGTGACTATGGTTTTAATCTATTTTTATCATGAAACGGGTATTTTTATTCCATTTAATGTTTTTCTATTTTACAACTGATGAATAGATTAGTCATGAAAATTTACTTCAAGAATGATTTGACCACAAAGCATACTTTTATCCTTATTTTTTGAGATTTGTTAAAAATGAAGCAGGACTTGAAGCACACTTTTATCTCTTTTCCAAGCTTTGATAATAGTGAAAAAGGAACCCCTAGAGTCTTCTTTTAGCTCTTTTCAGACTTCGATAATGTGAAAATATTTCCAAGCACTTGTCCTTTCGAGCTCGTAAAAGTAAATGAATTGACATCTGCTCAGTATAGTTTTAACCCTTTTCCGGACTGAGATAGATTATTTAAAAAAAAGGAATACCTTAGTCAAACATGACTAAAGAGGTTATCTCAGATATTATTTTACACTTTTTTGGATTTGAGGTTATTTCGTCCTATTTTTAAACTCCTCTAAATATGGAAAAGGATCGGGTTGTCACTATCGTTAGGCTCGTTAAAATATTAAATAGTGACGGGCTTGTCGATCATGGCAAGAATCAACTTTCATTCATCGCTAGACTCATTAAAATATTAAATAGCGATATGTATTCGCCCGAAACGTTGAATTATAGGTAAATCATATGTTGTCCTCCTCAAGCTTGTTAAAAAAATAAAAGAGGTGTTGGTCAACAAATGACCGGGGAAAATTTGGGAAAGTGAAAAAAACATTTTATGATGTTAGGTCGCTCTTGAACATGACACTTCACTCCATCACTATTATTTTTTGCATTGGGTAACCTTCTTGATGGTTCATTCATACATATGGTTCATCATACGTCCACTTCGGTTTTGGGTCAATGCTGCCAAGTCATCTCAGTGTCATTGATATGTTCAAGAGAATTCATCCAGTGAATACCCATCCATCTACAACACTCATAAACATTCATTCTCATGATGGTCATCCCTCAAAATTTCTATATAAAGTCACATTTTGTCTCTGAAATCAGTAAATCTCTTACAATAATGCGACTTCCTGTCGATGTCAAATGATCATCCAGGAAGTTCACTTAGAAACATCATATTCTAGTACCATGAGGCTTGTTACAGCGTCGACAAGATCCTCGCTTCTGGAAATTTGACCGAAATATTTTTTTTGATGTTCGACATGAAATCATCTATTCATGCCTTAAAAAATGTACTACATTACCTTGAGGGCCATTAACATCAATGGTGGTTCTCTCAGGTTTGTTAACAACACACATCATTGGCTAGTCATCAAACGATGTCTTACCATGTTTGACTAAAAATCATATATTCACATGTCTAGACTTGTACTCGAATGATAAGGAGAATGAGATAAGAAGACCCCAGTTGTAGTTTTAGCCATTCAAGCTATGATTTCAGGATTTTTGTAAACATCATCTGTACAGTATATAGATTGTCATCCGAAAATGGGCCTATATATGTAGGCATGTCTTTATTGGGAAACATTCTGATGTAGACGACTTTCTGCACTATATACATGTTATTATATATTTTATGTGTTGAGCATGGGAATGCCTTCCCTCAACAATTCATGATCAAGAGGATATATAATGTTGTAATGTATTGTAATATTGATGCAGGTTGCCACTCCGCTTCAGCTCCAGCCCATCATAGTGTGAAGCATCTCATTCAAAAATTATTGTTATTATTATTCTGACTTCATGATTTAGGGGACAATTGTTATAGGTCAATTTGGGCACCATTCCCATGACCTAGATAAACTGGACATCATCCCCAAGACCAATGAATAGGGTTTATCATCCTCTATCATTTCAGTTGCTACATGCCTTAAGACAAAGAACAAGAACAAGTAATCCATGACTTCCATTGCAGGGTTTCCAAGATTTGAAGTACATGTTATATCACCTATGAGCTCACCAACACAATCTCTCAAGGGACTAACTACATTGCATATGCAGTTACCTCCATTCAAGAGTTCTCTGCAAAGCACTTCCTGACACTGAAGGGTGCGTTGGTCAATTGGGAGCGAAATTCTCATTGTTCCGGAATCTCCACATGGCCAGTGCATTATAAAAGAGTGCATATGTGTCAAAATTCGAATCCATGTGTCGATTTAACACCTATGACCTTCGAAACATGTCTTTCTTATTATTAGAAATTCATTGATTGTGAAACTACGTTCATGTCATGTATAGATTGAGCACAGATCCTAGTGCTTGAGAAGGAAGAAATTTGGTAGAGAAATGTTGTTGGATTCTCAATTGAGTGTTTGATTTGAGTGATATGCTCCAGGAGAGATGTTCATTGTGATGAGTCTGGGATTCTGCTAGAGTTGGTGACATCAAATCAATCGCTAGTTGTAAGCCCCCCTTCTATCCATTAATAAATATTGCTGCTTACTTTTCCACATATGTATCTGTATAAGCTTTTGTATTTCATATTATGGATTCTTATCTCATGTATATGTTTCATGTTTCATTGATTTAACTATTAAAGTGAATAGCCATATCTATATATTGAAATCTCTTTGTTGTTTAGTGTTTGTACTTGTAGGAACTAATCTGGCGATCAAGCTTGGATTGGAAGCTACAACAAAAGAGACAGAAGGAGAATAGGAAGTGCTTGGACTCCAAGTAGATTTCTCCATATTTCTATTTGGATATTTACTATTAGGAAAATTATCTGTAAAGTCTTTGATCTATTGTTCTAAATGCATAACACCACATTTACAGAATGTGTTTTATTCGTAGTCCATAATTCTACATAACATTGATGACCAAAGTTTTTACAATAGTAACAATACCCAAGAAAGATAGTTTCGTAACTGTTGTAATATCCATAACTTGAATCAACATTATTCCCTGGAGAATCTCTTCCTTAATTTCTTGGTTTTGAGATGGAAATTTTTTCTTGGAAAGATGAATTTTCTACTTTTGGATGGAAATAAAGTATGTCGGCATAACTCCTTGAATTATTATTCGTACTTGATTATTCTCCTTTGAAACCAATCCCAAATTTTTCATATTTAGGATTTTGAATCTTCTGAATGTTATCAAGTGCTTGAGAGCCTTTCCCACTTCTTTTGACTTGCTCCAATTACTTCCTTAGAGATACTATTTCAGCTTCATGTTTTTCAAAAATATCTTCCTTCTCTTTTAGCTCAGTGTTTGAGAAGTCTTCCCTTCTTTTTTCTTCCTCCTTTTCTACTTTGAGAGAAATTATCTTCTTTCGTAAATTCTCATTTTCTTCAATGGCACTTATTAGTTATTTATCCACATTTTCTACGTCTTGCACTTCTGAATCATCATCATTTGCGAATGCCATGAATAACGCTTCTTTGCTTCCAACATAGTCATTTTCTTCATCTGATTCATCATCACTTCCTTTGTGATGAGGGATATTTCTAGTTGATTTCTTCTTGATGACTACAAATTCATCTTCATCGGACTCATCTTATTTGGATAATAAATTATTCTTATTAAACCCATTCTTTTTGTACACCATCCTTTTATAATCCTCTTCATCATCACTATCATGTTTATGAGGACATTCTTTAGCATAATGACCTATTCTTCCACATTTGAAACAAATAAGAGGGTACTTAACTTTTAGCTCAGATCCCTTATTTAGTCTTCGTACAAATTAAGCTAATTCAGTTTCAGCATTGGAGTCATCACTATTTTTATCCCATCCTTTTCCTCTTTTTGTCGATTTTGAGGCTTTGAATGTTACTTCTTTGGAATTTGGAATTCCTTTCCTCATCTCATATGAAATGAGAATTCCATGAAGTTCATCCATCTTGAGAGTATCTAGGTCCTTCATTTCTTCTATGGCACTTACCTTGGAGTCAAATATGTTAGGAAGAGGTCTCAAGATTTTTTGAACAATAGTGCTTTCTTCAATATTTTCTCCTAACCCTTTAAGAGCATTAACCACTTCAACTACTCGGAGAAAGTATGATGCAATATCTTCTTCGTCATCCATTTTAAAAATTTTGAATTGAATTCTATGGGTTTGAAGCTTTTCCTTATTAATTTTGGAGTCCCTATCATATAGGGAAATCATCTTATCCCATACTTCCTTGGCCAAGTCACAATTCATGACTTTTGTGAATTGAGAATTAGAGATTCCACTAGTGATGGAATTTAAACTTTGGCATTAGCAATGTAGGCTATTATTTCTTTTGGATAATTTGGAAGAGTGGAGGGAGCTTTGTACCCATTCAAAACAGAATGCCATACTTCAGGACCAAGGGACATTAAATAGTAGGAAATCCTCTTCTTCCAAAAACCAAAATTCGTTCCATTGAACATAGGAAGACTCCCTATTGCTTCTATGTTCTTCATTGTGTCTAAGAATCCTTCTTCCAGTTGTTAGGTTGATAATGAAGAATATCGCTCTGAAACTAATTGTTGTAAATACTGAGAGGGGGGTGAATCCATATTTATTTTTTATTGTTATTATAGCCAGTTAGATTCTACACAAAAATAAAGAAATGAATAATTATTATAGAAGGAAGGATAATTACCCTTTTACAAATGAATGAGTACAATGATTTCTAAGCACCAACTTGGACTTAATGAGGCTCCGAAATCTAGGGCTTCAACCCTATATTTTCCAAGGAACCAACCTTGTGTTTAGGGTCTCCTACCCCAAGGGCACCCATCCCTCTTTGCTTCTTTATTATATGATTGATTCCAACATGCTCTTATGCACCAATCCTCACCAGGTTGCACTAGCTACTGAATTACACTTATTTGTCAATTATGTATCAAATTTTTCACCAAAATTTTTTCTCTGCACCAAGATTTGAACACCAAATTGTTCCAAGACAACTCCTTCACTACTACACCAAAATTCTGCACCATACAACACCAATCCTTTCTTCACTAATTATGCACCAATTTTGCAACAGCTCGAATTATCATCACCAAGAAGGTTTGAGCCACGTCAGTTCCACAGATTACAGGTCTAAAAGAAAAGGTAAAGACACAAGCCTAAAGCAGATTGATTAGAACCTAACAGAAATAACACAGTTCAAAAACACCTTCACTGCACGCAGGTCCTGAAGAGATGAACCATAGTTCAAAGAAACAAGATCGAGAGAATATACAAGACTGTGGATTTAAAGTAGGTCTGAGTTAATATGTTCTATTTTGAAATATTATTGCCACAGATCCACCGAAGTTTCAACACGCTTGCCTTGCTGTAATTATTCTGAAATGAAGTCTGAGAAATAGTGTATCAATCTGATCAAGATAGGATATCAATTAAATTGTGTTCTAATGTTTTCCTTCCTGAAGTTTGACGAGTTGTGAACCTGTTGCTATTATTTTCTAAGTATGATCGATCTCCTAATCTTTGAATGAATATGTGATCCTTATATATATGGTCTATTTCAATGTCTTAAACGAGTAGGTAGGATGACATGAGATATCTAGACAGTTCATCTCATAGTTAGGTATAAATTTGTTTGACTTTGATAATTCAATATATCCCTAACCACCAGGAACTTTGAGGCATGTGAGGGCTCATTAGAAAGGAAAAACTATGCTCTAAAGGATGGTGAAGGTATCATAGAGAAATTCTACATCTAAGGTAGACAAAAATATTTTTTAATGTGATTGGTTATTTATTGGTGTAGAAATGAGGTAGGGAAAAATGACTTGGGCTTCTTTATGATTTGATTGTTCAATTTTGCCTTATTCATCATAAGCTTAACATGCCATAGTGATATATTTCATTATGTAGTCTTCCACCATCCAGATGAATAGGGGACATCATTTAGTCATTCAACAAGTATGTTCATCCATAATTATTCATCAAAGTACATGAATGACACTTCTTCATCATCATCTATCATCCTATTGCCATATGATATCAATGAAAACCTAGATTAACACTCCCCCACTCCTTGTTGTGTTAAGACAACTCTCAGCACGATGCAAGAGGCATCGACATGTACATGGAATTCCTTTGTACAGTATGGAAAGACCAATATGGGCGTAGTGACCATCTTCTAATTAAGAAATTCAAAGTTATTCCACGAGGCTGCGTCCCAAAAAAATTAGGCATCCTTCTTCGACGACTTTTCCATGGGTGCAGTGATGAGCACGTAGCCCTGAATAAAATTTTGGTAATACTCTTTATGCCCCAAAATTGAGCGCGATTGTTTTACATTGTGAGAATTTCCAGGTTAACAATAAAAGAGATATTTTCTTGATCCAAATGGGATTCAAAATATACAATTTTTCAGGTTGAATGAGATCTGATACTTCCAGCAACTATCCAACATTAGGTGCAAAATCCACATTCACTTCTTCAATAATCCAAAAAACAATCCACTCATGAAAGTATACTTCTAAGAATTTATGGATGTATTATTTGAAAACATCTACTACCACACGTGAGAAGATAGTTGGTGCATTCTTGCAACCGAATGGAATGACTATATACTGAAAGGATCCCCACTCTCTCAAAAATGTTGTCTTGCTTAATTATTTTGGTGTGATTCTTAGCTGGTGGTATCTTGAGAAACCATCCATGAATGAGTAGGCCTTCTTCCCTCCCACATTGTCCAGTATTTCATCTAAATAAGTGGTCGTGAATGGGTCATGTACGCAAGCATCATTCAATTTCCACAAATCCACAGAAATCCTTATTTCTCGCTTGGTTTTCTTGTCCTGCACCACCATAGGGGTTACCCAATATTATTATTCCACTAGTTATATGATCTCTCCAGTAACCATTTTATCCTATTCCTCTTTGACCATTTGCTTGTCTTTGGGAATCAACCTATACATGTGCTACTTCACAGGTCATGCATTTGGTTTCAAGGTGATATTCACTACCTCGAGATCTCCTACTATCCCCTTCAACTGATAAACATTCATAGGAAACAACACTTGATATTCATTCAATGGCTCAGAAACCTTACCCACCATATCATCATCCCAATTTTCACTTATCTTTGCTAATTACAGTTGTTCTTCTGAGCCAATATTGACTTTTCAAAATCTTCAGAAGCTTAGTTGCATCTAATGACATAATCGTAGGCCCAAAAACTGCATGTTGTCCTTCAAACTCAAGGATCGTAATGTTCCTTGGGTCTTCCTCATTATTTTCAATTAACAAATTTTGATATTAAACGATATCTTTCATCTGTGCATCCTATGCTGGCATGGCACGCTCAATCGATGCTAACTTAGGAGCTGGCACATATGTGCTAGCAACATGGTAATAAACCACTCTTTGTGTTTCGTTTCATAAATAGTAAATCCTTTGTCTTTGATGGTGCGCTTCAGCTATTGATCCACTTCCCATATGGATTCATTTAATTATTGGTGAATCTCCTTCAACTCAGTTACGCATTGAGAAAATGATTTCAGATTTTTGAATTATTCCTTCAATGCAGTCTTCAAATTATCAATATTTGCATTAGGGTTTGTTGCCACATACCTTATGTACCAATCTAGCATGTGGTATTGAAAAGAAGTAGCTATATGTGCTTTCCTAACATCCTCATTATTAAATCTACTGCATTGTCCATACACTGTCTATAACAAACCAGAATTGGACTATGTATTCATTGTCGATACCACAGAAGTTAGGTAACTTCATGGAAGAAACCATATCAATGTTTGGTGGTGGAGGTGGAGGTCGAGTGGATGATTTGTTAGGGTGAGGTGAGTTTGGGGGTGGAGTGCATGGGATCTGAACTATGGCCAATGACCCAGGATCAACCTAATCTTGCAATTCCTCTTATTCTGAATGCAAAAATTCACCAGAGCTACTAATTTCATACTCCTATTTAAGTTCAAATTTACCTTTGAGAGGGCTATAAATAAAATTTTCTTCTAGATCTACTATGTAAGTTCTTCCACTGCGCGTAGTGCTGCCTCTACGATACATTCAGTCAATATGGTTGCATAGAGTACCATGTTCACACAATAGAATTTTAATCCACAGCTTCAAAGAGTGCATGAAATTACCTCTAGGGCCCTTAAAAAATCTTTTTTCAGCTTTAGAATACAATAAAAATTGATCAATAATTAATTCAGTCATAGATCCTCCGAGAGCACTAATGGCCCAGTGATCTACTGCACAGGTGATCTTGTTGCTAGATTTCTCTAATTGTTGCACCAAATCTTGGGTCCACTAAGTGATCATGTCGTCCTTTGCGCATGCCTAGAATTTAGAAAGATGAGACAACCACTCGTCCAAGTCGGTCGCGAAGGAAGAAAAGAAAATTTCATGGACCTCTATGTAGATATAAATTTGTGCCCAATCCATAGGAGGGAATTTAGAGCTTATATTTTCTTAGGTTGAAAATTCATGCATATTCTTATAAAGCCAATATTGTAGTTCGTTCTTTTTTGGGTACCACATCAAATCTCCCTCAAAATGATTCCAGTCTCGGAAACAGAACCATTTTTTGGCTTAATGGGTCCTCAACCAATTTCAATGTATCTGCGCAACAAATAAAACCCTCTAACTACTAGCCCTTTCGGTAGTGATCTGCTTCTGCAGAAAAAAGTCTCACCCAAAGCAGTATGGGGGGGATGTTGGAACAAGGTTTATGCACCTTTAGGGAGCTTTTGATGTGTTAAATATAATCATACTTACTACGGATAATATAATATATATGCGCATGCACAATAAATGCTAATATATCTAATCCTTCCACAGATTATCACTGACTGGTTGAGATAATTTCACGCAACATAGTTAATTGTACCTCATTTAGATCTACTTATATAACATAGACTCATAATTGCACATAGATTAAATTAACCATTTACAGAATTAAATACAAAAAAATGAAACAGATCCATATCTACAACAGATAACAGATAATCTAATACATGAAATCAAATAAGAATCCAAGTTTGCCAAAAATGGCTTCTTTATTAAGATATTTGCAATTAAGTACAATCTATATTACTATGCACACAACAGCAGAGTCTGTACAGAAGTCATAACTTAGTTCTCCGCGCACACTGCCAACAGCAGCCTTTCTACCCAGACTAAAAAATATGCATAAAAAACTTATCCAAGATTTCATTATCCATTCCTGTCCTTGCTCACTTGACTCTTACATATTTATATTATAAAAAATGTGCACATACCATGGTCTCAAACCATTTTTTTAGACTCATGGTTTTTCCCTTTAACCCTTTACAATAATTAAGGGACCTTGACATGCCCCAAAGCCCCTTTGACCATTTACGCGCAACACATACAACAAAACTAAAACAAAATTAACCCAAAAAATTACCCCAGGGGGGCATTCTCCAATAGTTATATATGAAGAAATGAATACAAGGTTGCAAGGAGAGAGCTCAAATCCTCCCAAAGAAGATGGAGGAAATGGTGATAAATATCCTCCAAAAGGGAGTGCAGGAAATGGTGACAAACCACCACATCTACCTCTAGCTTCTCCTTCACCTCCATCTTCACCCTCATCTTCTTCTATATCTAACCCTTCACAAACTCCTCCAATATCTCCAAAAGGACAAGGTAAAACTCCTTTGTTAAAGCTTGACATAAAATTTGAATTACCTATGTATAATGGAGAGGTAAATGCTGAAAAATTTGATAATTGTGTTCTTCAAATTGAAGTATATTCTAGGATAAAAAGAATAAAGCATGATGAGACCAAGATTCAACTTTCTTCTCTAAGGTTGGAAAGTGCAACACTCATTTGGTGGGAAGGAAAAAATAAATAATATCTGAGGAAAAGAGGTAAGATTATAACTCCTTGGAATTATTTGTAGCTTCATTAAGAAGAAAGTTTCATCAATTATCAAACATGAAAAAAACTATAATGGATTGGAAAAACTTTAGGAAAGCTAAGGGTCAAATTCTGAAAAGTTATACCAAAGAGTTTAAAAGAAGAGCTTTGATTTTGGGTGTAGAGTTATCCTCTCAAGGCACTCTACTCAAATACATTGGAGGTTTACATAGTTACTTGAGACACAGAATTCTCATGTTTAACCCTACAAATATAGATGAGGTTTGTGTGTAATCAACTCATTTATAAGAAAGAGATAATAATGTTCACGAAGAGAATAAGAAGAAGCCATTCAAGAGTGGAGACAAAGAAAAGCGTAAATTCAAAGACAAGGGGAAAATTAATGCTTTTGTAAATAAAGAGGCAAATAAACTCACATGTAAACAATGTTCAAAAGAAGGCCATCATGAAGACCATTGTTGGAAACTTCATCCTGAGATGAGACCCAAAAAGTTTAACAACAAAGGGAAATAAAAGACTACTGCAACTACACAACATGACATAGTATCTAATTCCAGAGATGAAAGAATGGTCACATCCATGGGACTAAAAGGTAAGGATTCCATTGCAAGTACTAGTTCTTCTACCACAATGAAACTCAAAATGATAAAGAAAGAATAGATATTTTCCATATTAGATCCATATCAAAACATAACAAAATAGATACTTTGTTTGATAGTTGACTACAAGCCAACCTTATTTCGGAAACCATTGTCAAGAAATTAAATTTGGAAACTATTTCTTATCCTAAGCCTTATCCTTTGGGTTGGGCATGTGACTATGAAAAATTGCAAATGACATGAAAATCAAAATTAAAATTTTTCATCACTGCAAACGTCATTGATGTGGTAGAGATTGATGTATTTCCACTTGACCTATGTGGTATTTTTTTGGGAAGCCCATATATATATGATAGGAAGAACATTTTTCATTGCCATGATATTAAATATATTTTTCTTAAATATGGGATTGAGTATATTTTTCGAGAACATCACATGAAATCAAATTTGTCTCTTGTGAATTTTGGGGAAATGAAGAGGCTTTTTAATTCTAGCAAGAATTTTGTACTTTTGATGATCAAACCCAAAGATGATATTGAAAATGAACCCTTCTAGGGAAGTGATGTAAAACTGAAATATGTTTTGATTGAGGTTGTAAACACATATGATAAGATGTTTCAGGAACCTGAGGGATTTCCTCCTAAATGAGGAATCCAACATGAGATAGAATTGTAGCAGGATGCTCCTCCTCCAAACATTGGTATGTCCTAGATGTCAGACATGGAGAATGCAGAAATTAAGAAACAAATCCAAGAGTTACTTGATAAAGGGTTCGTCAAGCCAAACACATCTCGTACGGGTCTCCTATTGTTTTAGTGCCAAAGAAGGATGGTAAATGGCACATTTGTGTAAGGAACCGTTACCCTGTTCCTTGAATTGATGATTTACTTGATCAATTGAAAGATGGTGTTTATTTCACAATGTTGGACATCAGGAGTGGCTATCATCATACTGGGATTATTGAAGGAGATATTTGGAAGACAACCTTCAAAACAAAGCAAGCTTTGTTTGAATGAATGGTTATGTTGTTTGGGATTTGTAATGCTCCTACAACATTCATGAGAGTTATGAATGATGTTTTAAGACCTTTTCTTGATGATTTGATGATAGGATACTTAAATGACATACTAATTTTCAACTAGAGTTATGAAGAGAATGTCAAGCATGTTAGGAAATTTCTAGATGTCTTAAAGAAAGAAAATCTGTTTTTAAAGATGTCTAAATGTGAATTTGGGAAAACCTATTTAGTATATGTGTCATATTGTTGGAGGGGGTAAGTTGAAGATAGATCCCTAAAAGGTTGAAGTCATTTTGAATTGGCCAAAATCCAATAATGTAGAAGAAGTTAAAAGCTTCTTGGGAGAAGCCAAATATTTGGGAAAGCTCATTTATAATGTCTCATCCATTGCAGCTCCATTACATGCTTTGACAAGTGTGAAACATGCTTTTCAGTGGGTCGACAAGCAACATAAATCCTTCGATGCATTGAAAGAGAGAATTAGTACATCATCGATACTTGCAGTTCCAAATCTTAAAAAATCATTTTAGATACAAACCAATGTAAGTGACTATGCCATGTAAGCAGCCTTGATGAAACATCATAAGCCCATTTTTTATCATTTTGAAATTTTTAGTGGTGCAGTGATTAACTGTCCTACATATGACAAAGAATTTTATGTTTTGGTGCAAAGTGTGAAAAAATGGAAATGTTACTTGATGGCTAAGGAGAATATCATTCACACTGACCATCAACTGTTAATCACAAACCAAGATACAACAAGCGAGGTAGTTCAGATGGATGCTTTTATTATAACAATTCCACCTTTTGATGAGTTATAAGAAAGTTATTTTTATAGCATAGTTTATCACCAACATATACTTGATGACTTATACATTGGCCTTGGGAAACCCTTCCCTTTAAACTTGGACATATTTCTCAAAAAACAGTTTCTTAAAACCCATACGTTACTCTGCCCAGACTTTTCCGCGTATACACGCGAGTCCATACATAGAGAACCGTCTATGTCTTTTTAAACATTGAAAAATATATATAATTTCCATATTTTAGAGGCGGGGTTTATGGTTGTTCCTATAACTTAACTACCCCCGCCCGTGGCCTAACTTTTCCCAACTGAAAAAAACTAATTTGAGGGAGTATAAAAGCCCCTCAAGGGAATGGCCTAAGGGAGGAGGAGAGAGAGAGAAATATAGATATTATACGCTGTTGGAGCCCTATCCAAGTCTGATATATTCGCTGTGCCTCCTACAATTCCCAGATATTTTCAGGAAACCCTTGTTTCCTTGAGATGTTCACTCACCCTATGTGACATCCCTTGTGCACTATTCTTGGAAGAAATCTTGATATTCTACGGCTGGACAGATCCAGAGGAAGGTATGCTCAAAGGCCATGGCAGATTTCAACTGATCTCTCGATGTTTGTTTATAGTACATGTTATTAATAACAGAAGTGCCATCTTGTTCTTGATGTTTACGTGTCAATAATATTTATACATGTGTTATGATCTTAAAATTTTCATTTAATTTTTTTTCTATGAGATTATGTATGCTTTTCACCAACATCTAGAATATATATATGTTGTAAAACTAGGATTTTGTGCTTGTTCTTTGCTAGTTTACAAATTTCGGAGCACAAAGATTTGAAGGGGGTTTGCACCCTACAGGATCTACTACAACTGAAGGATATTTGGGTAAGGTATGCAACCTGTATTTTCTAGTTTAATGCATAGAATTTGGTTAAGTGAGTCCTTCTTGTATTTACATGCCCTTGATCTGTGAAGGTTTATGAACCCAAGACCTTAGGGTAACATTACCCGAAACAGAAATGGTGACTCCACTGGGGATTACATTCGTGTAATTCCTAGTTTGGGTTGTTTTATTTGTGTTGTAGGTTCCTAATAGGTTTTATCACTTTTTATAGTCTAGTATGTCTTTTTCAATCAGATAGAGACCTAGCCCATTGGTCAGGCTTGATTTTTTTCTTTTTCCTTATCTTTATTTCCATACGCAACTTAGTCTCTGCATAGTCACTTATATCTCCTATATTTTCCAAAGGGACTCGTGTATAAGTGAGTTTCCTTGGTTATAGTTGTGTAGAAACGCTTTTTCATACTACAAAACTGCGTATGCCTGGAAAATTTTGAAAATTTGAGTTTTCAGCCTCTGTAGTCTTTTCTAGCTGTGGTGAACCATTCTTGTGGTGTCTTTAAGGTGTCTGGACTATGTTTATGGTGATTTCATATCCATTTCTCTCTTGTTTTTGTGAAAACCTATCTATTTGGTGAATTTCCTGTTTTGTCTAATTGCAATTGCGGGTGAAGAACCAAGATCTTTCCCTGAAGTTTGTGGTTGTTCTGACCATTCAGAACAGTGAGCCTCTACTTGTTTTCTCTTCTTGGCCCTATGCATTTCTCCACTTGTGGTTTTTTCCTTCTTGGTCTATCTTTGTTTTCTTGATTTCTTGGAATTTCCTTTTTGGGAATCTTGAAGAATCTCTTTTTTGGTTTTTTGAGTTGTTGTTTGCTGAAAGATTGTGTTATTGTACTGAATCAATTATTTGAGTTTTTTGTTTATGTTTGCTCATTTGAGTCCCGCTATGAAAGTAGCATAGTTCGCTTGAGCACTTTGAAGACTTGTTGAGACTCATTTTATTTGATTCTGGTTCTTGGGTTTTTTATGCTTCTCTTCTTAAAATATTTTTTCTTCCATTATAAGTGAAAAGCCCAATTTTTTTTTTTCTTTCCACCGCTTTTGCTTTAATTTTGGTTTTATGGTTTCATCATATCTTTTGAAGCTTTTTCATTGGTTTCTAGTCTTTTGTTCTTGGCTTGACTTTGAAGGAAGTCTTTTCTTGGTTTCTCTCTTTTATATCAAGTACATTTTGGTGTTCTTATGCATAGGAGTTTTGTTTGGAACTAATCTTGTTTTTATGTCAAAATGTGATTGAACCATTTAGTTTATAGAGACTTTTTTTCGCTTCTTTAGAGTTAGCATCTTAGAATTAGCATATCATTAGTTGTTTGCATTAAGTGTATTTGAGCATTTTTAGTCTTTTTCATAATTTTCTGGATCGTGTGATGTGTGAGTGTCTGAAAAGAAAAAACAAAGTTTTTGCTTATTACTTTCGTAGAACACATGTAGAGATCACTTTTCATCGAAAGGAAATTGTTGCATTTGCATGTAACTAGATTTTCATTGATTTCTTCTGCATCATCAAACACCATCAGTTTCACTTCCGTATACCCTTGACTTATGTAACAACCAATTTAAAACAAGTGATATAATTAAAAGAAACTATAATTTTTTGTATCATTTTAATTAATCATACACCAACTAGCTAAGTTGTAGGGTCTTGGATCAGGTGAGTGGAGAGTTAACTCTCCAAGGCCGCTCTAATTTTTAAACATTTAAAGTTTATGAAAGAGAGAAATCCAACACCTTTAAGTGGACCGGGAAAGCTCTCCTCCAGAGAGTCAAGTGCGAGGGATAGTGCAGGCACAAAAGAAAGATACCCCCTCTCCTATTTTCCGAATCTTGACCTAAGACCATTCTGCCCAGGTGCCGATACAGATTGGGGCCCTTAGTTTTCTATCCTAGGGACCACATAGGTGACTGCAAGGGGGGAATAAGCGTGGTACCTAAGATAGAAATTGCATCACTTCCATCAGTACTTCTCGAGGGTGCCCTTGCGAAGCTTAGGGACTTGCACCAACAAAGGCCGTGGTTAGGAGGTCAGCGTAACTATCTTTGTTACCTTCACTAGTAGGCCTGGGGCATAGTTACCCCAGACTATTTTTGGAAGGTCCTATTATTTCGCTTTCTTGTATTTTGGTGTCTGGTCCTCATCACCTAGAGGGAAATACCTGAGAGCTGCTTGTCTGGCTATATCTTAGGAAATTTTTAGAGTGTTCTCTTTTTTCCTAGATTTCTTAGCTTCTTATATTTTTTGAGTCTAAAATTAATCTCTTAAAGTGCTTGACCAATCGCCTCGTCGATCGAGGAGACTTCGTGGGTTTTCTCCTGTGAGTGCCGGGCCTTATTCAAGAAGGCGTAGGAGTAATTCAGTGGGTGATTTTCACCCGGTGGTTTAAAACGCAGCGAAGATTGATGCACTATTAGGACTCATTTTTTTGTGGGTGGTTCTTGTGGCAGTGTTAGTATAGAGAGGAGTGCTCCACTCATCTCTAGATTTTTATTTCTAGCAGAAGAAGTTGAAATAGAGGAATTCCCTCAGCCTGCTGAATCTCTTCCATCTCCTCTTCCTGATAGTTTCCCTGATGTTCTTTGGTACATCGGTCCCAAGTCTCAACAACCGGCTAGTCCTTTTCCATCATATCCCTTTATTTTGTTGGCCACGAGTGGGAACACATTTTTGGCTATGAACACTGAAAGTGTTCAGACTCCTCTTTCAATTGAAGGAGGAGGAACTATTTCCATATCGACATTCACTTCTAGTGCTGCTCTGCTTGGCTCTGGAAACACCCAGGCACATGCTTCTCAATCTGGTCCCTTTTCTTATGGAATGCCCAATAGTGGAATTCCTTCTTTCTCCTTTTCTACTGCTTTAGATGTCTCCACACCCATACCTTCTATGGCTAGTGGATCAACTTCATTTCAAGGGTTCCACTTTGGAAGTGGGCATATCCCTCATTCAAACCCTTCCTTAGGATCCTTGCCTTTTACCTCTCAGAGTCAAGGTTTCAATCCTTTTTCTGGAATTCAAAGCTCTAATGTATTTTTGGGATGGAACCCTGGTTTTACAGCATTAGGAGCGGGGAGTCAGTTCTTCGCTAGTCAACAAGGAAATGTTCCTTTCCATTCATTGAGTACTTCTCAGTATTTTTCACTTTTTGAAAATGCTTGGAACCCTTACCAACGGGTTTCTTCTCCATTCAATAACTCTGTTGGAGGGAATGTTCCTGCATATGGTAACTCCATGTTGGGATGGGGTCCTTCTTCGAATTTTGGGTCACAAGGATTTTCTTATGGTCCGACATTTTCTATGAACAACTTCTAGAAACCTAGTGCCTCAAAAAATCCAATTTATTATTTTCATAATGTGGGGAATCCTTCCTATGGGGGATGGAATTCCCAGGCTCCTCCATGGCTACCATTTCTAGCAACGTTAAACTTTCCAGATCTATCGAAATTAACTAATGATCTTATTCGGTATAGTCCGGGTTGGCCTCTGGTCTCCACCAAGATCCCCTCATACATTCGAAAGTTTGAGGGGAAGATTGGTGAGGACCCGGCAGATCATATCACCACTTTCCATTTATGGTGTTCATCGAACTCCTTGATCGATGGCTCGATTAGGCTAAGATTATTTCAACGAAACCTTAAGCAGAAATGTAACCAAATGGTACATAGAGTTAACTGGGGAAATTTTGCTACTTTTGGAGAATTTTCTACCATGCTCTTAAATAAATTTCAGTTACATATCCGTTATGACGTCGTGACTGACCTCTTAGCCAATTTTCAGCATGACAAGGCAGCTCACATTTCTAACCATATTAAGGAACAACGGAGAAGGAAGAGGCTCATTAAAGCCAAATTCTTGAATGATTTCCTTCTTGAATGGTTTTTGAAGTCCTTATAGCTAGAAATTTCTAATTATGTATCCCTTTCATAGATATTTTATGAAGAGAAGGCTATTTTTAGGGCTCAACAGCTAGAACTGATTTATTCTTAGTCTGAAGTCCTTAATAAAAATTTTCCGGATGCTCCTCACACCAAATTGGACTTAGCCAAAACTAAACCTGGTCCTCACAGTGATGGACTTATCAGTTTGATCGATAGCGGTATGACTAACCTAATAAGTCAATTGCAACAGTTGTCGATACAATCTACTTCTTCTGGTCAGGTTGTTCCTTCAGTGTCAACTCCTTCTGAGTCCTTGGAAATTAATGTTGTTCAAAATTCTAACCCCAAAGGAAATCAATAATCCAATGGGAATAATAAAGGAAGGAATAACAAGAAAAAGGAAAAGGATGGGAAGGGGAATGTGAACAAATCCAATGATCATGTTGGAGAGGGTAAAAAGGATAATAAAAAGAAAGTGAAGTTTCCATGCAAGTTGTGCACTAGAGACCATCTTACGCACCTTTTCCCCAAAATTCAAGATGCGTAGCACTTGTTAGCTCAAAAGGGTTCTTATAGTTCCGATGTTGTGCTGACAAATTCTTTTCCCGAAGGGCAGCAATTACTTGCTGGCGTGAATCCAAATACTGGGTCTCCCTATGGGGGTAGCTGGGAAGGGGAAAATACATCAAACATATACATGATGTGTGCTAACGTAGATATCTCTATGAGATCTTGTGATTATGGCGAAGATGAGCCTTCAAAATATAAGGATGCTCCTGATAGTGCTAAGCCACTTCATATTATGAGGCCGACTGTTGAGCCTATACCTCGGATGTCGAAAGGGTCTTCGAAGCATACAACGATCAATCCTAATGCCAAGGTGACCTAGAACTACTTGATTGTAGAATATCTAGCTCAAATTCCTTGTGCCATGTCTGCCTTAGAGGTACTCTAGTATTGTCCTGCTCAGTGGTGTGCTTTTCTCATTGGTATTGGAACTGTTGATCCAAAGAAATCTTTGATGATCACATTTGACATGTAGAATTTTAAAAAGAGGCTTCCTCATCATATGGCTATACATATTAGGTTGACTTATCGAAAATTCAATATCTTTTGAAAGGTTGTTGATGAGGGAGATTCCACGTGTGTATTGTCTCTTGCATGCTGGAAGGGTGATGGATCTCCCGTGGTTTTTCCTTCAGCCACTCCTCTGACTACGTTTGATGGTCATTCTCACAGGCTACATGGTATTGTTCCAACTCTACCCATCTTTGTTGGTGGAAAAACTATTAATATCGAAGTTGAGATAGTTGATGCAATATTAGACTATAATCTTCTATTGGGGCAAAACTGGATCTACGAGATGGATGCTATTTCATCCTCATTATTTCGTATTGTTTGTTTCCCTCACAAAGGGAGAATTGTCATAGTTGAAGAACTAGATTTTTCTCTTGTAGATATGAATGCATATGCTGACTCAACCATTCCTTTAGTGAAGGATACCAAGCAACATGTTCAGAATCTAGGGGTTGGAATGTACACTTCCTTGATGGGTACTTTTGATCTTCCGCCTCCTTCGGCTCATATAAATGCTATTTCATCCTTGAGGGTTCCTATTCGGAGAGAGTTATTCAGAATTTGTTATTTCTCGGACCCTTGGGCCTTACATTCTCCTACCTCCACATTAGAAGAAGGTCAAGTGGGTGGAATGGAATTTCCTATTTCTAAAATTGAGATTGCTTACAGCTCTATTGTTGACTCTACAGATTCCATTCCAGTTTCTCTTTCACTGGAGGAATTGGATGGAGATGTTGCTCTGTCTTGAACTCTCAGTTCATCTTCAACCTAGGATTGCCTTGATACCACTCTTCCATCTCAAGATGCCATCCTTGAAGCAATGACTAGTGTAGAGATACTGTAGGATGATTTTCATCATCAATCTTACTTTCTACTGGACTTGGGTGAATTTTAATCAAGTTTCCCTAGCCCTCAGTCTTCTGGTCTTGTTCGCCAAGTCCTGAACCCTTTAGCACCAACATCGGTTTTTTCTCAAGGGAACATGGTTATTATTTCTCCTACTACCCCAATGAAAATCTCCAAGGATCCAAACATCATAGAGAATGTCTTCATTTGAGCTGAGTGTTCCCCTGAAGAGATTTAGACTTACACTAACCTCTTCCAAGAATTTCAGGATGTATTCACTTGGTATTATGAGGAAATGCTTGGTATATATCCATATATTATCCAACATGAGATCAAGATATATGAAAATTATAAGCCTATTAGGAAAAATCTTCATCCGGTCAACCCTAGGAAGGCAGCAGCTATCAAAGCTGAGGTAGAGAAGCTGCTTAAGGAAGGTTTCATTTACCCCGTTCCTTTAATTGAGTTGGTTTCAAATCCAGTTCCCGTGGAAAATAAACAAGGAATGATTCGAGTTTTCATCGATTTCTGGGACCTAGATAAAGCATGTCGTAAAGA
The DNA here is from genome assembly GCA_034641835.2 of Pinus albicaulis. Classification (NCBI taxonomy): domain Eukaryota; kingdom Viridiplantae; phylum Streptophyta; class Pinopsida; order Pinales; family Pinaceae; genus Pinus; species Pinus albicaulis. The sequence goes on from CM076575.1 coordinate 94,788,774, forward strand.
TAAATACCCCACACCGTTTATATATCATATGATATATGAGTGTGTGGGGAATGATATTTTCTTCTTCATGGATGGTTTCTCTGGATATAACCAAATTACTATCCATCCTGAAGATCAACATAACACTCCATTTATTTGTCCCTGGGGTACCTTTTCTTACAAGAAATTGCCTTTTGGCCTTAGAAATGCTAAAGCTAATTTTCAGTGGGCCATGTATTATGCCTTCCATGACATGAAACATATTATCGAGGCATATTTTGATGATTTAGCTTCTTGTTCTCGCAAGATAATTGATCATCCTTCTCACCTCTGTCAAGTTTTTGATCGATGTCGGTATTACAAAACCTTGTTGAACCTAAACAAGTGTGTTTTCGCTATCACATATGGTCGGTTGTTGGGATTCATCGTGTCTACGGATGGGATGTGGATAGATCCCTTCATGGTTGAGGCAATACTTCAGTTGCCTCCCCCGTCTTCAATTCGTCAGCTTTAAAGTATGCAAGGAAAAACTAATTTACGATGGAGATTCATCGTAAATTATGCCTATATTACAAAAGGATCTATGAGATTATTAAAGAAAGGAGTTCCATTATTTTGGAATGACTTTTCTCAATTCTCATTTGATGCTTTGAAAAAAGCTTGACCTCTGCTCCTTTACTGATTCCACCCGATTATAGCAGGGATTTCCTCTTGTACCTCGCCACAGCAAAATCTACCATTGATATGGTTCTGGTTCAGGAAGATGATGCTCTTTCTGAGCATGTTATATACTACCTTAGTCGAGGCTTGGTAGGTCTTGAACTGTGGTATTCTCTGATAGAGAAACTTTCTTTAGAAGCTGTCCATTTTGTGCAACTGCTCAAACATTATATTCTCCTTCACAAAACATATGTTTTGATAGTAATCAATCCATTTTAGTTTTTTCTCAGTAGGCGAGTGGTTGGGGGAAAATACAATCAATGGATTGTGATTTTGTAGGAATTTTATCTTGAGTTTATGTCTTCTGAGTCCAATAAATCATTAGTTTTGTGGAATTGATTTCTGAGTTTCAGTATGGAGAAGAGACTATTTATGGGGAATCATTTCCTGATGAACATATTTTTCTCATTTCTTCACAAGATCCTGGTATGGGGATCTCATAGTTTATCTCTAGACTGTGAATTTTCCCTCAAATTTTTCTAAATATGAGCGCCAAAAGTTACGTCATTTAGCCAAAATTTATTTGATTATTGATGACACTGTATATCGTCGTGGGATAGATTCGAGCATTAGACACTTTTTAACTCTCAAATAAGTTGAGGTTGTGCTGAATGATTTCCATAGTGGAGCTTGTGGTGGTAATTTATCTGGGCTTGCTATGGCCCAAAAAATCTTGTGTGCAAGATACTTTTGGCCTTCGATTTTCAAAGATTGTATTAAATCAGTCAAAAAGTGTCATCTGCGTCAAGTTTATACTCAAAATATGCACGCTCATCCAGCTCCTCTCTTTCTTGTCATCAGTGTCAGCCCCTTTACAAGGTGGGGTATTGATTATACTACTTGTAACCCACCTTTGGCTAAAGGTCACAAGTAAATTATCGTAGTTGTAGACTACTTCACCAAGTGTGTTGAGGCTATGCCTACTTTTGGGAATGACGGTGAGACAACAAATCTGTTCCTCTTCAATCAAGTCAATTCTCGCTTTAGTATCCCCAAAGAGATTGTCAGTGACCATGGCAGTCAAATTCGGAACAACATGATCACTGAATTGGCTCTGAAATTAGGCTTCTGGAAGGAGCATTCATCTCCTTATTATCCTCAGGCCAATGGGAAAGTTGAAGCTGTGAACAAATCCTTGAAGACAATTCTTCAATGGACGATTGTTAAAGCCCGATCCAATTAACACATTATGTTGTATCCTGCACTTTGGGCATACATGATGTCAGTCAAAACTAAAACTATTTTTACTCCGTTTCAACTGGCTTATGGGTTGGAATCTATATTTCATATTGAATGTGAAATTCCCTCTCTTAAGTTAGCTTTAGAGCTTCTTCTTGACACTTCTAGTCCTGAAGAACGCCTTCTTCATCTAGAAAATATCGATGAGCAGCGTTGAGATGCAGCTACGATGAATGAGGCACATAAGAAATGGGTAAAGGTTCAGTACAATAAGGTGGTAAAACCTAGGATTTTATCTGAAGGTGACCTTGTCTTGGTTTATGCCCAAGAGAAGGATGCCTTGGGGGCAGGCAACTTCAAATCTATGTTGTATGGCCCCTTTACCATCAAAAATGTCCTCAAGGAAGGAGCCTATGGCTTGATTTAATTCAATGGAAACAAGTTCACGTAGCCCACAAATGGGCTCTATTTGAAAAATTATTATGCCTAGGCTTAGGCCTAGCATCTTGCTTTGTTGTATATATTTTGTTTTCGTACATATCTAGGTTTCAATTTTTGGTGTGATTTTGATGAATTTGATCTGCTTTGGCAGGTAATATTGGATGACATAAGTCACTTTGGCTTCATCGATGGTGCTAGTAGACATACCTGAAACTTGGCTTCCGCAACTTGGGTACTCCATTATCCATCCGGTCAGTTGTTAGTTTCAAGAGGTGTCTGCATTGGTCATGCTTCGAACAACGTAGCAGAATACACTGCAGTGGTCAACCTACTCTCAGAGGCAATATATTTTGGTGTAAATTCGTTAGTAGTTTTCTTGGATTCACAACTGGTGGTTTCATAGTTGAACAACACATATCGTGTCTGAAACCCATTTTTACATCAATTTTTTTTTAGGGTATGTTTGTTACAATGATCATTCCAATTTATCACATTCAATCATATTCATGGAAAACTTATTAGCTAATCAAGCAATTGATTGGCATAATAATCATTCAATACTTTAAAAAATATATCAAATACATCATTCATTATCATTATATATATATATAGAGAGAGAGAGATCAGAGTGTTAAAAAATATACAAAATCTAGAACATCATGTCCTACAAAATTTGGGCTTATGCCCCATCATGTCTATCATCAAAAAATATTACATTCATCCGATCATATCTATAATTTACTCCTTAGGTCCTTGCCCAAAATTTGTGTTCCTATATAACACAATGGTAGTCACTACACGGCGCAATAACCGCACCCTATCTCGTGGTACTCCTACCACCCATCTCTGGATAGCCTCCGATAGGTCCTTGATAGCAGCCATAGCCACTTGGCGAGTCAAGCTCTCCAAGTTCCTCTGTATTGCATGGAGTGTCATGCGAGGGTCTTTAGAATCTGTCTCACCTTGACAATGCTTGTACCTTTGGTACCCGTCCAGCTTGACTGGTCCCATGTCTGCATCATCATGATCATCATAATTTTGTAAGTCATTTAGTCCAATAAAAAACATTTTTTCATTTTCATACTTTGAAAAAATCATAAAAAAATCATATAATCAAAAACAAAAAAAAATGCAATCTCACCAATTGTGCCCCATGCTGCGCCGGGTGGCACAACTAGATCTGGATATACATGAAAGTCCATCCCAACATAGGGATAATATTCCATTGCGATGACTTGTTCATCCCACCATTGGAATAAATCATCATCCCATGTGGTCCAGGGAACTTCACTTCCCCCTAATCTCTTCATCAGATCTACCCATCGGGCTATTATTGGATCTCTCAGGCTACTGATAGTTGAGATGACCTTGGGCTGAAGCCTTGGGACCCTCTCAAAGAAGAATTTCATCAAGATTGTACCATACCCAAACTGTTTAGTCTTTTATTTTTGGATTGAAGTTAATTTTTTTCATATTTCTCAGCAAGGATGTGCACTAGTCAAAGAGATGAATCGGGCATTCCACTGCTATGCTAATTTGTGTTCGTGAAGCCTGATATAGATAAGCTAATCCTGCTACTCTGCCAATGGTAAAGAGAAGGATTTTCATATATAAATCCTTCAGATCTCCAATAGGAATCTATGTTCCTACCTTTTTTACATCATCTACACAATATACTTAGACATAATCCTCTACAGTAAGCTCTCCATAGGCTTTTTGTGCAAGTCTACTAGGTCTCCCCTTCAAGAGATTCTAGTAATGAAGTACATATCTTCCACTTCTATGCATAGTGGCATCTGGTCAATTATGAAATAGTTCCTAATGATCAACCAACATTTGAAGAAAACGAACATTGCTTTTCATATTGGGCATTTTGAAAAATTTGAGCAATCCGCAATTCCGGAGAGTATCTAAGGAATTTTGATCCTCCATCACTTCATTTCCAATTACACTATTCTCATGCTCTCTCCAACTGATGGAAATCCTTGGAAAAAACATTAAATGACTGATTAGATACAAGTTTTAAATTTTCGCTCTACGCATGTGCTACCTTATTTGTACACAGTCACGCACCATACGCAGGTTCGTCCAGACGAACCCACATATGCGTTGTTTGGTCTAAAATGCAGATGCAAATTAGAGTTTCATTTACTATCAATCTGGGTAAGTGATTTTCGAGGATAATCCAAAATATATGGACTTAGAGACAAATTAAACTAAGCTAGGTGAAGAAATACCAAAGCTCCCTTACAGAAGGTTATTCATTAGGATCTCCAACACCTATTTAGTTATTTAATCAAAATGAAATCTATCATCTTAATAAAAAAACTATGAAATTAAAGCACCTAATTTTGATTGATTGCATGAAATGTTAAAGCTCTATTATAAGAGACTATTCATTTATATCTCAAGCATATAAATCAGAAACTTAAACTTATGAAATCAAACATTAAATAAAAAATCAGATTCATTGAAGGAAACATTAATAGTTTCTTACGAAAGGTCATTCATTAATATTTCAAACATATGAACCTAATAATTTAATCTAATGAAATTCACAAACAACATATAAAATCTTACTAAAATAAAAGTGTACTTGTTAGGCAATGGGGATCCTTCCAAGGATTCAGAAGCACACAAGAAAGAAATTCAAACGTAGAGAATCAAAGAAGCTCCATCTTATTCATCATCAATTGCAAATTGCAATTGCAACCATTACATTGATTCTCCAATCTAACTTCTCACTACCAACCTATAAGATACTAAGATTACAAAAATGAAGACTAAGAATAAGATTAAGATTACAAAATCAAGATTACAAATGAAGGAGATGACACTCCTATTTATACAAAAGCTATGATAACAAACTCATAAATTTAAATCCACTATTCTCTCCTTTGACCCACATATTTCTCAACCAATGGTGACACATAACCCTATCCTCCATGATCTTCTCCATGAGGTCCATGATCTCCTCCATGAGGTTCATGATCTCCTCAAATTCGAATTTGATCATAAAGTGCCACATAAAGATGCCTTAGAAGCTTCCTTTGTACCTACACATGTCAACAAACTCATTCTAATTGTTAGGTATAAGTATAAGCATATTATTTTATAAAGTTTAACCATAAATCCACATAAAAATGTTAAGAATTAATAAACTTTGGAAAATCATAGTTATAACCCAATGATGAGGTAAATGTAATGATGTGGAGGTGGAATGAAGGTGACATGAAGGTAATATGGAAGTAATTGTGAACGTATTGGTGAATAGTGGAGTAAGAATAGGGACTGTTTTGAGACTAAACATACCCCAAAACTAAAGTTATTTCATGTCCTCATGCAATATATTACATTACTTTTTGATACTTGAGCTTTGGCTTAAACTCTGCATGATATCATTTACTTAACTTTTGCAATGTGTTTTTGATGAACTGCAACTTGGTTGGTTCTTTTGTTTCAACCATATTTTGTTTGTTGCATTCAATTTTAATGTATGATCTTTGCATATTGATAATGTGATTTTTTTTGCAAAGTATTTTTGTTGGAATGCATCATGGTTGGTTCTTGTTTGACAACAATGATTGTGTTTGCATCCAATTATCTTTTGAGTGCTTTTTTAAAAAGCCATTTATATGCTCATGATGATGTAATAGTAAATATATTTTGAAAGTATGTGGGCTTTGAATGTGATATGAATTTTATATGAATGTGGCAACATATGAATGTGAATTTATTTCCCCCCTCAACTGATGGTTTTGGAAATTTGACAAAATGACGAAAGGAAGTGAAGTTTTTCCAAAAATTATCATTCTAACTTTTCAAGGAATTAAATGGTTAAAAGTTAGAAAATATCATACCTTAACTTACCCTTTCAAAAATGGATGAGAGTTGTGCACATGTGGCTGGAAAATTAATAGTCTTCTTTACTTGGTTGTGAAAATGCTGGATGAAATCGAAAAAGTGAATCTTTTATTGTTGTTGCATTTGCTGCTAAATCTGTTGTTGGATCTTCTGCTGAATGTTTGGAATCTACTATTGAATCTTCTACTGAATGTTCATAATATGCTGCTGAATGCGGCTGAAAATTTATAAGTCTTGGAATGTATGCAAAATTCAGATTTTACACTTTCCCCTCCCAAAATTATTTATTGACTTGTCCTCAAGTCATTTACATTAAAAACTGAAAAGTAATGAAAGTAATTTTGCTTCCTCTGCTACAAAATTATTGGTCTTCAAGTCTTCTACGATCATTGGCAAAATTCTTGTCATGTGAATAAATGTTTCGGTGTCGAACATAACAAGAAATTGTTAACTTAGTGGGCATTGATGGATGCCACCATTCAACACGAGAGCTCTCATATTTAATGAGGATAAGAGTCAAGATGCCCCGAACACATCTTTCTAAGTATGAATGAATTTTTTATTGTCGAATACTTAGAATATATGATGAATAAGGGACACTGATGTATTCCCTTTTTTTATCCACATGATAGCTTGCCCTCAAGGCATGCAAGCTTCAAGTTTTTTTTAGAAAAATATTTAGACTCAAGGACTATGGAATCAATGGTGTATGGAAGCAAGGTTTTATTTGCAAGTGTACGAAAAAGGAAACTGATAATGAATATGTAAAGTGGATGAGATTTGTTGGTTTTATTGGTGGGTTAGGATTGAAGAAAATGTAATGAAGTATATGTGGTAATGGAAAATGTATAATGACTCTTGCTCGAAAAGAAAATGGATAATGACTCTCAAATATAGAAAATCTGCTCTTTAATTCTGGACTGCTTGCTAAAATAGCTGAGTTTGAACAACATTGACCAGCTACTTGTAGACGTGGAATTCAAGGGTGGATAGGTATTTCACCATCCTTGTACATTTACGTACAAACCCAAGCTCTTTGAATTTTTCTATCTATCATGCAACATGTCAAACGATTAAGCTATTACAGGAAGTTGCAAGAACTTGTAATTTTCTGGAAATTTCGTTTATGTTCATGGATTGATTCTTTAGAGTTTCTCATGAAATTTGTCTTTGGAAGACCAATTGTTGTCACAATGTAATATCCTTATTGATCACTTTATTAACCTGTAACCTGAAAAAAAAAACTTGGCACAAAGAAAACATAAGTGTGTTCAAGAAGAAATGGTCAGTTCCTTCATGATTCTTACGCAAAAAATTTGCACCAAATAAAATAGATTAAGGAAAATAAAAGTGTTTAAATTGAGTCAATTCATGATATTAGTATCAACCCATTCTTAAATAAATAACTATGAAAAGTAATTTTACTCCCTGTTTGAAGTTGCGTTCCAGTTCTTTGCATAAGCGCAACAGATTGTTCTGTCATACAACAAGCAATGTCGGGGCCATGGAGGAATCTCATCGGCTAGGTAAGCTATCCTTAGTGTGCCATCTCTATTGCTCATTCCATGAGCCATCACAAAAAAAATTTCAATTTGTTCCAATCATGAAATTCACATCAATTTTAATGACAATTTTTCATGACAATTTTCTTTAAAACAAAAAAAACAACAACAATAAAGCATGGAAATTTTAATTTATTTTTTTAAAATTAAAATAAAACATATATGAAACATTGTATATAAAATATATTTACAAACATTATATATACAACACTAACAATATTTTAAAAAAAAATACACTACATAACATATATATAAAACAAAAGCTATAACACTCTATTAAAAAAAACATAATTATTAAAATATGTTTAAAAATAATAAAAAAATAAAAAGTAAACAATAACAACACTACTAAAAATAAAACAACGTAACATACATACAACACTTTATTATAACATAAAATATATACATCAACTAAAAACAACACATCGTAACATCAAAATAGTATACAAATTTTGCCATGAAAATAAAATCAAAAACGTTGAAAGTGAAGACCATTGAAATGACAAATATGTGAAATGAATGTTGGAAATTGAATAAAACATGGTTTTATGCATGGGAAGCATTGAAAAATGGAGGAATGTTGACTTGGTTGCCAATAACGCGGTGGCTAAGGGACAAGAGCGAGTTTTTCCACCTCTAATTCTCCGCACGTTATATCGTCTTGGAAGCTAACATCTCTTTGACAATTTTCTGCACAATTCCTTGAACTGTCCTATGTTTCCAGTGAATTTCGTGAGCGCTACCACATGTAAACATGGTCTCACATCGAATAACTCTGTTGTAACAAAAATATGTCCATTCCCCTTCGACTTCGGATCAATGTGCATTTTAGCTTGCTATTTTTTCAACTTGAAATTGCATGATGTTCATTCGTTTGAGGTAGAGTAGAGATATGTAGTTCGTATAGTATCGATATCTATTTTTCACATCGCAGAATATAACCCCACAGTTACCTGAGGTAATAAGCTGTGGAATGCCATTGAGAAGGAAGAATAAGATTAAGAATCAGTTCAATATAGTACTTTGGCAGGAGGGGAAGAGACGACAGTGGCACCTATCATCGTTGATAGCCATAATTTATATAACAAGAAGATATATGAATGGCTCTATCGGTTCATCCTGCAACTTGATATGCCTGTAGCAGCAGAACACCTCATAGTGTCACTGCCTCACCTTAAACTTTGGTTGTTTGTCCGTTGTACCACCTCACCTCCAACTATGATATTCTTCAAGTGAATCACGGACACTACTAGCTCTAAAGATTACTGGTTGTGTCCATACAGTAAGTACTAGCAGTGGAGAGGGTATTATAGCATTTCTGAGTGGTAAATTATGCTTCTTTGCATGGCATAATCTCGCTTGCCAGGGTTGCCAGAATTTGCAAAGAAGGTTTACATCGCCACAACATTGCTTCATTTAACTGGAAAACCCTGCAATTAGATCCCTGGAATCTTTGTAATCACTAGAGTTAATCATGATTTGTGCTTTAAGCTAATTTTGAAGCTTCCTCCACATTTGATTTATTGATAGCAAAATTGGATTTCGTTTGGTGTGATTTTCATATCATGGACAAAAATCCCAGATTTTTGATGATTTGGGAGGATTTTCTGCCTTGGTTTGATCTTGTTAATGACTTGATTTTGGGAACGGTCTTGCAAGGAATTTGGTGAACGTCACGGAAATAAATGAGTTGTGGATGTCGTGAGTTATGCAGAGGGTGGTTGGATTCCACACTCAATGGATTTCCTATGCAATGGCTGGTTTCTGCCTATAAATAGTGCAAGAATAGGTCTCTCGAGAGGAAATAGAAAATCAATCAAGCCACCCATAAGAGATTTTCTCAAATTTATTTCTCGAAGTGCCAAAATTGTGGCGATGTAAAATGCAAATAAAATGAGTGTTGAAATGTTATTTTCAACTTCAGCATTTTACAGTGGCCGTCTTCTAATTCTGCTTGGAAGCATCCTGACAATGGGCCGCTTTCTAAAATGGTGAACAATCAATTTTTGTTTGATCGGTGCAGTCCTCTGTGTTTGAAAAACAGAGTCTTTTTTTTTTGTGTTCGGGGAAAAACTCTGTATTTGGTAAAACAGAGTATTTTTATATGACACAGAGATATTTTGTTTTTATGTGCGGGTGTTTTTTTATTTAAGACCGTGGTCCCCACAATGTCTTGTTGATGTTGGAGGATGCGATGCATTCAACGCAATCACATGTTATATTATATAACAATCGCCCTCCACCAAATGCTAAGGATCGTGGGTGGTGTGGTCCCACAAGACCACGTGGCTTTGTTATATTCAGTCGCAAGTTTGAATCACATCAAAGGTATTTTGTTCGACAACCTTTTTATTTTGTGTTCCGATGGCATGGCCCGATGCGACCATCGCATCAGAAGCGTTATGTTTTATGGCTCGATTGATCAGTAAATGGAATCAGACCCGATCTATTTTTATATACCGCAGTTTATTGTTGAACTCAGGTCCATTCCTCAATCAGCGATCAAAACTTTTGTTTGGCCCGATTGAAATGTTATAAGTTCGAACCAGATGGTTTTATTATGGTGGATTTGATAAACCTCATCGCATTACATTTTGTGCTTGTGTCAGCAAGCCCTGGGCGGACGCGATATGAGATTATAGGGTGGATTTGAGTTTTAATCATGTGCACAAAAGGTCATGTGACGTCAACAATATTGTTACGCAAAATTGCCCGATCTATTTTAGTTCAAAGTTCTTTTGAAGTTCGGCGGAATATGTTTTGGTTCATCGCGCGATCAAAGGTTTGATGCAAAGGTTTATTATTTTGTTTTAATATGTTCATGTGAAATTTATAGAAGGCTCGAGAGCCTATGTAATAGTTTTTTTTATGTTTTTAACATAAGCGTTATATGTAAAGTGGACCTCGCAGGCCACATACATATTGTTTAGATTTAATTTTAGTTTTATTTAAAAAGGTTGTTGTATTATGTTTTAAAACAGTCGTGGCATATAAAATTAAAAAGCCCGTGAGGCATTGTAACTGATAGTGTAATGTTTTTATTTTGAAAAGCACAGCAGTGTGAAAATTGAAAAACACAATAGTATTAATTTTGCACAAATAGAGTGATATTGTAAACACACAGCAGTGTGTTGTATTTGCACAGACAGAGTGCAATATTTTTTAATAGTGTGAGACAGGAAGAAGTTTTTATTGTAATAGATTTTACAGTGAATGAATAGAATTTTTTTTAAGTGTGAAACTTTGTTCTCTAGCAAGCAAATATTTTTAATTTCTCTGTGTTAAAGAGGAGAGTATTATTCTCTCTGGTTTGTTCTGGAATTTTCATAAATTTCAACAGGGTATCAGAGCTAGTCCAGACTCTTTGAAGGTGTCAAAGAAGCTGAAGGAAGGAGTTCTTTGTTGCAGCAGCTTCTCCAGCAGAGTGAAGACTTAGTCAAGAATAATCCAAGGTATTTCTCAAATCATTTTTTTGTGTTACTGTTGAAGACAGTCAGTTGTTTTAAAAACACAGTCAAGTATTTTGAAGCATAGTTAAGAGTGCAAAAGTGGCTGGAGCCAACACTAGCATGGGTATTTGTAATACTCAGCTCCCACAATTTAATGGGAAAAACTATGACTACTGGGAAATAACCATGAGAGCCCTGTTTACTTCCCAAGACTTATGGGAACTTGTTGAGGATGGCTTTGAAGAGCCAGCAGATGAAAATGAGTTTGATGACTTAAATTAGGCAGACAAGGAACTGCTGAAGAGAAATAAGAAGAATGGTTCTAAATCCATCTACTTTTTGTATCAATCAGTGCATCAGAGTGAGTTTCCAAGGATAACAGCAGCAAAGAGATCCAAAGAAGCATGCAAAAATCTCAAGACAGCCTATCAAGGCATGGAGAAAGTGAAGACAACAAAACTATAGTTGCTGAGGAGAGACTTTGAGACTCTCTGCATGAAGGAGTCAGATAACATTGACTCATTCTTCACTCATGTGATTGGAATGGTCATACAGATAAGGTCTCATGGAGAGACTCTTGAAGAAACGAGGATTGTGGAAAAACTATTGAGGATTCTACCCTCAAGGTTTGATGTGATTGTCACCACCATAGAAGAGACCAAGGATCTCACAAAATTTTCAGTGGATGAGCTACATGCATCACTGATGAAACATGAGCAGAGATTGGGTAGAAATGAAAACTCATCTCTAGAGCATGCCTTTAAGACACAGATGTCCTTTGGAAGAGGAACGGGGCAAGGAAAAGGAAACAAGAGAGGAAGAGGTAGAAGCCAAAACATAGGTGGAAGAAACAGTCCAGCAAATGCTCAAGGAAGGGGCAGCAACCCAAATCATCATCAAGGCTAAGGTAGCATCCAACAAAGTGGTCAACAACATGCTCAAGGACAAAGGTATCATAAATCCAATTTCCAATGTCACTATTGTAAAAAATATGGACATTATGCAAATGAATGTAGAAAGAAGCAGCATGATATGGGTAATAGAACAAATGCAAATTTTACTAGAGAAAATATCAGCCAAGGTAAATTGTTTTTAGCTTGTAATATGGCTGAGGAAAAGAGTGGAGATTTATGGTTTCTAGACTCCGGTTGTAGTAACCATATGACAGGAAACATAGCCATGTTTTCTATGTTAGATGAGAGTGTGAAGTCAGAAGTCACACTAGGGACTAATAGTAAAGTTTCTGTTATGGGAAAAGGAGATGTAAATGTTTTAACAAGGAAAGGTGAAAAGAAATCCATAGCAGATGCCTATTATGTTCTAGCAATGAAATGTAAGATCTTGAGTGTTGGACAACTTGTTCAAAAGGGATACATTGTTTTCTTTGAGGATGATGTTTGCACCATCATAGATAAACTACCCAGCAAACAATGTATTGCGGAAGTGAAGATGACAAGGAACAAGATGTTCCCTCCCAGGATGAGAGCAGATTTGAAAAATGAAGAATAAGTAGCAGCAGTGACACAAGAGGCTTTCCAAAGCAAACCAAAAGATGACAATTGGTTGTGGCACTTGAGATTTGGACATCGCAACTTTGGAGGTCTTAACTTGTTGAACATAAAATGAATGGTAAGAGGTTTTCCATTGATTGAGAAACCCGACAGCCTTTGTGAAGGTTGTATCTTGGGGAAACAACACAGAGAAATTTTTCCTTCCCGGAAAAGCTATAGGGCAAAGGCACCCTTAGATATTGTCCACTCAGATTTGTGTGGACTGTATTTGAAAGATTTTGCAATTTCAAAGCACTTTTGGAAAACCAAAGTGGGCTGCATATCAAAGTCCTAAGGATTGATAGAGGAGGTGAGTATATCTCTAAATATTTTCTACGTTTTTGTAGAGAAAATGGGATTCATAAGGAGTTTACAAGTAGACATACTCTGCAAAAAAAAGGAGTTTCTGAAAGGAAGAATAGAATTATAATGGACATGGTAAGGAGTACGTTAAAGGAAAAGAATTTTCCTAATGACTATTGGGTTCAAGTTGTACATTGTGCAGCGTACATTGTTAATATGAATCTTTCGTCGTAAAATATCACTTTAGCTACACATAAAAAATAGCCGTAACATCGATTATGGCTGCCAAACATCTTTAAATATGCAATTAGATAATCCAAATAATAATGCACAAATCCAGATCTAAGCATAAAAGATATTAAGTAGATAAAATATAATATGGCTCCATGCATCCAATAGACAAGACAAGAACAATGTGTTTAAAATAATGTTTTATATTATATTAAAGAATGGGGCACCTGAGAGGAAAAAAAGAAAGGTTTTTTCCAGTTCTCCTCAATGGGATGGGTTCTTGAAAGTCCTCAGCATTTCAGATCTAAAATTCCTCTCTCTTATTGTGGTAGAAAACCTAGACAAACATAGAACTCAATGAGAGCTCACAAGGAAAAAATGGAAAATGGTGACCAAGAGTAGATCCAATGTGATCTAATGCAATGAAGGTGACTAATGAATGGGGAAAATTGTCCTATTTATAATAAAATATTAGGGTTATCTAGAACTTGTTGCATGAATAAAATATTATTAATCAAATTCTAGAACCACCCTTTAGGAATATTTTATTATATTTGTTGGAGGGAAAAGGTCTTTTGACTTGGGTCAATTCCTTTATTTATAAACAATAAATAAATAAATGATTTATTTATTATTCTAGGGAGATAATGGGGATATAATTAAATAAATAATGATTTATTTAATTAATTTCCTTGTTTTGGGTTAAATGTGACTAGGGAAATATAGACAAGAGTTATTTTACATGGTGAAAGAAATTTTACTTAGGGTAAAATTGGTCTTACATGGTGTACTTGGGTTCATCTAATAATAATGGGCTAGATGAGCAAAAAAATGGTGTAATAGATTGCCCCCCAACATACGAGTGTTAGGAGAAAATTGTATGACCGAAGTACGTTGTAAGAACTCAATCACTAGGTATCAAGAGGGAAGTGAGAGAGAGAAATGTAAGGTAGTCTAATGTGCTAAAGGACTAGACCCGGAGGAGACGAGACTTACAGGTGCAACAAGTCTCTAGGTGATGAAGTAGTACCAGTGTTAAAGGCGGAGGGGGAGGCATACCTATGCCTGCTGATACAATAGTACATAGAATAAGATGCCTGGAAAACCATGGAACGAAATAATGAAGCATGTGTTGGCCTAAACATGAGCCAGATAAATAAAATGATGAATCCCACATACATGCGATGCCTGGAATAACCTTCAGGACTTATATAAGAAGGTTTTAGTACATGAGATACAAATACACCCAAATTCCCCCTACACATGGGGAAGGGCTCGCAAAATCTGACTGATACATGCAAATCAAAGAGGCGCTGCAAGCAGTTGAGGCCGATATCATCAAATGAGAGGAGCTGCATCAAGGGTGGAAAGGAAGAAGTCATCCGGGCATGTGGGGGGCTACCTGTAGGGCCACCCCCTCATGAGGGTTGAGACATCTCACACAAGCCCGGGAATCACCAGTAGTTGTTGCTGCATCACTTGACCATCAAGTGTATAGATCACGATCATGTTGGGAAGAGCTCGAACCAAGGTACACTGCCCCCTAGACCTGGCTTCTGGAGTAAATGGGCTGATGTCGACAGAAGTAGGTCCGCCATAGGTGAGGCAATAAGGGAACCCAAACTAAGGCACAAGGGAAAATAGTAGAGAGACGAATAGATAGACACTAATGATGATGATGGAATTGGGGATGGTCCAAAGGGGACCATAAAAACATGAGTAAAAAATGGTATCTCATGACGGAAATTGACACGAACAAGAATGAGTATAGAGGCAAAGTGGTTCCCCCAATGAAATGTGTTGTAAGTGAGAAAATCCGATTTTGAGGAGAAGTGAAGTAATGCTTCGTGGAAAACAAGAGTCCTGGTGAAGTAGCGAAATTTGAAAACAACAGATGCTGGCTATCTAAAAAAAATAATAAAAAATAAAAAATAAAACATGCATTTCGAGTGGGGAATGCTAGGGGTAATATCTCTTAAGATAGAGTGCATTACGAGGATTAGGAAGGATGTGGCCTTCAAATTCCTCTAAAAGATATGCCCCCTTACCAAGGTCTTTACTGATAATGTAAGGACCTAGCCATAATAAGTTGAACTTCCCATGATCGAGGGTATCGTGGGCCTAGTCATATACTAGAACAAGGTCACCTTCATGAAAGGTATGAGGGTGGAATTTTCGGTCATACTGAGCTTTGGTGCACTTTTTGGCTGCTTCAAGAGTTTTTAATGGAACATGACGGTCTTCAGAGGTGCGCTCGAGCATCATAAGTCGTTGTTCTAGAGGTTGTGTATCAGGTAGAAGTTCGATGGCCAAGTGAAGGGAAGGGATTTCACACTTGATTGGTAAGACTGCCTCCTCGCCAAAGACAAGGTGGAAAGGAGTGAACTCGGTGGCGGTTTTAACAAAAGTACGATAAGCCCACAAAGTAGGGAAGAGCATGAGATGCCAATTGGTTTTGTGCTTATTCACTGTTCGTTGAAGCATGGTCTTAAGAATTTTGTTGACCGCTTCAACTTGGCCATTACCTTGGGGGTAATAGGAAGATGAATATTAGTGCTCAAAACCCAATAGGGAGGATATCTCATGCCAAATCTGATCTTTGAAATGTCAGCCATGGTCTGAGACTAACTTTTTTGGAACTCCGAATCGAGTAATGACGTGGTTAAAGAAAAAGAGGGTTGTAGTGGCTGCCTTATTGTTGAATGTTGGCATTGCTTCAGCCCATTTAGTGAAATAGTCAACCACCACTATGATATATTTGTGGTTACCAGAGGAGGGGGGTCGACATTCCATAAAGTCGATGGCCCATTTACAAAAAGGACTAGCTGTGACGACAGGATGGAGAGGAGCGAGAGGAGCTCGCACCTTAGGGGTGAAGTGTTGGCAATTGGAACAGTGTTTTACTGCTTCAATGCAATCACTAAAGAGATAAGGCCAAAAATATCCAGCACACATGATTTTTTGGGCGGTGGCGAGACTGGAGAGGTGGCCACCGCAAGAGCCGCTATGACAGGAATTGAGGACTTGCTCGGCTTCAGCGTGTGTGAGGCAACGACGAAGGACAGTATCTACTCCACGATGATAAAGGTCATCACCGATGAGAAGGTAGCGAGAGGCTTGGTGTCAGTTATGTCATCGAGCATCACGATCAAGATGAAGGGCGAAATTTTGGGTTCGCAAGTAAGTAAGGAGGTCATCGTACCAACGGTCATCGGTGATGATGGAAAACAAATGCTCATCGGGAAGAGCATCATTAATGGGAGTATCTTGCGTCCTTATAGGCAAATCAAAAATGAGTTCAGCGAGGACTAAAAATTTCTTACTTTTTGGGGTGACAAATTCAAGGCCGAATTCTTGGAGGATAAGAACCCAACGAGCATACTTCCCACTGAGGATGCGGCGACTCAATAGGAAATCCATGGGGTTGGAATCAGTCACAACTTTGGTGGAACGCATGAGGATATAATGACGTAGTTTTTGGACCGAGAACATGACAGCTAGTGCTAATTTTTCTTCATGTGAGTAGGAAATAGGTGGACCGGCAAGGTTCTTACTGACATAATAGATCACATGTTCGATACCATTATCATCCTCCTGGATAAGGACACCAGCAACCAAATAGGTGGAAGCGGAGATGTATAGGATGAAATCTTGGTCAAAGTCAGGGGGATGGATGAAGGGAGTGGATGTGAGAGCATGCTTGAGGGCATCAAAAGACTCTTCAGCGTATGTATCCCAGACAAATGGGGTGTGAGAGCAAAGAAGTCTAAGGAAGCCATGTGTGGTAGTGGCGTAGTCAGGAACGAAGCGGCGAAGAAAATTAGCTTTGCCTTGGAGACTTTGTAGCTGGCGTAGGGTACGAGGCATAGGAAGTTTAAGAATGGCTTGAACCTTCAAAGGGTCAAGATTTATCCCGTATTTAGACACGATGAAGCTGAGGAGACGACTGGCAGGAACACAGAAGACACATTTCAATGGATTAAGGTGAATGTTATACTTGCGACATCGGAGAAAAATGGTACGCAGGTCATGAAGGTGTTGCACCCGATGTTTAGAACGGGCAGTAAGGTCATCTAAATAGGCAAGTATAATATGAGCTAAGTCGTGGAAACAATAAGACATGGCTCGGTGAAAGGTGGCGCCGGCATTTTTAAGGCCAAATGGCATGACTCGGTATGCGAAAGTGCCCCACGGACTAATGAACGCGGTTTTAAGTTGATCAGCATGACGGATCACAATTTGGTTGTATCCAGAGAACCCATCCATAAAGGAGAGAATCTCATGCCCCGCACACTCATCAATGATTTGATCAATAAATGGTGTGGGGAAGTTGTCTTTGGGACAAGCTTTGTTCAGATCGCAAAATTCGGTGCAAACACGAATGGTACCTTGTTTTTTGAGGGCGGGAACTAGGCTAGACACCCAAGTGGTATATTAGATGGGGTAAATGAAATCAGCCTACCGAAGCTTATCGATTTCATCTTTGATGGCTTCTTATCTAGAAGGATGAATGGGTCTCAACTTTTGACGGACCGGAATGGCATCAGGCCAGGTGTCGATGTGATGTTCGACAATGGCAGGATCGAGTCCGGGCATTTTTGAGTAGGACCAGGCAAAAATATCACGGAATTCTTTGAAGAGTTTGGTGTAGGCTTCAATTTCTTCTGGAGTGCATTGGGCACCCATGGTGATATGTTCTTCAATACCTAGTTTGACAGAAATGTCTATTTTGACAACATCGTATGGGTAGCATGTTCGACAACATCGCATAAGGCACATTGGATGGGATTCTTTGGAGGTGGAGGAGGGGCAAAAGTTTTCGGGGCAGCTTTGTCTTTGGATGCCCCCTTGCGAGCTTTGCTAGTGGCACCTGGCATGGTCACCACAGGGGGTGGTTCCTGATGAGGGGACTGAGATACAAGTGTAGCGGGAGAAGGCATAGGTATCGGTTGAACTAGGGTCAGAGCAAGATAAGGTTTGGGATGGCCAGGCAGGGTAGTGGTTGGGGGGTCTAGGTACCAGACGGGTATACCCAAGGTCAAGTTGGGGAGGGATAGGGTAGCCAAGATAGGGACGAAATGAGTGCTAGGAGGGGGGGAAAGGAAAGGAATCTGATCAGCAGGGAAATGGCCAAGAGGAAAGTTCAGGGAAGGAGATTCTGAAGGGAGAAGGTGGGCTAGCAGGGGTGGAGGGCTAGGAGCTGGTGGGGTTTAGTGAGGGTGCGTTTGATTACTAGCCAAAGTGGGTTGTGCGAGGTTAGCCCAAGAAGATTGCATCATGCAAACATTCACCATGCTAGGATCGGGTACGGGAGGAGAGTCTAAAAAGGTTCCAAGAAAGGAGGAGTCTTTGTAGACGCCAGGGGAAACACTGGTCAAAGAATGAACAGTTGGCTTATTGGTGACAGAAGAGATGGTGGACTTAGGGGAGGTCTGAGATTTTGGTTCATGGTAAGTCAACTAGTCAATCGTGACAATTTTTCCATTATGAGGGAAAAACATCTTGCGGTGGACTGCAGAAGGGACGATAGACATGGCATAGGTGTAACTACGCCCCAAAATAATGTTGTATTCAAGAGGGGCGTCGATAACTTCCACGTCGACGCAAGTACTCTTACCCGCAAGGGTGATAGGACAGTTACAAAAGAGGCTGATGGGCTGGGAGGCATGGCCATCCCACGCACGAAGGGTGATTGTGGAAGTGGCTAGCTCAGGAGATCCAAGTTGTTTCCAAACCGAAGTGGACATTACATAGGTAGATGCCCCCTCATCAATAATACACCGAGAGACAGTGGCATTTCGTATTTTGAATGGGATTTGGAAAGCAACTGAAGGAGGAAGAGGGGGATGGTATGACTGACGGGCGTTGAAAACAATCAATTGGTCATCAGCAGGATCTACAACACCCACGGCAGATAGTAGAGCCTTTTTTTGAGAAGGACACGACTAGAAGAGTTCCAGTGTTGAAATTCCAGTAGGAGATTGTGCTAGATCATCTACTATGATGTATGAATGGGTAGCCCGACCAGAGGAAGCATTTCGGCATAATGGTCTCTTAGGAGTCTTGGGATGAACCTCAGCTTTGGGCAGAGGGAGTTGCAAGGGACCATTGGGTGTCGATAGAGGCTCTGTAGGACTTGAAGATGGACACTCGGAGACAGATGGAATGAGAGGCATGGAATACTGATGAGACCGAGTTTGAAGGTTAAGGTCGACGGTGAGATGTGGTTCAGAGGCCATCATGAGAATCTGGTAATTAGAGGGAACCAGAGGGGGAAGGTTGAGTGGTTACCGGGGCATGAGGGGGTTGAGTGGCCACAAATGCTTGTTGAGGGAAAGGATCAGTAAACACAGTGGGTTGAGAAGTAGTTGGAGTGGGAGGGATAGTAGGGGAGGAGTGTTGTCCCCGCACGGTGGCCTGAGACTCCCACATATGCCGCATTTGTGGTAATAAGGGAAAATCATGAGTGTAGTGACCATAAACACCGCAACATGAACAGGGCTTATTGGTACGAAGCGGTTTGTCCGGCTTGGGCTGAGAGCCCTGTGGCTGGTTGCCAGTGGTAGAGTCAATACTGGAGGGATTGGATCCACGATTACCAGAAGCGGATTGATTTCCTTTTCTCTTTCTTTGAGGAGCAAGAAAATTAGTGGCCCCTTGTTGTGAAAATACTTGCCCTTGGGGGGGTAGGAAGTGCGGTTGCGGGGGTGGAGAAGGAAAAGGAGTGGGAGGTCCAAATGTTGGAGGAGATGGGAGACTAGGTTTTGGATATTGATAAGGGGTAGGATGGGTAGCATTGAGGTAAGCAGGAGGGTGGGAAAAAGGAGGAGGCATGTCGTAGCCTGGATACATGCTACCTGGAGGGGAAAAAATGCCGGAGGGACTGGCCCCTCCTGGAGGGAAACCATAGCCTGGAAGAGGTTGGGCAGAGGTATGTGATAGGGTGCCAGTGATACCGGCGGCAAAGTGAGATGCCCCCGAGGCATTAGGGCCACTGGGCTTGGGGAGGTTAGGAAGGACGGTATAAACATAACTAGATTGGGCGTAGATAATGTCATAATTCAAGGCTATTTGGAGGGCAGCTTTTTCGGTTTGGGGAAAATGGGATGCGACATCTTTGCCAATGGGAGGTAAGAGAGAGCGAAGGAACTATGCCATGTAAACCCGATCTTCAAAGGGGGGGGGGGGGGGGTGCGACATAGGCTCCGTCTTCGTCGCCATTCCTAAACATAAGTGGAAAGGCGGGTCGAAGAGGATTGATGAAAAGAAGTTAAGAGTTCAGTACTAGTGTCGTATCGGAGAGGGAGCTGGAAATAAGATAAAAAGGCTTGGGCAATGGTTGCAAAGATGGTATGGAAAGAGGTGGCTTGATCAACATACCATTTAGAAGCTTCGCCGGTAAGCGTGCGTTGGAACAATCGAAGAAGGATGGAGTCATCGGTGATGGAATTGGAGGAACACCACATGTGGAAAGATCGAATATTGTTAGAGGGATCTTCACTAGCAAGGCCTTCAAACTTGGGAATGTCAGAAGGGAGCTTGGTTGGCATAGCAGGCCAACTGACATCGTGGCAGATAGGATCGTTAATCAGTTGATTGAAATTGGGGAGACTATGGCCAGCCATATAAGGGAGAAAAGGGGCAGTCAAGGTAGGTCCCATAGTAGAACTGGGGTTGCTGTTGGTAGTAGGCCCTGAAGTAGACATGGCGAAAGTAACAGGGGGAGAACCAGGGGTAGGGGGAGAACCCAAACAATCAGAATAAGAGTCAGAGTGCAGAAGCAGGGGAAGACTTACTCGATGAGGACGAGAAGGAGGAAGTCAACCAAATGGAAAATGAGGGTGAAGGCCAATAAGTCTCCAGGAAAAACGCCTTGGAGGCACAATGATGACGGGAAGAAGAAAATCGACAGGGGTAGGGAGGGGTAAAATCAAGTGAGATCAATGTCAAAACAAGGGCAGAGAGGTGCATTTTCAATTGATTTTAAAGGCTTTTCCAGGCGGTGTTAACCAGGCTCTTCTTCACTTAGGGTCAGTGTCTGGCATGCATTAATTTTAATTATTTAAACCTAGACATTTTGAGAGTAAAAGAAAAAGTGTGTTGCATAATTGAAAATAAATCTGCAGTAAATAGGACTAAAAGAATATAAATTTAACAGCTACCAATGCATCAAGTCAACCCAAGAAGGCAGGTCTCTCAAAACAAGTCTATAAGAGGGAAAAACTAAGCAAAGCATGCTAAAAAGAGGCCAATAGATCTAAGGTCGAGAGGGACGGGGATCTAAAGGGGAAATCTATTGAAAAGAGGTGCAGAGAATAACAAAGAGGCAGAGGCAAGGTTGCTGCTAAAAATGAGGCGATCAAATAAAAATGGAAGGGACAAGGAGGCCGCCCTAGAAATGAACCCAAACAAAACTATATGAGGTGATTTGAAAGGGAGAAGAGCTGATCTAAAGGGATCTGAAAATGAGGTATCAGATCTGGAAGCAAAAGGGCTGAAACCCTGGAAATTCAGACTTCTGAAATAGAAAAAACTCTCCCACAAAAAGTGGAGTGTACTAGAGCCCTAAGGGTAAATATTCCCACTTAGTTGAGTGAAATAGATCAGAAACAGGTCTAAACAGGTGGAGACAAAGGCTGGAAAACCCTGACAGAAGCTTCAGAGAAACCCATAAAAAGTTCTGGAAAATTGCAGATAAAAGTGTAGGTCGCAGGTTCTGACCTGTTTGCTGTCCAGGACACAGATTTAGGGCAGAAAAGTGTGACCTCAAGGCTAGGTCGCAATTTTTGGGCTGATAAGTGCGACCTGCAGATCTGGCTCTCTCGGTGGCAAATTTCAGAAAAATTTGTCGTCTCAGCTGCGACTGATGTCTTTCACCTGCGAGATAAGGCCATAAACACATGGAAGTTAAAAATTTGACTGTTTGAGGGTTTTAGAGGTGGAAATCACCATAAAAAGAGGAAAAACAGAAAATGGAAGAGAAACCCTAGGGTCTTAAATAGCTGTATATGCAGGAATATATGAAACGACAACAGTCACAAAAGAAAACCCGTGTGGAGTCGCCAATTGTTAGTATGAATCTTTCGTCGTAAAAGATCACTTTAGCTACACATAAAAAATAGCCCTAACATCGATTATGGTTGCCAAACATCTTTAAATCTGCAATTAGATGATCCAAATAATACTGCACAAATCCAGATCTAAGCATAAAAGATATTAAGTAGATAAAATAAAATATGGCTCCATGCATCCAATAGACAAGACAAGAACAATGTGTTTAAAAGAATGTTTTATATTATATTAAAGAATGGGGCACCTGAGAGGAAAACAAGAAAGGTGTTTTCTGATTCTCCTCAATGGGATGGGTTCTTGAAAGTCCTCAGCATTTCAGATCTAAAATTCCTCTCTCTTATTGTGGTAGAAAACCTAGACAAACAGGTTAGTCATCAGTATTTTTCACCTATTGTTGATGACTAAATTCATAGCTGAGTTTTCTAGAAGCTGATCTCCATATGTCAATTTGTCATCTAGAAAACCCCCATAAACTTTTTTTCCTTCTTACCTTTTCAGTCCGCCCATGACGAGATGAAAACTCATTGCCAAAGTCCTGCCTAGCCTCAGTCATACTAGTCTGCCCATCAGCTCTAAAAGAACAATCCAAATATGTCCAAAAGTCTCCCATAAGTTAGGAAGTGGCGCTTTAGGCATTTCTCCCTTGGAAAACTATCCTAAAGCCAAAGAACCTCCACCTTCTATAGACTAGTCATAACAGACCTTCCCATTCTACAAACAAAGTTGGTTATAGCCATAGGTCGCGCCACTAATTCCCCCTCAAGTCTCAGCAATACATGGAACATTAGTCAAACTGATTATAGGTGTTTTTACAGTTTTTTTAATGGATTTTTCAAAGACAGATACCTACCATCATCTCAGAAGACAATATTTGGCTCCACATGAGAAGACAGCTGCTTCTCAATGTGATCTTGAGCCTGGGATGCAGCCACAGAGCAAAGATTTTTTCATCAAGCTCTTGCGATCACAGTCAGAGCCTGAAAGGACAGTTAAAGAAAAATAACACTGTCAAGGGGCTGATGATATGACATGAATAAAACCTCCTTCATCTATAATCAGAGGGTTTGAAGACTGAAGAACGTCCTTCATTTCAAAAGCAGAGGGTTAGAAGCACCTCCTTCATCTATAAGCAGAGGGAAAATGGACAAAGTTTTATTTTAAGAGTTGCAACTGATTGTAACACAAATTTTGATGAACAATAAGACAACAAATGAAGGTCTCTGCATGAAAATTATGATCAAAAGCAGAAGGTAAATCAGTAGGATTCAAAGATCTGTTTGCATGAGTTTCATTATTATTTGAGCTACAATGAGAAGCTAGTTGGTTCAGCATCATTGAAGAAAGACTATTAAGACAAATTTCCAAAAGAGTCAAATAGTCTTGGGTGCCAACTAAATTCTATCATCATGTATAAGAGAAAAAACCATCAATATGTTCATCAGACAACCTTCATATGGCTGAGACATAAGGTTGAAAGAAAATCAGACATTTTTTCAAGTAAAGGGCCTCCTTCATTCATAAGTAGAGGGCCAGAGCAGTGATTAATTGTAGGGTTTTTCACTGACTGAGAGACAACTTGTAAAAACAATAGGAGATAGTTGAAACAAAGAAATGATGTAAAAATACAAAGAAGGAAAGTAGGGGTACCACTATAATCCAAGAGGTTAAACTTGTCTCCTATCGAAGTTTCTTTCAAAAAGGCAGTCTGGAGCCCAATTAAAACAACTTTGCTGATGATTAACGGACAGGTCATGACATAGGCCAGTGATGATAATTATTTTCCAAAGGGTACTCATTTTCCTATTCATGAGAGATTGTATTTCAAATAGCTCATCACAGTGGACAAAATGGCAAATTATATTTAGTTTTCCAAAGGAGGTATTTCAACTAAATACATTTGTTCATAAAAATGCAAGAACTATTATGGCATGTTTTTCCAGGTTCTATAACAACTTTCAAAAACAATGATGCACACCACTACTTAAAATGAAGGCCTGCTCCTATAAAAAAGGTCAAAGATACCTTGCTGGTACATTTTTAGTAGAGGAAAGGTTTTAAAGGAAGCACCCTTCTTGATAAACAAAAGATGATAAAGACTAGACATCAAAAGGGAAAACAATCTTCTCTCCAATAAGAAACAGTGAAAGTTTTTAAGTCTTAGAAAGGGTTTTTGTTTTTCAAAAGGGAGGTAAGGTTTATAAAACAAATGGTCATCACCAATCTAAAATTTATCCGAATGAAAAGAATTCAAGTTTTGCTTCAAAAGGAATTTTCAAACATTGCCTAAAAAAAACCCTCATCAATCAAATATGAAAAGGACTTCGGCTTGTTTGCTTTAAAAAGGGGGTTAAGGATCGTTGCAAGCCCTTCTAAATCTCTCCATACACAAAGCAACACTCTTATTATTGTCCAAAAGACCAAAAAGAAGGATTTCGAGCAATGTGCAGAAGTTTTTAAAGGTTTAAGGCTGCGCGGCGCTTTCAAGTGAAGATTTGAACAGAGTTTACACTACGGCGCGGCACACCTCTAGGAGCGCATGACGCGCCTGTAGGCATTGGTTCTGTCGACCCGACCGGTGACCCGACAGCCTTTTCCACGGCGCTCTCCCAGTTTAAACATGCAGCGCATCGTTTAAGCCTCCGAAATGCCTCCAAGAATTTTTCAACGCTACTCCAACTCTCAAGAAAAGCCTGCCATCGTGTTTCAAGGTATTCTATGTGCCTCATTGCCCTTTTTCAAGACCGCTAAGTTAGGTTGAAAATATAAAACTAGTGATATGAATCACAGCTTTGAGTTGTTTAAAGAGAGATATGTTTTTGTTTGAATTTCGAGACTGGCTGTGGTTGTGAAAGGTGAAACAATAAAAATGTTGGATTTTTATTGCTATCAAAAGGCCATGTAAACTACCCTCCAAACAACATTGAAAGGTGCAAAACAGTGTCCAAGGGGAGGAACACAGTAATTGGAAAAAGAAAACAGTGGATTTAATTTCATAAAAAGTGATCACACTATAAGTGTTTTTGATTCAAAGCACATCTTTGTGGGGTAAAAAAGGGAAAATAACCATTGTTGCCTCCTTTGTTCTATAAGGCTGATTTTAGTAGGTGAAGCTACCATTGCATTTGGAGGTTGTTCTTGTTTGACTGTGGGTGAGAAATAGTGGATACAAGGGCAGTGTTTTTGGTTAAGAGGAGTTTTTGTTGGTTGACTCCTATAGGTCTTTTGTGCTCACATCAAAAACACCAAAACCCTGTGACCTTACCACAAACACAAAAAAATCATTTTTGACTGTGTATCCGTTATTGATTGTGTTTTTTATCTTGATTTTACTTGTTGAGTGGCATACAAAGGGAAAAAGCATTGTTTTGGAAAGAGCAAAGACCTAATATCATAAAAGGTCATCTCACACAGCATTTTGAAACCAAATTCACCTTGATCAAACAGTGATTGAGAGGTGAAACAGATTTTTGTTTGAAGAAGACATTTCAAGAACTTTTGAGGAAGTTTTTTTTGCAGAGAGCATCTATAAAAAGATGCCTCCCAAGCAGGATATTAGGAGTGGATTAATGAAGAACACGGTGATGAAGAGCAGTGCCATGAAGAAAATCAAAACAGTGATAGATGATGAGGGCAAGCAAATAAAAACATGGATCATGAAGGGCATTCTCCAAAAGCATGTGCTAGCTGCCTCTCGTAGGCAAGGGGCCATGAATTCTTCAGCAAAGCTAGAATGCCAAGCAACAAAGAAAAAAACCAAGAAAGGCTCAAAACTGCCCAAAGAGGGAGCCCGACGAGAAAAAAAGAAAAAGACACCTCTAGGCTTGGAATTTTGGCCCGAGCTTCTAGAAATGTTTCTAAAAAGCCTTGAGGGACTTGCTCACCAAAATTGAGTGAATTTTGACACGTTCTTGTTTTTTGACATTTTTGGGTTTTTGGCCAAAACTCATGGGCTTTTCCATTTCAGTTTGGGAGATCTTCATGGGATGAGAATGGTATCATTGGATGCCATAATTTTAGGAGCACACACTCAGTGATTTTCAGGACATTTGAAGATCATTTTCTCCCCTGAAATGGTGAAAAACCCTCACTTTTACAACATTCTGCCCCGTTTATCAGCAAGGTTTATTTTTTGGGTTTTTATACACAAGCCTATTTTTGGAGGAATTCCAGGGATCAGATTGGGAAATTTCAAGTTGTTCCAGAAATTAGACACTCAGAGCTTTCCAACAAGCTATCATGGGCCTAATTTCGACGTCGCGAAGGCTGCCAAAAGTTGCCGGCAAGTCAGGGGACCGTTTGCTGATGTAATTTTTGAGTA
This sequence comes from Pinus albicaulis, assembly GCA_034641835.2. Lineage (NCBI taxonomy): Eukaryota > Viridiplantae > Streptophyta > Pinopsida > Pinales > Pinaceae > Pinus > Pinus albicaulis. The sequence goes on from CM076575.1 coordinate 94,815,442, forward strand.
TTTTTGTAAAAATTGAACCTTTAAAAAATGCTTTTTCCTTATGTGCGTTTAGCTATTTTTGCACATCAGAAGTTATGAAAAGTCAATTTAATTCCATCTTTTAGCATTTTTTAAATATTTTATGAGATATTTTGTGCCTTGGGCTTTGCAAAGCCTCAAGGACAAGTTTAGATATTTATTTTGAGCCAATGGCTAGCTAGTTGCCTTGGTTGGTTTTCCTCCTCTTTGGCCAATATATTCCAAGAGGATTCATTGTAATAGAAGGCTGAACTTTATGATAGAAGAAATATATGGTCATATAAGCTTTGGAAGAAATACGTGTCTCATGCTTTTGGATTGCCTCTTGGATGTTCTTGGATGATGAAAGAGGATTGTTGTTGGATTCCATGACTTGGTAGCATGGTATAGTGTCTCCTTCTTTGTTTTTTCTTCTAGTTTTCATTCATGAATACATGTTTCTTGCTTGCTATAGATCAGTAGAGAACAGATTTGAGACATGCCCTTGGAGGCACCTCAAATTTCCTGTTTCTTCATAGCTTTCATGTTTTCCTCTTCCTTAGTCACATTAAATAATTCTTGATTGCTCTTTAATAACTTAAGGATATTGTTTATTATTTCATTCATGGTTTTATACATGCTAAGTATGATTTATGGTATGCCCTGCTTACCTATGGCTAGTGATAGCTCCATCCATGAAATTTCTCTTTCACTGATTAGATTATTATTTTGTTGAACTAAAGAGGCCTAGTTCTGATGTAGCCCTTTGTCTAAAACTATGCAAATCTTGTTTTCAAAGTGCCCAATAACTTGAAGTACTGTGTTTAGGCATTCCGGCATAGTAAGTTAAGTTGTTTGTCTCTTTTAGTTTTTTTCCCTAAAGTCTAATAGAAATTTCCCAAACTTAGAGGGTGATATATCTCTATGCATGGCTTGAATGTTTATTTCTATGTATTTATTAGCTTATAGTTACATTTCTCATGATTAATGGTTTGCCCTACCATGTTTATGTCAGCTATTAAACTAGTTACGCTTGAAATCTTTTGTTGTTCCCAAACTTGATGTCCATTTTGTTCCATTTTACCTAAAGATCCTTTCTACCTCGAATCAAATCGGCCCTTCAACAGCCTTGTATCACCGTCTAATAGCTTTCTAGAACTTTTCGACCCCATAGCCCAGTTGATCTAACATTCTTTTTACCTATCTTATATATTTGATTAGTTTCTTCCCTCACAACCTAAAAACCAAAAAACCTACTTCATAACTAGCCTAAAATCAGAACACAATAAGCAAACACACATATATCCCTTACACATATAGAGAGAGCCCTCTCTCAGTCTAGGAAGGCTAGTTCATTGGGCTCCAAAAATTGGTTTGATGTTACATTGTCATTTGGCTTGCCAATCAGCCAAATCACAGGACCCTAACATAATGGCGATCACGGTGGGACCTACTGAGTACATGATAGTCTAGAAAAATATTATAGAATCTTTACCTTCAACATTCAATTTAGACCATCAGCCTTTAGAATCATTTAGAGTAAACTCTATGTTTCACCATCATAGAAAAGTGATCAATCAGGTTTGTAACACTCTTACATACTAGGCTGCACATAAAACTCAGAAAAAAACCCAAAAAACTCCTTTAGATTGGTTTTTGTCAGTACTGGTGGTGGACCATACACATATACCTCAAAAACAACTAAAAATCCACCTGGTGACTCCACTAGCCTCCAGTAGACATTACTACTTTACTATACTATAGGTTACTATCCGGTTGAGCCACCTCATCGCCACACTAACATAATGGCGATCACGGTGGGACTCTGAGTCATATACAAACTTAGATTCCCTAAACATTCCATCAGCCTTAAGAATACTACCTAATTGACTTATCCCACCGCTCCCTAACATAATGGCGATCACGGTGGGACTTTGATTCAAAACATCCTAAGTATCTCTTAGGAACACTCAAAATCTCAAACAAACTTAGAAGAGTAGAATTTAGCTCTTTCACCATCTTAGAAAAATGATGATTCAGTTATAGGAAACTCTTCCAAACCTCATAGGCAAGCAATCCATAAAACCATTTAGAGTAAACTCTTTTTGCTCTCGCCACCCTAGCAAAGTGATGAAACAAGTTTAGAATACTTTAAAAAAACCATAGGTTGCACATAAAACTCAGAAAAACCCCAAAAAAATGCCTTAGATTGGTTTTTTCCCTAGTTACTAGTGGTGGACCATAGCTACATCTTTACAAAAACAACCAAGTTCCACTTGGCGACTCCACTAGCCTCCAGTAGGCCTAAAAATTCCACTAAAGACCAAAAATTTCACAAACCATACCTTTCTGCTAACTCATCCTTCCGAAAACTTAACTTAGGGTGGAAAATCTATAATCGGTGACAAAACTAAGTATAACTTAGCGATTCAGAAAACCTCACCTAAACATAGGAGATAAGCAGAAACATTCTTGTCAAAAGAACCATTAGCTTGTCCATACAGCCTAGCAAACTGTTAAAACCAGGTGAATCACTCTTCTTTGCATGTTTCCATCTGAAATCTTGCTATAAACTTTTTCCCAAAGCATCTTTGATAGTGTTGGTGGTGAACCATAGTTTTCATAAAAATCCACCTGGCGACTCCACTAGCCTCTAGTAGGCCTATTTCCCCACTAGTCCTTATAAAGTCTCCTAGGAATGCATTAAGAAATCCCAATCACGCTGATGGTGGACAGCATAGTTCAAAACCTCCACCTGGCGAGACAAAGGAGATATGCTCCGATGAGTAGAGAACATATCCCTGGATTCCCACAAAAAATGCCTACAGACGTAGATTGGATAAAAAACCTACCTCTCTTTCAAGATAAAAATGTTGATGACCCATTTTTACACCTCATCAATTTTCATATACATGTATGGAGGTTAAATGTTTAATGGCATGAGGAATGCCTCATGAAAATGTTCATGGGTACATTAGAAGGAAAGGCAAGAGAATGGTATGAAAGCCTAGAACCTGGCATCTTGTTTTCTTTGAAGGATTTCCACAAAGTATTTTGTAAATGCTATATAGGGCATTGTCCATCTCTATCATTGGCTGAAAATTGTTGTGATCAATTTGAAAACCTCATACAACACCTTGTAAGCATTGAAGAAAACTTAGGAAATTGGCATCCTGAGGATTTTTTAGAGGAGATCCATAATTTTCTTACCCAAACTAACCATCAAGATGACCAAGAAGAGTTGATCCTAGATGAAATCCATCAAAAATAAGAGAGGAGCCACAAGAGCTCTTTGAAAAGGTTGAAACAAATAACAATCCATCTGCCCTTCCTTGTAAAATATAAGAGGACATTAAGCCACAAGATCAACTTCCACAAAAATTGGAAAGAAATTGTTGCCCAATCTAAAGAAAATAAAAAGTACCTCCTCCTTTAACTGAAGAGGAAATAGATCAACTTATAAACATGCAGATAGCCTCTAAAACTTCATATAACCAAAACTTCTCTGATATTTCTCTTGTTAATCTTGCATATCATAAGTCAAAAAATAGATTTGTAAATCAATTTGAAGAAAAGAAATCTGATGGTCCAATATGCATGGATGGTGACATTACTTATGTTAATGATTCTCCAAGTTTTGATCAATATGTTGATGTTTATGATTTCCAAGCAGAAGCTAACTTTGCAGAACACTCAGATTTTGATTTTTGGGAGGAAGCTCAATTTCATAAACTTGAGAAAAGTGAGTAGCCATTACAGGTCATCTATGACACTGACAATGAGAGCCTTGAGAGTTTAGAAGTAAGTGAAGAGTCTCAGACTCTTTTCTCTACTTCACTTCAGTCCATCAGAGATAACATGCACATAATTGGAAATCAATAGTTTTTCATCTTTGATGATGAGGTTGAGGAAGATGATGAAATTCTCGAGCATGTTGTAAATGAGAAGCCTTTTCCTGAAATGGTTGAGGGAATCATTTTGGACATGGAATCTTCCTTTACTCCAGATTTGCAGCCACTAAGTTCCATTGAGTTAAAAATTGTAGATGAAGAAATAGAGGTTGATAAACACATGAGAGTTATCACACTATCCTTTCAAGATAATTTACTGTCAAAGTGTATCCCTTCTCATTAGCCTGATAACCTTCACACAGTTTTCAATCCAATTAATAAGAACAAACCATCTTGGAAGGAAAAATACACTGCAATATATGATGAGCCTGACAGTTCGAGTGATCATGAGCAAAGGGAAGAGTTGCTTTACCAGGGGAGTCCCAAATATAGCCAAGTGGAAGAAAGAGTAGTCCTGAATGAAGCCTATATATCAAATCCTCTAGATCAGGTATTATTCCAAGATCCATTTGTTGTTTTCCTTAAGAAATCTGAAGGAGTAGTGGGTTCTATCATAAACAAGTTGCTACCAAGAATGAGAAAAAACTCAAGCACTACTGTCCGAAAACAAACCAAATGGGAGTGGCCTTTTCATTACTTCTGCATCATGAAAGAACTAAACCAAGATTGACCATGCAATCATCTACTTGACTAGCTATATTGGAAAGAAGAGTTCACCAAATGAATGTATGTTGTGTATAGTTTAGGCTAGGATAGATAGATAGCTGTGAAGAATAAGCTCACCCTTGTGAGCATCTTTTCAGTTGTAGTTTGTTTGAAGAAAAAGTGAAAAAGAAGAAAATATAAAAACAGTAAAAAGTAGAAAAAGAGGGCAGTTTCTAAAAAGCAATGGTACAGCCCCATACCCAAAAAATAGTCACTCAGAAAGTGCGCAAGTCTAAATGCTGCTACTAGTACTCAAATGTATTGTTCAATTATCTAGCCTAATCATAGCTGAACATATTTTAAAATTTAATTGCTAATAATATGGTCAAAATTGTGTAAGCTTGACTTATCAAAGAGATTATATTAGGAAAAGATATTGGTTCCACACGCCCAAAACAGAACCAAAGAGGGAAGCGAGGATGAAAAATAAATTGTGCATCTTAGCCCTGTTTTTCATAGTTTCAATTTTATGCAAAATAATATTTGTGTGCAGCTTGTCTTTCATGCCACAAATACAAGACAAATTAGAATGTCTAATCCTGATTTGATCATCTTTTCAATTTCATGTTTTAGATTAGAGAACAAAATCCTGTCAAACAGCTTAATCTTGACAGTTGATCTAGCATAGGTAGAGTAATGAAGGAGTTCATCAGTTTAATCTGAACTCCCGGCAGATATAAGTGTAGAATTAGATAGGTTCATTTTCCAAAAAGAAAAAATATATATTGTCAAAAGGCTGCTAGTCCAAATGCACCAAAAAGAAGAAAAAATATTAGGAAAGATAGTGGGGTAGGTAGAGATATTATTGATGATAATCATGCTATCAATTTTCAGAAGTAGCATCAAAGAAGGGTGAAATTTGTGCCAATGGACAAGGCACTAGTCTTCATAAGCTAAAGATCTGAGATTCTAGACACCTCCAAAAAAAGAGCTGCCCTCCCCAAATGGAGCCACTGTTAGTCATCAGTATTTTTCACCTATTGTTGACGACTAAATTCCTAGCTGAGTTTTCTAGAAGCTGATCTCCATATGTCAATTTGTCATCGAGAAAACCCCCATAATTTTTTTTTGCCGTCTTACATTTTCAGTCCGCCCATGATGAGACTAAACCTCATTGTCAAAGTCCTGCCTAGCCTCAGCCATACTAGTCTGCCCATCAGCGCTAAAAGAACAATCAAAATCTGTCCAAAAGTCTCCCCTAAGTTAGGAAGTGGCGCTTTAGGCATTTCTCCCTTGGAAAACTATCCTAAAGCCAAAGAACCTCCACCTTCTATAGACCAGTCATAACATACCTTCCCATTCTACAAACAAAGTTGGTTATAGCCATAGGTCACACCACTAATTCCCCCTCAAGTCTCAGCAATACATGGACCATTATTCAAATTTATTATAGGTGTTTTTACAGTGTTTTTAATGGATTTTTCAAAGACAGAGACCTACCAGCATCTCAAAAGACAATATTTGGCTCCACATGAGAAGACAACTGCTTCTCAATGTTATCTTGAGCCTGGGATGCAGCCACAGAGCAGAGATTTTTTCATCAAGCTCTTGCGATCATAGTTAGAGCCTGAAAGGACAGTTAAAGAAAAATAACACTGTCAAGGGGTTGATGATATGACATGAATAAAACCTCCTTTATCTATAAGCAAAGGGTTTGAAGACTGAAGAACCTCCTTCGTTTCAGAAACAGAGGGTTAGAAGCACCTCCTTCATCTATAAGTAGAGGGAAAATGGACAAAGTTTTATTTTAAGAATTCCAACTGACTATAACACAAATTTTGATGAAAAATAAGACAAAAATTGAAGGTCTTTGCATGAAAATGATGATCAAAAGCAGAAGGTAAAGCAGCAGGATTCAAATATCTGTTTGCATGAGTTTCATTATTATTTGAGCTACAATGAGAAGCTAGTTGGTTCAGCATCATTGAAGAAAGATTGTTAAGACAGATGTCCAAAAGAGTCAAATAGTCTTGGGCGCCAACTAACTTCTATCATCATGTATAAGAGAAAACACCATCAATATGTTCATCAGATAGCCTTCATATGGCTGAGACAGAAGGTTGAAAGAACATCAGACATTTTGTCAAGTAAAGGGCCTCCTTCATTCATAAGCAAAGGGCCAGAGCAGTGATTAATTCTAGGGTTTTTCACTGACTAAGAGACAACTTGTAAAAACAATAGGAGATAGTTGAAATAGAGAAATGATGTAAAAAGAAAAAGAAGGAAAGCAGGGGTACCATTGTAATCCAAGAGGTTAAACTTGTCTCTTATCAAGGTTTCTTTCAAAAAGGCAGTCTGGAGCCCAATTAAAACAACTTTGCTGATGATTAAGGGACAGGTCATGACACAAGCCAGAGATGATAATTATTTTCCAAAGGGTACTCATTTTCCTATTCATGAGAGAATGTCTTTCAAATAGCTCATCACAGTGGAAAAAAAGGAAAATTATATTTAGTTTTCCAAAAGAGGTATTTCAACTAAATACATTTGTTCATAAAAATGCAAGAAGTATTATGGCATGCTTTTCCAGGTTCTATAACAGCTTTCAAAAACAATGATGCACACCACTGCTTCAAATGAAGGCTTGATCCTATAACAGAGGTAAAAGATACCTTGCTGGTACATTTTGAGTAGAGGAAAGGTTTTAGAAGAAGTGCCCTTCTTGATAAACAAAAGATGGTAAAGGCTAGACATCAAAAGGGAAAACAATCTTCTCTCCAATAAGAAACAGTGAAAGTTTTTAAGTCTTAGAAAGGGTTGTTGTTTTTCAAAAGGGAGGTAATGTTTATAAAACAAATGGTCATCACCAATTTGACATTTATCCGAATGAAAAGCATTCCAGTTTTGTTTCAAAAGGAATTTTCAAACATCACCTAAAAAAAACCCTCATCAATCAAATATGAAAAGGACTTCGGCTTGTTTGCTTTAAAAAGGGGGTTAAGGATCGTTGCAAGCCATTATAAATCTCTCCATACACAAAGCAACACTCTTATTACTGTCCACAAGACCAAAAAGAAGGATTTCGAGCAATGTGCAGAAGTTTTTAAAGGTTCAAGGCTGCGCGGCGCGCCTGGAAAAGCGCGCGGTGCGTTCAGGTGAAGATTTGCACAGAGTTTACACTACGGTGCGGTGCGCCTGTAGGCGTTGGTTCCATCGGCCCGACTGGTGACCCAACAGGCTTTTGCATGGCGCTCTCCCAATTTAAACGTGTCGCGCATGGTTTAAGCTTCCAAAACGCCTCCAAGAATTTTTCAACGTTGCTCCAACTCTCAAGAAAAGCGGGCCATCGTGTTTCAAGGTATTCTATGTTCCTCGTTGCCTTTTTTCAAGACTGCTAAGTTGGGTTGAAAACATGAAACTCTTGATATGAATCACAGCTTTGAGTTGTTTAAAGAGAGATATGTTTTTGTTTGAATTTCGAGACTGGCTGTGGTTGTGAAAGGTGAAACAGTAAAAATGTTGGATTTTTATTGCTATCAAAAGGCCATGTAAACTACCCTCCAAACAGCATTGAAAGGTGCAAAAAAGTGTCCAAGGGGAGGAACACAGTAACTTGAAAAACAAGACAGTGGGTTTAATTTCATAAAAAGTGATCACACTATAAGTGTTTTTTATTCAAAACACATCTTTGTGGGGTAAAAAATGGCAAATAACCACTGTTGCCTCCTTTGTTCTATAAGGCTGATTTTATTAAGTGAAGCTATCATTGCATTTGGAGGTTGTTCTTGTTTGACTGTGGGTGAGAAATAGTGGATACAAGGGCAGTGTTTTTGGTTAAGAGGATTTTTTGTTGTTTGACTCCTACAGGTCTTTTGTGCTCACATCAAAAACACCAAAACCCTGTGACCTTACCACAAACACAGAAAAATCATTTTTGACTGTGTATCTATTATTGATTGTGTTTTTGATCTTGATTTTACTTGTTGAGTGGCATACAAAGGGAAAAAGAATTTTTTTGGAAAGATCAGAGACCTAATATCACAAAAGGTCATCTCACACAGCATTTTGAAACAAAATTCACCTTGATCAAATAGTGATTGAGAGGTGAAACAGAGTTTTGTTTGAAGAAGATATTTCAATAACTTTTGAGGCAGTTTGTTTTGCAGAGAGCATCTATAACAAGATGCCTCCCAGGTAGGATAGTAGGAGTGGATTGATGAAAAACACAGTGATGAAGAGCAGCGCCATGAAGAAAATCAAAACAGTGATAGATGATGAGGGCAAGAAAATACAAACATGGATCATGAAGGGCATTCTCCAAAAGCATGTGCTAGCTGCCTCTCCTAGTCAAGGGGCCATGACTTCTTCAGCAGAGCTAGAATGCCAAGCAACAAAGAAGAAAACCAAGAAAGGCTCAAAACTGCCCAAAGAGGGCGCCTGGCGAGAAAAAAAGAAAAAGACACCTCTAGGCTTGGAATTTTGGCCCGAGATTATAGACATGTTTCTAAAAAGCCTTGAGGGACTTTCTCACGAAAATTGAGCAAATTTTGACACGATCTTGTTTTTTGCCATTTTTGGGTTTTTGGCCAAAACTCATGGGCTTCGCCATTTCAGTTTGGGAGATCTTCATGGGATGAGAATGGTATCATTGGATGCCATAATTTCAGGATCACACACTCAGCGATTTTTAGGACATTTGAAGATCATTTTCTCCCCCGAAACGGTGAAAAACCCTCACTTTTTCAACATTCTGCCCCGTTTATCAGCATGGTTTATTTTTTGGGTTTTTATAGACGGGCCTATTTTTGGATGACTTCTAAGCATCTGATTGGAAAATTTCAAGTTTTCCCATAAAGTAGACACTCAGAGCTTTCCAAAGAGCTATCTTGAGCTTGATTTTGACATCGGGAAGGCTGCCAAAAGTTGTCGGAAATTAAGGGGACCGTTTGCTGATGCAATTTTTGAGTATTTTTGTAAAAATTGAACCTTTAAAAAATGCTTTTTCCTTATGTGCGTTTAGCTATTTTTGCACATCAGAAGTTATGAAAAGTCAATTTAATTCCCTCTTTTAGCATTTTTTAGATATTTAATGAGATATTTTGTGCCTTAGGCTTTGCAAAGCCTCAAGGACAAGTTTAGATATTTATTTTGAACCAATGGCTAGCTAGTTGCCTTGTTTGGTTTTCCTCCTCTTTGGCCTATATATTCCAAGAGGATTCATTGTAATAGAAGGCTGAAATTGATGATATAAGCAATATATGGTCATATAAGCTTTGGAAGAAATACTTGCCTCATTCTTTTGGATTGCCTCTTGGATGTTCTTGGATGATGAAAGAGGATTGTTGTTGGATTCCATGACTTGGTAGAATGGTATAATGTCTCCTTCTTTGTTTTGTCTTCTAGTTTTCATTCATGAATACATGTTTCTTGCTTGCTATAGATCAATAGAGAACATATTTGAGACATGCCCTTGGAGGCACCTCAAATTTCCTGTTTCTTCATAGCTTTCATGTTTTCCTCTTCCTTAGTCACATTAAAGAATTATTGATTTCTCTTTAATAACTTAAGGATATTGTTGCTTATTTCATTCATGGTTTTATACATGCTAAATATGATTTACAGTATGCCCTGCTTACCTATGTCTAGTGATAGTTCCATCCATGAAATTTCTCTTTGACTGATTATATTATCATTTTGTTTAACCAAGGAGGCCTAGTTCTGATCTAGCCCTTTGTCTAAAACTATGCAAATCTTGTTTTCAAAGTGCCCAATAACTGGAAGTACTATGTTTAGGCATTCCAGCATAGTAATTTAAGTTGTTTGTCTCTCTTAGCTGTTTTCCCCAAAGTCTGATAGCCATTTCCCAAAGTTAGAGGGTGATATATCTCTATGCATGGCTTGAATGTTTATTTCTATGTATTGATTAGCTTATAGTTACATTTCTCATGATTAATGGTTTTACCTACCATGCTTATGTCAGCTATTAAACTAGTTACGCTTGAAATCCTTTGTTGTTCCCAAACTTGATGTCCATTTTGTTCCATTTTACCTAAAGATCCTTTCTACTTCGAATCAAATCAGCCCTTCAACAGCCTTTTATCACTGTCTGATAGCTTTCTAGACCTTTGCGACCCCATAGCCCAGTTGATCTAACATTCTTTTTACCTGTCTTATATCTTTGATCAGTTTCATCCCTCACAACCTAAGAACCAAAAAACCTACTTCATAGCTAGCCTAAAATCAGAACACAATAAGCAAACACACAGATATCCCTTACACATATAGAGAGAGCCCTCTCTGAGTCCAGGAAGGCTAGGTCCTTGGGCTCCAAAGATTGTGTTGATGTTACACTGTCATTTGGCTTGCCAATCAGCCAAATCATGGGACCCTAACAAAACATAGAACTCAATGGGAGCTCATAAGGCAAAAATGGAAAATGGTGAGCAAGAGTAGATCTAGTGTGATCCAATGCAATGAAGGTGACTATGAATGGGGAAAAACCTTCTATTTATACTAAAATGTTAGGGATATCTAGAACTTGTTGCATGAATAAAATATTATTAATCAAATTCTAGAACCACCCTTTAGGAATATTTTATTATATTTGTTGGAGGCAAAAGGTCTTTTGACTTGGGTCAATTCCTTTATTTATAAACAATAAATAAATAAATGATTTATTTGTTATTCTAGGGAGATTATGGGGATATAATTAAATAAATAATGATTTATTTAATTATTTAAAAATGATTTAGTCAAATTTATCTAGGAATATTATTAAATAATGGTTTAAATAACTTATTCCTAGGAAATAATTAAATAAATAATGATTTATTTAATTAATTTCCTTGTTTTGGGTTAAATGTGACCAGGAAATATAGACAAAAGTTATTTTACATGGTGAAAGCAATTTTACTTAGGGTAAAATTGGTCTTACATGGTTTACTTGGGTTCATCTAATAATAATGGGTTAGATGAGAAAAAAAATGGTGTAACATACATTTTGAATAGGTGCCCTGCAAAAGCAGTTATGAAAAAAGTGCCAGAAGAGGCATGGAGTGGCACAAAGCAAGGTGTCACACACATGAAAGTTTTTGGATGTCTGGCGTATGCACACATTCTGGATTAGCTAAGGAAGAAGTTGGATAGCAAGGGGGAGAAATGTATTTTCATTAGATACAGTGAGGAATCCAAAGCTTATAGGTTGTAAAACCCATCCACCAAGAAGTTTATTGTGAGCAGAGATGTTCAGTTCATTGAGGAGGAAGCTTGGGATGGAAGCATAAAGAAAACAGTGAATGTTAAACATTGTTTATCTCATGATGAAAATGATGATGAGTTGGCTGAAATACATCCCCAAATAGTAGCACCAACACAAGGGAAGCAAGAGACACCCTTGAGGAGAAATTAAAGTGCTTCTCCAAGCACACCACAAGGACGAAATTCGAGTGCTTTTTCAAGCACTTGTACACCTAATGAAAGAGGTAAGAAGTTCATAAATTTGAATGAAATTTATGAACAGGAGGCAGCAAATGAAGGTATGAACTCTTTGTTTGCTTTATATTTTCATGTTGATGACCCTATTCATTTCGAAGAAGCTATTAAGGATAGGAAATGGATAGAAGCTACGGATGAGGAGATTAATGCCATAGAAAGAAACAAGACATGGGATTTGGTTGAAATCCCAAAAGGTAAAGATGTCATTGGAGTTAAATGGGTCTACAAGACCAAGAGTAATGCTGAAGGAAAAATAGAGAGACAGAAGGCTAGACTTGTTGTCAAAGGGTATAAGCAGAAGCATGGGATAGACTATGAGGAAAATTTCACACTCATTGTTAGAATGGAAACCGTGAGAGCAGTGCTATCCATAGCAGCACAAAACAAGTGGAAAGTTTACCAAATGGATGTGAAGTCAGCATTCCTAAATGGAGTGTTAATGGAAGAGGTTTACATTGAACAACCTCTAGGCTACGAAAAGAAAGGCCAAGAGTACAAAGTGTGCAAGTTGAAGAAATCTCTTTATGGGCTAAAGCAAGCAGCAAGAGCATGGTATAGTAGGATAGATTCATATCTACTGGAAAATGGATTTGAAAAGTGTGAGGGAGAACTCACCCTCTACATCAAAGAAAAGGATGGTAAAATGTTGATTGTGGTTTTATATGTTGATGATGTTATTTTCACAGGTAATTATGATTAGCTTATTGAAAATTTTAAAATAGTCATGAAGGAAGAACTTGAAATGAATGACATGGGTTTGTTGAGATACTTCTTAGGAATAGAAGTAGAATAAGATGAAAATGGGATTTTTATCTCACAGGAAAAATATGTTAATGAAGTGCTGGAAAGATTTAATATGCAGGAGATCAAGGCAACAATCACTCCCATAGTGATGGGATTAAAACTCAGCAGAGAGGACAACAACAAGGATTTTGATCCTATTTTTTACAAGAGCATAGTTGGCATCCTCATGTATTTGACTGCAACTAGGCCCAACATAATGCATGCTATTAGTTTTATTTCCAAATTCATGGAGAGGCCAAAGGAAGCACATTGGCAGGCAGCGAAGAGAATTCTGAGGTATGTTAAAGGTACTAAAACATTTGGTATTTTATATACTATTTCATAATGTTCAGATTTAATTGGATACATAGACAGTGATTGGGCTGGAAGTGTAGATGATCAGAAGAGAACTTCCGGTTATGTTTTTCATATGGGTTCAGGATCCATTTCATGGGCTTCTAAAAAATAGCCTATTGTAGCATTGTCTACAACAGAGGCGGAATATGTGGCAGCTATAGTAGCAGCGTGTTAAGAAATTTGGATGAGGAGGATGCTAAGAAGTTTGTGCCAAGAGCAAGCAAAGGAACTGTGATTTTTTGTGACAATAGCTCATCTATTGCATTATCTAAGAATTCTGTGTTTCACAAGAGAACGAAACACATTGACACAAAGCTTCATTACATCGGGGAATTGGTAAACAATGGAGAAATTGTTTTGGAACATTGCAAAACTTAGGAGCCGTTTGCAGACATTCTGACCAAGCCATTGGGGCAGAAGAGTTTTGAATTTTTGAGAAAATGCCTGGGTATGACTAATAACCCAGCAGTTGAAATTAAGGGGGGACTGTTGAAATGTTATTTTCAATTGCAGCATTGTACAATGGCCACCTTATAATTTTGCCTGGAAGGATCCTGACAATGGGCTGCTTTCTAAAATGGTGAACAGTAATTTTTTTTTTTATCGGTGCAGTCCTTTGCGTTTGAAAAACATAGTCTTTTTTTGTGTTCGAGGACAGACTCTGTATTTGGTAAAACAAAGTATTTTTATATGACACACAAAGATATTTTGTTTTCATGCGCGGGTGTTTTTTTATTGAAGACTGTGGTCCCCATAGTGTCTTGTTGATGTTGGAGGATGCGATGCGTTCAACGCAATCCCATGTTATGTTATATAACAATCGCCCTCCGCCGAATGCCAAGGACCGCGAGTGGTGTGGTCCCACAAGACCACATGGCTTTGTTATATTCAGCCGCAAGGTTGAATCACATCGAAGGTATTTTGTTAGACAACCTTTTTATTTTGTGTTTCGATGACATGGCTCGATGCGACCATCGCATTCGAAGCATTATGTTTTATGGCCCGAATGATCAGTGAATGGAACCAGACCCAATCTATTTTTATATACCATAGTTTATTGTTGAACTCGGGTCCATTCCTCAATCGGCGATCGAAACTTTTTTTTTGGCCCGATTGAAATTTTATAAGTTCGGACCCGATGGTTTTATTATGGTGGATTTGATAAACCTCATCGCGTTACATTTTTTTCATGCGTAAGCAAGCCCTGGGCGGACGCGATATGAGATTATAAGGTGGATTTGAGTTTTCATCGCTCGCACAAAAGGTCGTGTGACGTCAGCAATTTTGTTATGCGAAATTGCCCGATCCATTTTAGTTCAAAGTTCTTTTGAATTCCGGTGGAATATGTTTTGTTTCGTCGCACGATCAAAGGTTTGATGCAAAGGTTTATTGTTTTGTTTTAATATGTTCATGTACGATTTATAAACGGCCCAAGAGCCTATGCAATAGTTTTTGTTATGTTTTTAACATAAGCGTTATATGTAATGTGGACCCCGCAGGCCACATACATATTTTTCAGATTTAAGTTTAGTTTTATTTAAAAAGGTTGTTGTCTTATGTTTTAAAACAGCCGCGGCATATAAAAGTAAAAATCCCGTGAGGCATTTTAACTGATAGTGTGATGTTTTTATTTTGAAAAGCACAGCAGTGCGAAAATTGAAAAACACAGCAGTGTTAATTTTGCATAGACAGAGTGATATTGTAAACACATAGCAGTGTGTTGTATTTGCACAGACAGAGTGCAATCATTTGTAACAGTGTGAGGTAGGAAGAAGTTTTTATTGTAATAGATTTTATAGTGAATGAATAGAATTTTTTTTAAGTATGAAACTCTGTTCTCCAGCGAGCAAAAGATTTTTATTTCTCTGTGTTAAAGAGGAGAGTATTATTCTCTCTGGTTTGTTCTAGAATTTTCATAAATTTCAATAATGAGGAGGGTTGCAGCAGCTCAAAGACTTCTCTTAAGTATTCGATTGGAAGATTGCAGCTTTGAATACTTCTCAATAAACAGATTCAGATAATGGTAGCTAGTACGCCCAAAGAGAATGCAGTCATGGCAGAGCAATTGATGCAATGGAAGTATACAATGGTTCGAAAAACGCTAACACTATGATCTTGCAAGAAATTTTTCAGAGGATTCAGAATGGTTTTAATTGTAAAGTAGAGTATTGCAGGTCACCATTTCTAGTTTACCATGGCCACCCACCGAGAGGATCGAACCACTTTATGACACGGTTTGTTATTTTTTGTGTCGTTTAAAAAAAATTCGATTGGTTGTGTTTTATTATTTTTTAATTGTTTTTATTATATGTTTTTAATTTTAATTTTTTTTTTAATGATTTTGTTTTGTTTTTAATATATATATATATATATATATATATATATATATATATATATATATATATATATATATATATATATATTTTTTTTTTTTTTTTTTTTTTTTTTTACTAGCTCTTTTTGTGGTTTGTATTTCATTTTTATTTATTTATTAATGTTTTGTTTTATTGTGAAAAAAAAATTATTTAAATGATTTTGTTGGTCTTTTTTTTAAATCTAAAAAAGAAAAAAAAAATTAAACCTCTCTCTAAAAAAAAATGGTTAGTTTTCAAACATAATTTTTTTAAATAATATATATTATTATTATTATGTGGAAATTTTTTATTATTTAAAAAAAAAAAAAATTATTATTATTTTTTTAAACTAAAATTAAAAAACTAAATTTTATCTAATTTTTTTTAAGATGATCTTTCGCTTATTCACAAAATTCTTTATTGCAGATCAATTTTCCAGCGAGAATATTTTTATTTGAAATAAATCGATAGATTTTTTGATCTTCCTGATCGTACGAAGCACAGGAAGAGAGCATACTAATCTCTTGATTTGTTTTTATTTATGCAAGTTAGCGTGGATGGATAATAAACACAATCAAGATTTGCGACAAAACCTCACATTGTCTAGACTCTTTCTGCAATGTTGTGGGGGCATTTAGAATCTCAGAGGACAAAGCCTTCCGATAATGAAGCTCCTGGCTTACCCGTGATACAAAAACAAGATATAGAAATGCGATGATGAAGCATCTCTTACTATGCCACTAAATTTACTCATGATGATTTTTTTTTTTTTTTTGAAAATAAGACTAAAAAATTCTAATGATAACGACTTCTAATGACTTTTGACGACTTCTAATGAGATTTCATTTTTATTTTTCTAATCTATTTTGCCTAAATTGCTTGAAATATTTTTTTTTATTTTTTTTCTAGGTAAAAGAATGCTTCCACTAAAGTCATCTACGGACTAAAAATTTGAAAATACTCACATCAAGATTTAAAATTTTTACCTGATTGTTTGCAAAGATGTGAGTAATTTGTTTGATTTCTGGAGTTTGCGCAAGGTTCTTTTGGAAACAGTCTTCAAGATTATTCTTTTTCTCCAAAAAGTACCTATTTAACATATTCAAATTTCTCATTCGTAGATGAATTAGTAAGAAATGGGGGGTTTAAAACTGAATTTAAAACTAATTAAGTATAAAAAGAAAAATCAGAAAAGCTCAACTTAAACTCCATTATGAAGATCCTGCTGTCACCAGGTTTCACAAATTAGTGCATAAAAATAAATTGGAATAAAAATAACTTCCTAAGTCTATCTCTAAATCATCCTCCCCGGCAATGGTGCCAAAATGTTTGGTCTAAAATGCAGATGCAAATTACAGTTTCATTTACTATCAGTCTGGGTAAGTAAACTTCGACGATCATCCAAAAAATATGGACTTAGAGACAAACTAAACTAAGCTAGGTGAAGAAATACCAAAGCTCCCTTACAGAAGGTTATTCATTAGGATCTCCAACACCTATTTAGTTATTTAATAAAAATGAAATCTATCATCTTAATTAACAAACTATGAAATTAAACCACCTAATTCTGATTGATTGCATGAAATGTTAAAGCTCTCTTACAAGAGACTATTCATTTTTATCTCCAGAATATAAATTAGAAACTTAAACTAATGAAATCAAACATAAAATAAAAAATCAGATTCATTGAAGGAAACATTAATACTTTCTTACGAAAGGTCCTTCATTAATATTTCAAACATATGAACGTAATAATTTAATCTAATGAAATTCACAAACAACATATAAAAGCTTACTAAAATAAAATTTTACTTGTTAGGAAATGGGGATCCTTCGAAGGATTCACAAGCACACGAAAAGGAAATTAAAATGTAGAGGATCAAAGAAGCTCCATCTTATTCATCATCAATTTCAACCATTACATTGATTCTCCAATCTAACTTCTCACTACCAACCTATAAGATACTAAGATTAAAAAAATGAAGACTAAGACTAAGATTAAGGTTACAAAATCAAGATTACAAATGAAGGAGATGACACTCCTATTTATACAAAAGCTATGATAACAAACTCATAAATGTAAATCCACTATTCCCTCCTTTGACCAACATATTTCTCAACCAATGGTGACACATAACCCTATCCTCCATGATCTTCTCCATGAGGTCCATGATCTCCTAAAATTCGAATTTGAATAGAGTGCCACATAAAGATTCCTTGGAAGCTTCCTTTGTACCTACACATGTGAACAAACTCATTATAATTGTTAGGTATAAGTATAAGCATATTATTTTCTAAATTTTAATCATAAATCCACTTAAAAATGTTAAGAATTAATAAACTTTGGAGAAGCATAGTTATAACCCAATAATGAGGTAAATGTAATGATGTGGAGGTGGAATGAAGGTGACATGAAGGTAATATGGAAGTAATTGTGAAAGTATTGGTGAATAATGGAGTGAGAATAGGGACTATTTTGAGACTAAACATGCGTAGAGGGTTTCAACAATAAATATCTTTACTACGGTCAAAATTCCAAAAATTTTCTTCAAACAGGAACAAAATTGATGAATAAGATGAGTTCAGAGCTTACTTGACTGATTTGGCATGATTTTATAGCAGATTGCTCCGTATTTGAGAAGAGGAATTTTTTCCCTAAAGCTCTTTCTCGACTTCTGCAATGTGAAAATGAATAAAATGTGAGTCAAATTGTGTATTTATGCCCTCAATTTGAAATTATTTTACAAATTTTACTTGTGCTTATTTTCTTAATTTGACTAAGGCTATATAACCATTTGGCTTGTAAGCATCGAGCAAGGTATTTTTTTAGTTACATTTTGCTAAATTCGAGATTTTCCTAGTTTTTCTTCAGATCCATGACCGCTGACCTGTCATGGCAGGTATTTGATTTTGAACTGGCATATAGGTTAGAGAATTCACTATTCAATTTCATCTTTGCATACTAGCCTTCATTCTGATCACTTTCCATAGTGTCGATCCCATCATGTCATGAGTACTTAACCCATTTCACTCACCAATTTTTTAATCATGACTTGGTGGTAGAGCCTTCCTTTAAATGGGCTTCCTACTTAGTCCCTCACTAGAATTTGTCCCCCATGCTACAATTTATGTAGGCTCGGGAGTCCTCTTTAGTCTTGCCATGCCTTATGCGTTGAAGCTTCATTCTTCTCCTTCTTCGCTATCATCTTTCTGGCCATTTACCTTAGAGGCTCCCTTATGTTGTCAAGTTGTATTACTGCATTACATATTAACTACTTCTTTATCTTTGTCTTTAGCCGGCTTCATTTAGACTCGTGTTTAAGCCATCTTTTGATCATGTATTTTTGTACAATTTAACCATGCAATCACTTAGCTTCTGCAACTTGATACCTTTACTCATGGATGGAACATTCCTTTGAGTGTCACTTACCAGTTTTGTCCACCTTGCATTGAACATAGGATTGTTCCTATCGCAGGAACTAGTGCATCTATTTCACGACACTCATTCTATCCATTGTACTATAGCATTATTTTATTCCTTTTCAGGCTTTGAATATGAAAAAGACAAAAAAATTAAATATTTTGAAAAAGAGAGGGAATGGGATATTACTTCTATACTTGATGGCAGGTACAGTGTCAGTTGTGTTGCTCTTAAACAAAGCACAAAAAATCTAAGCCTTTTCTCCATTTGGGATGGTTTTAGTTTTTGACATAGGAGAAGCCATAACCTTGTTTCATGAGTCAGTTCTCCCCCAGTTGGTTATCTCTTCCAATCGTATGGAGGGTTTGTTTATGCCTCCTGCATGACAAGCTTATACAAAGTTATCATTTGTTGCCATACTCAACATGATTTGTTCTTTTGTTCAAGGGAAGTTCACTTGAGTCAGCCTTTTTGTGGTGTCTCTTGACTCATTTTCCAGTTGGCCTTCCCGGTCTTTTCAGTATCTTGTCCTATCACATTAGATATTTAGTCCTTTTCTCATGCCAGTTTGAGAAGGTCTCCACTAACTTCTTGCTGGAGGGTTTATCTCTTATCAACTATGATGTATTGGTCTGAGAGTAAACCTAAAGCCGCACCCTGGCCCTATTTACATCATTGATAGATGACCTTGTGTTGAGCATTTGATCATCATCATGGGTCTTTGACTGAGTGATTCCCTTGTGTTTGAATTCAACTTACATTATCACAACTGGTATTTGTGCAGTACCTTGATCTCCATTTGACCCTATCGATGGATATCTTGCCTCTTTTTCAGCTTTCATTATTGGTTGGTTCACAGGATTTCTACCATGCGCTAGCTTCATCTTATGCATGATGTTAGAAAATTATATATTAGAGAGAAATGCAACACATAAAATATGCAGAAAACACAAGCACAAAAAACACATAAAACCAAAGAGACATAGATATACGTGGTTCACCCAGTTTGGACTACGTCCACACCGAATAGTGAGTCCTTCCTTTCTATTATATAGAAAAGATGAAGAGACACAATATACAGTGGATTTTCTATAATACTGTATGTTCTCTCTCACATTCTCCCTATCTGTTTCTCGCTCTGAGAATACACATACAATACATAGCTGCAATACAATACCCTAATAAAAGTGAGGGGTTGCCTTCTAGGGAAAAAAAACATAAACTAAACATAACTTCCATCGTCAGATCATCCGCCTAATGAACGTCCCAGATTGATTAGAAATTACTATACTTTCACAAGGAAATTTTACATCTATTTTTTAGCTTTGGGGGCACTTCCCCCGAAACCCCCTACCAGGCGGGGGGCTCCATAAACTCGCAGCCGCCACCACTGTACCCCCTAGGAAGCGTCCAATTATGGGTGGTGTTGCTGCCCCATTAAGGTACAAGGGTTCAATGCTGTGATACAAAATAAACAAGATTATCAGGCTCCACACCCAACAATCTTCCACTTGGAGACTGATTGTAGCAACTCCACCACTGCTTCATTTGCTGCACAATGACTCCACTTTGGACCTGGATATTTCTTATATTCATCATCATACTTGAAGACCAATTGAAACTGAGCATATTATCAGTTTCTCCCTGGTTACAACTTTTTTTATCATATTTGCAGGATTCTGGCGAGTTTTTATCTTTTCCAGCTTCAATTGTCCTTCTTCCAATACTGAACGTATGAAATGGTCCTTGAGTTGTATGTGTTTAGTCCTGGAATGAAATGTTGAGTTCTTTGCAAGATGAATGCACTTTCGTTAACACTGTATAATGTGCCCATATCATGCTTCTTACCTAATTCATCCATAAACCTTCGTAACCAAATCATTTCTTTACTAGCCTCTCTAGCAGCAACATACTCTGCTTCTCTTGTTGAAAGTGCAACAACACTTTGAATTTTTGAAACCCAAATGACAATTGTTCCACCTACAGTAAATACATATCCTATAGTGCTCTTCATATTATCTAAGTCGCCTATCATATCTGCATCAACATATCCCTGTAGAGCAATGTTTGAACCACCAAAGAATAATGCTTGATTTGTGGTACCTCTCAAATATCTGAGAATCCATTTCACTACAATCCAATGTTCTTTTCCTAGATTTTTCATGCAGCTACTTACAACTCCCACTACATGTGCAATATCACGCCTTGTGTAGAGCATTGCATACATTAAGCTTCCAACTACTGATGCATATGGAACTTTAGACATATAGTCCATTTCTTCTTGGGTCTTTGGGCACATCTCCTTATTAATTTTGAAATGGCTAGAAAAAGGTGTACTAACTGGATTTGCATTCTGCATATTAAATATTTTCAACACCTTTGTATATACTCATTCTGAGACAGTGTTAATTTTTTATTTTTCCTATCTCTTGTTATTCTCATACCAAGGATTTGTTTTGCAGCTCCCAAATCCTTCATTGCAAATGAATTTTCCAATTTCCTTTTGAGCACATTTATTTCCTGCATGTTAGACCTTGTAACAAGCATGTCATCTACATACAATAACAATATAATATAGCTGCCATCATTTTTCTTTTTCAGATAAACACAATGATCGGAGTGACATCTAGTATAACCTTGTTCAGACATAAACTTGTCAAATTTTAGATACCACTGCCTTGGAGCCTGTTTTAAGCCATACAAGCTCTTCTTGAACCTACACACTAATTTTTCTTTCCCTTTGACCTCATATCCTTCTGGTTGTTGCATATAGATCTCTTCCTTCAAATCTCCATGGAGAAATGTTGTCTTTACATCTAACTGTTCAAGATTTTTAGTCATCAGTAATTTTTTCTATTTGTAGATGACTAAATACTTGTCCTAGATTTCTAAAAACAAGATTCATGAATATTGTGAGTTTTAGAAATCTCATTGCCTTCATTATCCTTAAAACAAAATTTTCACTATTTTATTACTCTACCATTCCTCGGTTAGCCTACCACTCCTAAAAAACCCCTCATGGGCTCATACCACTCATCCTTGTCTTATTTTCACACCCATAACCTCACCACTCTGTTTTCCTTTCGCCTCACCCCTCCACTTTCCATATAGGATTTCCAAACAGCCCACCCTTTCCCATATTCACCAAATGCCTGAAACATTGATGGTCTCAAAACTATCTCTGTAGGCTCTTTATATAAATCAAGTACATCGGATTTTGGATCTTCAATGCATCAATTTTTCAACAACTCCGTTTTTCATACTTGAAGAACCCAAGCCAAGCTTTTAGTCAAAGACCAAGTAAAAAGAGCCTCTCACTAGGTCATTAGCATTTTGTACGTTGTAGGGTTACCTTTGGTGTTCTAAATTACAGTTTTTCATGTACTAGAAGCTGAATCAAATGTGAAATAAGGTCATCATCTGTTTTTCCAAGATAAATCAGAAAATTCTCCAAGGAAAACCTCCTTATTAAGTTCAAAATTCTGCAAAGGACAACTGTTCATTTTTTACATTTCTGCAGGAGTGTCGAGGTGACTATCAGCAGGAAAATTGGTAAGGTAAGAGGCCTACTCCTCATTAGAGATATACACAAGAAAATAGAAGAGGAAGCAGCCTATGCTCAAGAAACATCAGGGTTCCTAAGACTGATTGGGCTAGCAGTGTGCCCAACAAGGATCTAATACAACAAAACACATGGAAGAGGCACACTAGTACAACCAAGCATGAATTGAAGACTTTTAGAAATCATAGATGGAAAAGGGAAAAAGGTGAGATGAACTAAACATAAATGAATGAACTTGAAAGGGCTATAGAGAACTTAGAAGAAAACACTGATAATTCCTCTCAAACAGCCCAGAAACCTTAGGTTTTGGAAAGATAGGCAATGGAGATGAAATGAAGAGGATAGTTCTCTATGATGACAATAGACAGAAGGTTTGAAGAGGCTGTTGTTAGTGACTTCCATAGTTTACCTAGGTAAAGTGTCTCACTACCTCGGAGGGAAATAATGTAAAGAGTGTCAGTATAAGGAAGGTCAAGCCTTCATTTTTAGTCATTTGCACTCAATAATCAAATGAATAAAAACATAGGGTTGAGTTTCAAGATGGAAATCCAAGCTGGTCATGAGGTTGTTGTTATGTAACTGAAAGTGTCAAACTCCAAGAATGTCAATAAAGGAAAAATAAATATGACATGGCACCTACAAATCAAAAGTGGCCAAGCCTAAGATATGGAAAACATGATTATGGTCATTGTAAAAGGTCAGTTTATCATGCCCATAAAATCAATGAGAGGGGAAGAAACCATGTTTTCCGGTCACCCAAAATCATAAATGTCAAAGGGGGTAAAAACATGATTTCAACTTCACAATGCAAGTAAAAAAAGGTTTTGACTGTGCTAAGCAAGCTTCCACCAAAGGAAAAAGAGCCACTTAAAATTTTTCAAGTTAGCTAGAGTAAAACACAAAGAAATATCAGTTAAAATGACAAAGAGACTAAATAACATTAGAGAGTGGGTATACAAGGTTAAATTTATTATCCTAAGACTATAAAGGGTCATGGTGTTTGTCACTTGGCTCATTATGAACATGAAAAAGAGTAAAAAAGCCTTCAAGGAGAAATTTCTGAGTTTCAGGGAAAATCTCGGTAAGGTTACCTAGCACTACGCGTTCGTGCCAGCGCTACGCTTATAGCACCCAACGCTACATGTTCGAGGGTTTTTGTAGTGTAAAAATACACTGTGCTTCACGTTCGAGTGAGCACACTTCATGTTCGGGTGAACACGCTGCGCGTTCAGGTGGGAACTACCCGTTCGCCCAGAATCTCCCAACAAGCAGGGCATCATGTAGCGCTGTGTCCAGGAGGAGGCCCGAAAGGCCTAGAGACTTGCCTGACACTGTGCTCAGAGGCCTGACAGGCCAAAAACGTGCTTGACGCTGCACTCAAAGAGGCCCGAGAGGCCCAAAAACCTTCAAGCACTGTGCTTAGAAGACCCGGCAGGCCTACACGCGTGCAGGCGCTGCGTCCAAGAGGCCCGACACCCGACTGTGCATGCAAGTGCTATGCCTAGGCTAGAAACCCTCTTTCACTTGAAAAAATACCAAAAATTCATAAGGGAACACCTCCAAGCTTCATCCAAGGACCTGCAAAGAAGTCAAAGGTTGGTAGGTGCATGTTTTCCTTCTGTTCTAGTGAAATTCATGATTTTATGCTTAAAGGAATTGACTAAAACCTAGTGACTAGAAACCTTATGTCCTCATGACCAACACTCTCTTTTGACCTCCAAGCAATAAATGATCAGTCAAGAAAGGTGTCAATTAGGGTAATTATAGTCAGTTCAAGTTAACCCTTTGTCAAATATCAAAGGAAATTAGTCATAAACCCACTCCTCCATCTCACTCACCTGAAAAAAATTTCCTTCCACCATTATTCCATTTTATTCATCCTATCAAGTTTTAGAAGAAAACCTAGGGTTGTTTAAAGGCGGCACTAATCACCATGTCAGGAGAAGAAGGGAGTGTGAACTGTGAAAGAGGCCAAGTACCTATGATTCAAAAGCACAAGGGTGGGAAGGTTAATAGATTTGAACCCCAAGACACTGTGGAGATTACTACCTCTCCCATGATTCTCACATGTTTTCAAAATGTAGGGTATTTTCAGTTTTTTGAAAAGGTCCAACAAGTGCAAAGTCACCCTGAGCTCACTAGGTTGTTTTTCCTTAACCTACAAAATAAAAAAGTAAACCTTGCAGGGGTATACTTTGAGCTATCATCAGATACCATTTCCCATGGTACTGAACTTCCTCATGTTGGTGAAAAATGTTTCAAGAGAGAAAAGATGGACATGAGCTGCTATGAGCCATTCATCAAGCCTAGGTACAAAGAAGGCTACAAAACTATTTTCCCTTTATCATAATTTCTATAAAGGTATGCACCCTTAATGAGGTTCATCATGAAATATTTACATGTGAGGCGAGATACTCTAGGCTCTACTCCTACCATATCAGATTACTCATGCATTTTACTAGGGTTAAAATGCTTCATTTACCCCACTACTTGTATAGGAGTATTGACAAGATGTCTTCTCTTTTTCGAAGGAGGATTTATTCTCAGCAAATGCATAGTTTGTTCCACCACTCCTTGATCAATATGGTGGTGGTACATTAGCTGGAGAAAAAAGGCATACCTTGGGAGGTGTTCATTGCTCATGAAATATTCACAAGCCCACATCCCCATCATCAGCCAAATTTACCCTCATCATCTAATCCTCCTCCCTATTCTCCTCCATCACCTTCTACTGATCATGCCTCATCATCTACACAAGTATCCTCTCCTCAAGAAAACCTCCCTTCCACACCTTCTCCTAATACATCAGATCAAGAAGGAAGTGGCAATGAACAAGCAAGTGACCATGAGGGTGAGGGTGAGAATGAATCAGACCAAAATGAAGATGAGGGTGATGATGAGTCAAGCCAACAAGAAGTAGAAAACATGGAAAAAGAGGGAGAGGATAATAATGAGGAGAATGAGGAATATGACAGTGAAATTGAATTAAGCAGTGATGAAGAAGAGGTCAGCAATGAAGCAGAAGACATGGAGGTAGATTATGATGAAGATGAAGCAAGTGACAAAGAAATAGAGGATGATCCTAATGGAAAAAGTGAGACTAAGAGCTCTAATGATAGTCAAAACAGTGAGGCTCATGGTCATTATAGAGATAAGGAAAAGGATGAAGAGATCAACCAAAATGAACATGAAAATAGTGAGGAGAATGAAGACGCTGAAAATAGCATGGACACCATTGAAGCAAGCATCAGTGAGGAACATGATAGCAAGGAAGAAGACAGTCATGAAAATAGTGAAGAAAATGAAGAGACTGATAGTGAAAAATAAGATCACAATAATGAAGAGGTAAGCAACAATTAGGGTAATGAAGAGGAAAACATGGAAACAAATGATGGCAGCCATGATCAAGACATTGAAATAATCACCATCAAACCTCTTCCATTGACATATCAAAGAGGAAAAAGGTTTTTTTTTTCTTCCTCTAAAAGGCAAGGGACCATGCCATCCACCTCAGCTCAAAAGCTTTACGAAGGTAAACAAAAGGTGAAGAAAGGTAGGAAATGTAAGCATGAGCTTCACATCATTGACCTTGATAGTGAAGCTGAAGATAAGGAGAGGGACACTAGCATACTTCTCCAAAGAAAAGATGCAAATATCAGAGATACAGAAATATGCCTTGGCATGGAAATGTGTAACATTGACTATCATAAAGATGAACACAGGTAGCTAAAGAAGGCAAAGAGAGATCTTGATCTCCAGAGGAAGATGACCAAGCATTATGCCCGGAGAAACCAAGTTGCAAGGGCTAAAATCAAAAGGGCCCATGCCAATATACAAGCACTAAAAAGGGTAAAAGACCAAGAAAACCTTGGAATATTGGTTGAAGCTCCTCTACAGGCCTCTCAAACCCCATGAGGAAGACATCCACCAATTTTGGGAAAATTTTGACAAATTTTGGTTTTTTGCAAATTTGGAGGCCTCTAAGCGCAACACCCTTGGCACTACGCTTTCATCTCAGACATACTTAGGAGGAAAACTTTGCATTTTTGAAATCCTCAGCTCAATTACCATATTCTCACCAAATTTCAGAGCATTTGGAGCATTTTAACCCCTCAAAATGCCAAAACACACCTAATTTTTCACATTTTTGCCTCATTTTAAGGCCTAACGGTGCATCTACAGAAATTTTGGGGAATTTGCCTTTTGGATAGCTTATTGGAGCTCAATTAGGAAACAAAGGGTAGATTTAGACATCATTCTGAGTAGGCTTTCCAACGGTCCATCACGGAGCCAATTCCGACATTGGTAAGGTCATCAAAACTTGGCTGGAAGTGGACCCATTTTTCCTATGCATGTGCTACGCTTTCAGTTGCCACCTTGCAAAAAAGTCAACAAAACACACTAAAAGATATTTTCGAGATTTTTTGGGAAAATCACTGCAGAATTTGTTGAGTTGTTTTTATGTTAACTTTCATTTATTGGCTTATATATTATGTGCCTTGGGCATTGCATGGCCTCTTTGGACATAAATTACATTTATGGTGTATTTATGGTTTGTAGAAGCCTCTTAGGGTTTCCAGCTCCTCATTTTATAGATAAATAGAGCAATGATGTCCTATGTTTATGGTTTCAATTTCATGACTCTTGAGAGAAATATATGGTTTTTTGGATATTGAAGAATAAATTGGTGTTGTGGAGTTTGTGAATGGCTTGTTTTGACTAATGATGGAGAAGGCTTGCTTGCAGGATCCCCGAGTTTGGTTAATGATGATGTGCTTCTATTAAGTCCATTTTTTATTATGTATCATTGTGTTTCATCCTTCTATATTGAAATAGAACAAAAGTTTTAGACTAAGAATTTTTTTTCAAAGGAACCTTAGCTCTGTTTGTTCTTCACTGCCTTTATGTTTCCCTCTGCTAGGTCAGTTTAGAGAATTCTTCTTTGATCTCTAGACCCACCCAATCTTGTTTATCTCATGAATGGTTCAATACATTAGTTATTAAAGATGTTTTATGGTTAGCCCTGCTTGTTTGATGTCACTAAAACATGTTTCTTGAGATCTTTCTCTGAAGTACCACTAATTTGGTTTTCCAAAGAGGCTATGTTTCGATCATACCCTTTGTCCATGCTTGAATAGTTGTTTTGGAGATCTTTATGGATATGACCAATGATGTTTAGGAGTTCCCTCTTATTTGATTAATATTATATGTTTATCTTAAAAAATTTCTATCCTTGAAGGTGAAATAACTAGAAGTTAAATGACTTTCTCTCCTTCTATATTTCATTGGATTGTTTGTCTGAAATGCTTATTTTCTTGAGTTAAATGAAAGAGTTATTGATGTGTCCTATATATTGATTACTTGTTTACTCTAAATAGTGTTGAAGTCCCTTATTATTAAAGTATTTGATAATGGATCCTTAATTTCCCTTTTCCCTACTTTTTTTCACAAACTTGATGTTCATTTCATTTCACACAAATCTTGAAAATCCAGTTGACCATGATAGATTTTCCTTGTGATGCACCCTAATTCATTGTTGAACTTTCCATGACTTTTATTGACTCCATAGCCCAATGACTTGAATATTTCCTCACTCCACCTATTCTACTTAATCATATAACCCAACCGAAACAAACAAACAAACCCTACACTTAACAACTAGCCTAAAATCAAACAAGTTCACATCCTTTTCACAAAATAGAGCGATCCCTCTCTGAGTCTAGGAAGGCTAGGTCCTAGGACTCCAAAGACCGGTCTGATGTTACCCTATGCATTTGGTCTTACCAATATGCTAAATCACAGGATCCTAACAAAGATGAAAATCTTCCGCTGCTACAAGACTTAAAATAGTTTTGATTGAAGTCATCTTAACAACAAGATAAGATATTTCATAAAAAACAATACCTTTCTTCCGTGCGAACCCCTTCACTACAAGTCTAGCTTTGTACCTGTGTTTTCCTCCATTTTCTTCCTTCAACCTGCAAACCCATTTATTCTCTAATGTAGTTTTACATGCAGGAAACCTAATTAATTCCCAAGTATGGTTATGCATTAAGGAGTCCATCTCTTCTTCCATGGCTAGCTCCCACTTCTTCCTAGTTTCAACTTGCATTGCTTCTTCATAACATTCAAGTTCACCAGAATCAGTCAACAATAAATAATATAATGAAGGAGAGTATCGTTCAGGGGGTCTACATATCCTGGTAGATCTTCTAACGCCACTTTCAGGTGTTTGATGTGCTTGTTGCTATTGTGGTGGTTACTGTTGTTGTGGTTGTTGATTATTATTATTTTCAGGCAGCTTTACTTTTTCATTGATCTCATCAAGAACTCTGTATTCCTTGTTTTCTTTTTCTTGTTTCTTTTCCTGCAACTGATGCTTATAAAATACCCTTTCATTGAATATTACATCTCTTCTCCTAATGATTTTGTGATTTTCATAATCATATAAGAGATAACCAAAATCATTAACACCATATCCAATAAAGATACATTTCTTTGATTTTGCCTCAAGCTTTGTTCTGTTTTCTTTATTAATATGGACAAAGGTCTCACAACTAAAAGGCTTTAAAAAAGAGTAGTTTACCTTTTTACCTGTCCATGCTTCCTCTGGAATACCACCATCCAAGGAACTTGAAGGCCCTTTTTTTATTAGATAAACATGAGTATCTATAACATCTACCCAAAATTGTAAAGGAAATCCTACATGCAATCTCATGCACCTTGCACGATCCATGATTGTTCTATTCATCCTTTTTGACACACCATTTTCTTGTGGTGTTCTTAGAACTGTCTTCTCTCTACAAATTCCATGCTCTGAATAGTACCTATGAAACTTTTTGCAGCAATATTCACCTCCATTGTCTGATCTGAGACACATCAACTTCTTTCCTGTCTCAATCTCAACCAAAGCTTTCCATTTCTTGAAAGTATCAAATACATTAGATTTATTCTGAATACAATAAATCTAAGTTTTTCTAGTTGCATCATCAATAAAAGTAACATAATAATGAGAGCCATCGGGAGATGATACTTGAGCAAGTCCCCATACATCTATATTCACAAGCTCTTATTTTTCACTCTTATTTTATTTCCCAACTCTGAGAAATCTGACTGTCTTCTATTTTGCATAAATAAAATTCTCACAGAAATCCAAATCAACATTCTTCAAAGCTGGCAATAAATTTATTGACTGAAGAATCTTCATCCCCTTCTCACTCATGTGTTCGAGCCTATGATGCCATAATGTTTCATCTGCTCCTTTGGAAGTTAAAGCATTAGCAAAGTTAGAAATACCATTGCATAAATACAATGTACCAACCTTTTCACCTTTTGCTATTACCAGGGCTCCTTTGGTGACCTTCCATGTTTTATCTGTGAAAGTTGTCACACAACCTTCACCACTTAAATACCCTGTTGAAATCATATTTTTCTTCAGATCTGGAACATGCCTTGCCTGCTTTAATAGTCATTGGTTTCCATTTTTCTATTTTACAATAACCTTACCCATTCCAATAATTTTACAGGGTTTATTACCACCCAAATAGACTTATCCAAAATCTCCTTGAACATAGTCATGAAAATATTTCTTATCAGGTGTGGCATGGAATGAGGCCCCTAAATCTATCACCTAGGAATTAGTAACATTTTTGAAATAAAGAATCAAAGCATCTTGTAACACATCACCTGTCACATTTGCTTCATGGTTTTTTTCTTATTGTGTGTCTCCTTCTTTTCACTTCCAAGATCTACAGTCTTTCTTCAGGTGTCCTTTCTTTCTGCATTTCCAGCACATTATCTTGATCTAGACTTGGACTTGCCTTTCCTTGATTTACTATCCTGAGCCCTTTCCTCTTTCCATTCTTCTTCCCCTAAAATTTGCACTCAAATCATTGCTCCATGTCTCACTCGAGCTTTTCCATTGCATTTCCTCACTAAGGATACCATCGACAACATCATCAAACTTTAAAGTACTAGATCCAGAGACAGAGTTACTAATGGCCATAACTAAACCGTTCCAACTTTTTGGCAATGAGCACAAAAATAAAAAATCCCATCAAATTTTACCCTTAAAGAACTTAACTGACTGGTAACTGTACTAAAATCATTTAAATGGTCTACAATAGATCCACCTTCTGACATCTTCATATTAAATAAACGTTTCATAAGAAATACCTTGTTTGAAGCATAGGGTTTTTCATGTAGTTTCTCCAATGCCTTAATCAAATTCTCTGTTGTTGTTTCCTTCAAAATATTGATGGCTATCGACACCGTGAGGCATAATCGTACTATTCTGAGTGCCATTCTATCGAGAATCTCCCATTATGCGTCTGTCATAGTCGTCGGCTTCTTTTTTTTTCCACTCAATGGTAGGTACAAATCTTTCTAATATAGATAATATTCCATCTACATCTTCCACAATGGGAAGTTTTGGCCATTAAATTTCTCAACCCTAAACTTACCATCTTCTGCCATTGCTCCCACTCGAACCAAGAACCCTTCTTTCCTACGATTTTATCAGCCAAACAAACCTTTGGCTGTGATACTAATTGTTATAAAATTATATATTATAGAGAAATGAAACACATAAAATATGTTCAAAACACAGGCACACAAAACACATAAAACCAGAGAGACATAGATATACGTGGTCACCTAATTTTGGCTACATCCATCTTGAACAGCCAATCCTTCCTTTCTATTATCCAGCAAAAATGAAGAGACACAACCTACAACAGATCTGTTGTAATACCCTATGTTCTCTCTCATAGTCTCCCTATCTATTTCTCACTCTGAGAATACACATACAATACACAGCCGCAATACAATACCATTATACAAGAGAGGGGTTGCCTTCTAGAAAACCCTAAACTAAACATAACTTCTACCGACAGATCATTGGCCTAATGAATGGCCCAAATTAAGTAGAAATTACTATACTTTTACACAGAAATTTTACATCTATTTTTTTAGCTTCGAGGGCACTGCCCCCAAAACCCCCTGCTACGAGGGGGGGCCTCCATAAACTCGCAGCCCCCCCCCCCCTAGACCCCCAATGCAGCATAATATTACGAGCGATGTTTCCACCCCATTAAGGTACAGGGGTCCAATGCTATGATACAAAATAAACAAGATAATCAGGCTCCACACCCAACACATGCTGGAAACGTACTTCTGGTTGGTTACTTCACTTTACTTCATCCAATTCCTTCCAAATATTAGCTTGCAGGCTACACTCACACTGGACTAACGAGGGATGCCTTAATTCATTCCTTCGAACATATATTTTCTGATCTACTCCGACTCATTACTCTAGGAATAAGGTCTGGATTCCTTTTGTCAGTACCTTAGGGTTTGTAGTCATCAGTGGCAGACTCTTCGCTATCGACAGTAAGGATACATCATTGCCTCCCGATTGATAGATTATGTCAAGTGTTCAACTTCAACTCATTCATTCACACTTGCTAGATTATACTAGGGCACCTTGACACTCATTATCATTATCGGTGGGTTGTATCATGTTTGTTAATGGTATACATCAATAACGGGTAATCAAACGATTTCTCACATGGTCGACTTTAGCTCGTTTATTCCCATTGTGTAGAATTGTGCCATGGTGATCAGTGAAGACCTTGGGTTTGCATCAACATGCTTTGGTTCACCTTGACAACTCCTTCAGTTTTCTGCCAGTGACACCATCCACCCTTATATGTTACAGTTTCATCACAACAACATCTTATATGTTGGCTCTCGAGTTGTGTGTTGTACCATTTGTTCCACCACTTATGATTTGGTACTTCGAGATTCAATTTTGACTTTTGTGATCAGATATTTGTTGTAGCGTGATTGATCAGTATTCTATATGTGATACTTAGACCTGATTTTGACTTGGACTTCCTGGTAGTGATTAGATGATTCACTATGTACTTTACGTTTCAGTTATACTTTTATACAAATTGGATCCGCTCTATACTTCATATGCATACATGATTTTATTTCACTGAGCATGGGTATGCATGCCTCATACATGAGCTATCTTTCTAATCTCTCTCACTAGTTTTTTGGCAGGCTAAAATCTGGTGAAGTCCTCTTTAGTCCTCGTAAGGTTCATTTTATGCACATAATACATTTCAGCCATCAAGTACTCCTTCTGACCTCATATATTAGGGAGAATATGTTATAGCATCATTTATCACCAGCATATACTTGATGAATTTTACATTGGTTGTGGGAAACCCTTCCCTTTAGACTTGGACATATTTCTCAAAAAACTGTTTCTTAAAACCCATACGCAACTCTACCTAGAGTTTTCCGCGTATACACGCGAGTCCATACATAGAGAACTCCGTATGAATTTTTAAATATTAAAAATATATATAATTTCCCTATTTTAGAGGCAGGGTTTATGGTTGTTCTTGTAACTTAACTACCCTAGTTCGTGGCCTAACTGTTCCCAACTGTAAAAAACTAATTTGAGGAAGTATAAAAGCCCCTCAAGCAAATGGCCTAAGGGAGGAAGAGAGAGAGAAATATAGATATTATATGCTGTTGGAGCCATATCCAAGTCTGATATATTCCCCGTGCCTCCTGCACTTTCCAGATATTTTTAGGAAACCCTTGTTTCCTTGAGATGCTAACTCACCCTATGTGACATCTATTGTGCACTATTCTTGGAAGAAATCTTGAGAGGATAAGGCTGGATGGATCTAGAGGACGATATGCTCAAAGTCCATGGCAAATTTTAGGTAATCTATCCACATTTGTTTACTGTACATGTTATTAATAATAGAAGTGCCATCTTGTTCCTAATGTTTATGTGTCAATAATATTTACGCATGTGTTATGATATTAAAATTTTCATTTAATATTGTTTTTATGAGATTATGCATGCTTTTCACTAAAATATAGAACATATATATGTTGTACAACTAGGATTTTGTGCTTGTTCTTTGCTAGTTTATAGATTTCAGAGCACAAAGAGTTGCAGGGGGTTTTCACCACGCGGGATCTACTACAACCGAAGGATATCTGGGTAAGGTATGCAACTTGTAGTTTCTATTTTAATGCATAGAATTTGGTTAAGTGAGTCCTTCTTGTAATGACATGCCCCTGATTTGTTAAGGTTTATCAACCCAAGACCTTAGGGTAACATTGCCTGAAATAGGTACCTATTAAAAAAGCTGTTGATATGTTAAGTAGACCAATTTTTAGCGCATCCATTATTCATAAGCATAATTCTATAATGCATGAGAGCTATTTTGAGCAATATAATTTAAATGAGTATTTTAAGGGTGTATATGCAACTTTGTTTCATGGTAACCAACTAGAGGAGTCAGATTACCATGTGCATGGTAAATTTTTGTATAATCTTGGCAAGATATGTATTCCAAAGGGAGAAAGAGTCAACATCATAAGGGAATCACATACTTCTCTTATTTCTGGCCACTTTGGTGTAGGAAAAACTATCACACAATTACAATGGTATTATTATTGGTCTTGTATGAATGAAAGTGTGTCACGATATGTAAGAGGATGTTCTTTATGTGCTATCAGTAAGCCTAGAAATAGAAAATTTGGATTGTATACTCCATTTATTGTTCCTTCCTGTCCTTGGGAAAGTGTTTTTTATGTATTTTGTGGGAGGTCTACATATGTCTATGAAATTTTATTATTATCTTTATGTAGTTGTGGATTGTTTCAACAAAACGTGTATTTTGATTCCTTGTAAGAAGTAGGTTACAACTATATAGACTACACATTTTTCCTCTCAAAATGTATGGGTACATTTTAGGTTTTCCACATCTATTATTTGTGATTGAGATTCTCGATTTGTCAGGAAATTTTGTTCACGTTTATGGGGAGTCATGGGCACCAACTTGAAGAAGACCATAACATTCCATCCACAAAACGATGGCCAAATGGAAGTGGTGAATAAAACGGTAGTACATATTCTTCTTGGTTATTGTATTAAGTATCCTAAAAGGTGGGATGAACATTTGCACTATGTTCAACATGTTTCCAACTCGACCACACATTCATTGACTCAAACATCTCCATCTGAGGCATGCTTGGGAAAATACAAGAGAAGCATCGTGTTGATCATATTTTTCAAGTGGGAGATGAAGTTTGGGTTTACATTAGCAAGAAAAGACTCCAAGGAGAAGGTAAAAAATTCTAACCAATCATATATGGTCCATTCAATATTTTAGAAAAGATTGTTAATAATGCCTTCGAGTTATATTTTACTCCATATACGAAAATATATGAAGTTGTCAATGTTGAAAATTTCAAACTGTATGAACCTCATTTATTGAAGATCAATGACAAATGTTCAAACAATTGAAGATTTATCTCCTGAAAATATTGAATAATTGTAGCAAGATACACTAGCACAAAATGGCTAATTAGTTACTAAAAAAATGACTAAAATTTGCATATAAACGACAATTTTTCACCAGTAATAGCTAATTTACAGTATCTTATAATGCTATCAACATTTAATCAATTTTAGCTTAGTCATTAATTGGTTGTCTCAATTGTTATCACCAAAAATTGTTCATCTAGGCATTTCTAATTAGATGGATTGAAGTACACCATGTAGGACCAATTTTACCATAGTAAAATTTCTTTCACTATAAGAACTAATTTAATAAACCATCTTTTATTAAGTTATTTCTCGTTAAAACATGAACCCCCATGAGGAATAATTAAATAAATCATTATTTATTTGATTTTACTTTAGGAATAATTAATTGAACCATTGTTTAAATAATATTTCTCGTCATATTTAACCCAATTATGAGAAATAATTAGATAAAGGATTATTTTTCTTATTTTTCTTTATGAATAATTAATTAAATCATTATTTGGTTATTATTCCTTGTTAAATTGGACTAAATCACCTAGGAATAATTAAACAAATCATTATGTGTTTATTATTCTTTAACCACATTCTTGAAATGATAAATAAATCATTTATTTTTTCATTATTTCTAAATAAATATATTTAACAAATTTAAATATTTTTTCCCTCCAGCAAAATATAATAAAACATTCCAAGTGGTTAGAACTATATTTTGGTTAATAATATTGTATTATTCACCATTATCGAGGATAACTTAATATTTTGTTATAAATAGGAGGGTTTTTCCATTCATTCTTCACTTAGATCATTCTCATGGTCGCTATTATTTTCTTTTTCCATTTGAACTCCCACTTGAGTTCAACACATGCTTTGGGTTTTCTACACCATTGAGAGAGATAAAATTTTGAAGCTGAAACATTCAGGGAAACCAAGAGCCCATCCGATTAAGCAGTACTTATAACATATACTTGTTTCCTTCACCGGGTTTTATAATATAAAATCATTCTTTAACCTTATCTTTCTTGTTGGATACTTGGAGTTAATTTTGCATCAGTTATTACTATTTATTTGTACTATTTAGCTACTTTTATTGCATAGATTTAGGTTTTTACAGGATTTGTTCTAACTGTCTATTGCAGATCTAAAGGGTTAAGAAACCATTTCTGTTGTTAGGTTTATTTATCACGCATAGATAAAGTATGATATTTTCGTACACTTGTGATAATATTTTACCCTAGCATCAATTTCATCATCTAGTAGTATATTTAGTCATAAATTTGGCCATTAATTTAATCATTGATTTAGTCATTAATTTCCATAATTAATGACCAATTATATAAAAAAATATATTACTATGTGATCACCCAAGAAAACCAATTAATGATAAAAGAAATATGACCAAAATGTTGGTCGTGTTATAAGATACTGTAAATTAGCTACTAATAGTCATATATATATATATATATATATGAAATTTTTAGTAATCATTTGAAACCAATTAATGACCAAATAAATATGACTAAATTTTGGTCATGTTATAATATACTGTAAATTAGTTACTAATAGTCATATATATGAAAAATTTAGTTGTCATTGTAATCACAAATTTATCATTTGCAGTATTCATTTATCTTTCTTTGGTAGTTTCATAAACGACTATTCATTTCATTTACTTTCATTAATAATCATTATAAACCATCAATTTAGTCGTGTATTCATTTTATTTGTGTTCATCATTAATCAATATAAACTACTGATTTAGTAGTTTTAGATTTATTTTGTGTTTATTATTAATCAAAATAAATTAATTAGTATGATGTTGTGACTAAATTGAAAAAATAATCATACAATATGCATGTTCATCTAATATAAAAACTCAAAGTAACATATGTTAATTACAATACTAAACAATATGAAGTGCAATTATAAATAATTTCAACCACATAAGTTATATTATATAAGATGTCAAATATTAAATACGAGTTTCAAACTTCATATTGGCTAAACAAAAATTTACACATGAAATATTATTTCATCACTTCAAAACATTATCATTGTGTTGACAAGGCATTGCAGTTGAATTCACCAACTTTGAAGACTTGACCATCAGTCTCTATGTGTGTGCCTTATGTGAGATACTGACTCTAAGAGTATCACTAGACCGGTTCTCTTCTCACTCTCTCTCTCTCTCTCTCTCTCTCTCTTTGAATTTGTTTCCCCATTGTTATTGTTGTCCCATTTCTTCAATTCTTGCTTCTTACCATCATTATTGAGTCCTATGTTCCTTTTCTGAAAACAAAAGAAGATACACTATAGAGTGTAAGACATGAAATACGTTGAACACTAGAATATAAAATAAAGTATACTATAAAATATTTATACGACATACACCTCATCACCAATTTCAAAGCCAACTTTCCCCATAAAAGCAAGAAACTTGATCAAGTTTTATTAAGTTGGGAGATAGTGGCCATTATGTGTCCAGATAACCTGTATAAATACAGCCAATAAAACATCACCATAGAAAATTACTCCTTAGTAACTTAGTATTCAACCTTCAATGAAATCTTAAGGTGCAATGATGCCAACTAAGATACATGCTAAAAATCTCAAGTTGTAGATAACTTGTGAATAAATAATGAGGTGTGATTTCTAATCCTTGTCGTTTTACTCGGAAAAGCATTCCATTGTCTAATGCATCAACTTGGTCAAATATATAAACAACATGTGCTAAAATAACAACATGAAAATAAACTTTTGTAATAGTCATGAAAATATTTAACACAAAATAACTGAGAGGATTTCAATCAATATCATCTAATACTAATTCATCTTCAATTTTTTTTTTTTTTTAAATGGACATGATGCCAAGTATTTTCAATTTCATAGTTAAGAGGAAAAAAATAAAAATAAAAATAAATGTTCAAAATACAATTAAAGAGAGGATATACTAGAATGGATAGTGCATGTATAAAAAAATTGTTTACCTATCCACCAATGCTTTGTCTGGAATTCCTAAAATAATTTCTTTCCCAAAATAACCAATGAGGTGAAAGAATCACAACATTAAAAACAAAAGGAATTCCTACTAGAAACATTTCAAAATTTGATGGCTTGGGTGCCTCAAGGATATCCAATAGAAAATGAATCATATCCAAGTCATGCTCTACATTGTCTCCCCATCCATTTACCAATCACATTTCCTATAAACTGCCCACACTAGAGTCAAGAAACAATCAAATGAAGGCATTGACATTTTTTTTATGTTTTATATCTATAAACTTTGGATCTAAAAATATTTTAACACAAAAAAACTATAATACTAATATTATCTTGAATTTTTGGATGTTGTTTAAATGGATATGATACCAAGTATATTCAATTTTATAGTTTAAAGAAAAAACAAAATCAAAGTAAAATTTCAAAATACAATCAAACAATAAAAGAGAGGATATCATGGAATCGGCAAAGAAATTATAGAAAGTCTATTTACCTATCCACTAGTGTCTGACATAGCTAAATTTTTTTCCCAAAATAACCACGAGGTAAAAGAAGCGCAAAATAAAAAAAACGTAGGAATGTTTCCTAAAAACATTTCCAAATTCGATGGATCGGGTGCCTGAAGGATCTCCAAAAATATATGAATCATATCCAATACATCCTCTACATTGTCTCCCTATCCTTTTTCCATTCCTGTTTCTTGTAATATTCCCATACCATAGTCCAGTAACATTCAAAGGAAAGATTTTATATTTTTAGAGAAAAAATTGGAGATTTGTCAAGCATGGTAACTCCATGGTACATGTACTCATAAATACCTGTAGAAAATTATATTCAAGGATTTATATATTTGTTAAAAAAATTGGAGATTTGTCAAGCACGCTAATTGCATGGTACGAAAATTGTTTCCGCAAATATATCCATAAATACGGTGGATCTGACTCATAAATATTTGTAGAAGCTTTTTCAAGCTAGAAACATGTATGGCTTTGGAGTCCAAGTTGTGTGAATTGTTTAGATGGAACAAGTATTCCATATCTAGACATTATTTGTTTCATTAACATATTGTTTTATATGTTACATTAACATCATCTGTTGTATCTAAAATAATTACTTGTATAAAACCTATTTCACCTTTCAAATTACTACAAAAATATCTTAGTACATCAAAACTACAAGAGTAAATAGATATAGAAAGCTAACAGTGATAACCTGTAGCATTAATTTGTGATTAAATCACATTTGTTTTGTAAGACAATTGCTTCCAATAGCTAAAAAATATAATTATTGTTACATAATCACATAACTACCACCACACACACATAAATGAAAGAAAAAAAACAATAAAAATATGTACGCGTTTTCTAGCTAATTAGGTCAAGTACAACATGCGTCTCAGGTCTTCACAATCCTAGAGGAAATAATATAGCCTATTATGAAACCATAATATATCTGTTAGATATTTTGGAGGTTTTTCTGAGACCTATTTTGTAGTCTCATTTGCCAAAAATATAGTAAGGATTTGTTGGAATCACAACTTTGAGTTGTGAAATATCCACAATCCAAGTTCCTGAGGAGTTTTTCAGGGTGTTGAATCCATATGTATAGCGGAAAACCCAGTTTAAACAACACAAATAAATATTTGATGAAAAAAAAATTCACCAGACTCTAGCCAAAAGCTCAAAAATGTCTAAAAGACAAAAACTAATACACATGGTGTATTCAAAATATTTTGAATAATATGGTAATAGAAGAAACAATTGACCAATCCAATAAATAAAAGTATAGATGAAAGACTCTCCTTTTGATAATCAAACAACATTCTATCTCTTTTCAATGAATATGATTCTTTCAGGTAAGAAATGAATGAGGAGGTAGATCATTGCTCTATGTTTGTTTCTGAACATTATCTCTAGAACATTATTAAAATGTGAGGTGGTGGAATTTAGACTGATTCCCTAAATTCAAAATAAAGTGGATAGTAATTTGCACAACAATCAATATGAAGTACTCAATGCAAACATGCCAACCCAACACCTTGGGAAACATAGTTAAAGGAGCTCCATTCACCAGGCCTTGGAACATTATTTAAAGGTAGGGTGATGGAATTTATAATGATCCCCTAAATTCAAAATAAAGTGAATTCTAATGTGCACAAAAATAAATATGAAGTATTATATGCAGACAATCTAGCCAAACACCTTGGAAATGGTAGATCAAGGAGCTTTATTTTAAGGTTTGTTTGAAATGGAAAAATTCAGGTTTAGTTATGGTTCTATGTTTGTTGGTTTGTGGTATTTGTAGGTGTTTCAATATTCATTTGTTTTTATCACTTACATATTTGAGTTCCTTCTAGAGGAAGCCTCCCTGCTCTCCTTACTCATTTTTCTCAAGCTACTCCTGTTGCACCCAAAAGAGATGTGTTCAAAGATAGAATGTGGAGGTTTAGACATGCATCAACGCATCACAAATTGGAGGAATATTAGTGGGAAGTGTCATCGGCTCAAAGAAATTTCCCCTCTCATATGTTTGCAACTTCTTCCTTACATTCCAATTTCAGTGTTATATCCCTATTTTCATCTTTTATAAACAA
Source organism: Pinus albicaulis (assembly GCA_034641835.2). Taxonomy (NCBI): domain Eukaryota; kingdom Viridiplantae; phylum Streptophyta; class Pinopsida; order Pinales; family Pinaceae; genus Pinus; species Pinus albicaulis. Next base: position 94,855,863 of record CM076575.1, read on the forward strand.
TGAATAAACTTAAAGGTCAGGTGGACCCAAGGAAAAATTATGTATGGACATATTATTTTTGAAAATTAATAAATGAATATGAAATTCTATTATTGTATAAAGACAAGAGTAAATGGAGACCAGAAATTATGATCCATGGGGATGGACTAGATACCCAAGACTTTCACAAAATTCTCTAGAAATCATTGGAGAAAAATAAAATAAAATAAATTTTATTAGATGGGAGAAAAATATCTAATAAAATCCTTAGTAAAGTGGAAAGTTATTTAGAATGGGTAGCAATAAATCAAAGCTGAGGAAAAGCTATTTTTAAAAGAATAAATTGTGGAAAAAGCCAAATCAAAGTCTAGGCTAAGGGAAACAACATCTCAAAATAGTGGGACATCATTATGGAAACAAGTTGACTAAAAACAAGCTTATATAAGCTTTTCCTAGTGTGACAAAGGTTGTGGTCTACACTACGTAAGAATTGGTCTCTTCTTGAGGGAGAGATATGGAATAAGAATGAGGTTGGGAGGAAAAAAAAAATATACAGTGGTATGTACATTCTGCAGAAATTTTTTGTATATTAGAAATTCAAATTTAGCCTACTGCTATGAGTTTATAATAAATCTAAAATTGGAATCAGAAGATAAATGAAAATTTGAATTCAGAAAATTTAGTTTTGTTGTATGTTATTCGAATGGGATTTTATGTAAATTAAACCCATAGACTTATGTGTATTGTAAAATGTATTGTATTGTATTTTTGTTTTAGAGGGGGACTATGTAATATCCCTATTTTCATATTTTGTAAACAATGAATAAACTTAAAGGTCACGTTGACCTAAGGAAAAATTATTTATGGACATATTATTTTTGGAAATTAATAAATGAATGTGAAATTATGGAGACTAGGAATTCTGATCCATGGGGATGGAGGAGATTCCCAAGAATTTCCCAAAAATATCCATTAATCCTTGGAGAAAAATAAAATAAAATAAATTTTATTATATGGGAGAAAATTATCTAATAAAATCCCCAGTAAAGTGGAAAGTTACTAATAAGGGGTAAGAATAAAACAGAGCTAAGGAAAGCTAGTTTTAAAAGAAGCTTTGGTGGAAAAAACAAAAGCAAAGCCTAGGCTAAGGGAAACATAATCAAAAAATAGTGGGACACCTTTATGGAAACAATATGAGGGAAAGAAAGCTTAAATAATCTATTCCTAGTGTGACAAAGGTTGCGGTCTACACTACGTAAGAATTGGTCTCTTCTCAGGGGAGAGTTGTGGAATAGGCTCGAGGTTAGGAGGAAAATAGACTTTATACAATAGTATGTACATTCTATGGGAAATATATGCATATTAGAAATTCATATTTAGCCTACTGTTATTAGTTTATAATAAATCTGAAATTGAAATCAGAAGATAAATGAAAATTTGAATTCATAAAAGTTAGTTTTTTTGTATGTTGTTTGAATGGGATTTGATGTAAATTAAACCCATAGATGCATGTGTATTTTACAGTGTCCTTTTTAGAATTTTAATTTCCATATGTGTTTGAAAATATTCTCAAATATAAATTAATAAAGTTAAGTCTCCTTTGCTATTGCATAGGCTTGGTAGAGTCTAGGGGATAAACAAACAGAATCTCCAAACCCTGACCTAGGGTCTAAATCTGTTATTTAAGTCCAAATTAAAATTTGGAATTTAACTAGAAAGTTACATTATAGGTATGATAAATAATGTGCATAATAGAGTGAGACACATATCAAAAATAACTCTATGCTGATATTATACATTAAGATACATATCTGAATTAATTTTATGCTAATATAAACTTCAGATTTGAAGGTAAAATAGAAGTGCATGTACGCTGTAAAGTGGAAGTTATAGAAAAATAATAATAATAATCCAAATATAAACTACAAATGTGATAACATAATATAGATAAACATAAATTTTGTATTATTTAACTTCCATATACATAAAGGTCCATTCAAAATCCTCCACAGAAATTGAGAATGAAATTGTTCAAAAATTGTTATAATTGAATTGTATAAAATGAGTTAAAACTACATCAGGGTCACAATCCTAACAACTTGTACAATTAATAACAATAATATATGCAGAGTGGAACAAATGGTTGAAGTGTCTCAATTGTTCTCATGATCGACCTGAAAAATTAGAATATTTACTGTCAAACACTCTCACTAATGATCACAATGAATATCGCAATTGTAGGAGATAGCATATCAAACCTCAAACAAGCAATGCAGTGGAACTTAGAATTTCCATTGCAGAAATTGAGTAAAAAATGGAAGAGTATATATAGGGAGAGATGATAACTCTAAATATCTCTTCAAATTCAAAGGTTTCCTCCTTGCCCCTACAGTAAAGGGGACTATAATTAAAGATGGAATATTAAATACAATAAATGGCATTATTATATAATATTCAATTTGAATGTATAGTAAACCTGGAAGAAGGAGGGGTACACTTTTGTAAAATCGATGAACCAATTTTGAAATAGTACATTCAGCTGAGAAAATAAAACACAACGTGTTACTTTCAGAAAAGTAAAATGAAAATTATATTCTGAACATTCGATAAGATACATAATTAATTTCAGAAGGATAAACATATTAATAAGAAGAAGAAGGGATATTTTCAAACCTATGGTTGAAGAAAATGACGAACCTGTACAATTGAAAAATTTGAACAGTATTCTGAAAATGGAATTTTATGAGAAAAATTATCTGGAAAACAAGTGACGTAGTAAATTCTTCGCAATAATGATTTATTAGATATATAATTTAATTAGAATTCTGGAAATGGAAAAATCACGAATTTTGGTTAGATAGATATGGCTAGCCATTTTCACATAAATTAATTTGAGAGAGAGAATGAATAAAAATTTTATGAATTGACTTTAAAGAAAGGCAAGTCATAAAAACTAAATTATATTATGGAATTTTAGAATTTCATTATAATTGAGTAAAACAAATTACATCATGTTGTTATATTCTAAATTTTGATAGGTAAAATATAAATATATAAGAATGTAAAATAATTTCCATGTTCCTCAGATAGAATGAGGTAGAGGATCATTTGTAATGAATAAAATTTGAGAAAATAAAATTTATGCACTCTAAATATTAACCAAGAGGAATTAGTTCAATTCAAAGTAAAAAGAAAACATGCTCACACAAAGAATAACATAACTTAATTAATGATATCAGAACATCTATGCTAAATTAATTAACCCCTCTCAGTTATAGCGATATAATTCGTTTAATACATAAAAGTAATCGAAAGGCAGAATGTTGAAATTTCATCACAATAGAAATATATCAATTATCTCCATAGGAAACGTGGAGAAGAAAGCATATAGTACATAAGATTATATTATCTTCATGCATTAAGTTAACCATGCTTTTAAAGAATTAAACCAATTCATTACTAGTATGTTTAATAGACAAAAAAAGTCAAAACGACGGGTTTGATACTATAACTACAGTTGGAAATTTCATATGCATAAGGGTAAATTCGTATGGAATTAAAGAAGGGAGAAATTATGAGCTATAACAAGAAGTAATACTATGAGTCTCAATGAAATGTAGGTTTGTACATTATTAAGTTCATAGGATTAATATAGTGGTAAACTATAGTTGTAATAGTTAGCATAAAGAACTTTGTGTAAATGGACATGCAGTGATACCCTAGGTATAACAAAGGGTATAGGAATGGAATAGTAAAGTTAATTAATCATTAAAGTGAATTTAGAAAGGATAAAATGCATGTTGGGACATGTATAATATATCCCATGACATAAGGGATATAGTACAATTAAGGGTAAAATAAATATAATTCTAAATATTAATGAATAGGGATAAGTTAGATAAAATAGAACAAAATAACTATTTCCTAAGATGGGAAAGAGAAATACAAGACAAATTATAATAACTGTCATTACGAAGGTAGTAAATGAATAGTTATGTCAAAATTGGACAAACATAATGAGCAGAATAGTATAATGAACTAGAAATAATATTGACAGTCCAAAAAAAATTTGTTAGTGTGAGTTGTTACAAATGTTATCAGAGCCCACATTAAAAACTCTAGGATGATGGGTCCCAACACAGGGAAATTTTTTCTACTGTCAAAACAATTTTAAATTGTTATTTTTGAATAATAATTGATTCCTGTGTATCAGATTGAATTGCAGAAAAAGTTACATATACTGTCATGAATGATAGAGAAGATTTGTATGTAGAACAGGGGGGTGGAGGGGCCTTATCAGATCCAAATGCTCAAATGCTGTAAATTATAAAGAATTTGTAGCAAGAAATTATTCAACTAAGGACTAGCAATGAACAGTTTTTGCAGGCCAGTAATGAGAAAGAGAGGTTGATAAGGGAATTAACCTCCAAGTCTAGCCATAATAGTGAAGACCAGGAAAGAAAGAGAAAAGAAACAGAACCCAACTCAAATAGGTCTGAGAGTGGGGGATAATCTGGTTCAAAGTCAAAAAATAACAAGGAGTTTTTAAGGGAATTTTGCAAAATTAAGCCTCCAAACTTAAGGTAAAGCCACACTTTGGTGCAAAGAGACCAAAATCGTACAATTGCTTGATGAAAAAACTGTTTCATGGGAAGAATTTCAGGAGAAATTCAAATCTAGATACCTTAGTGAGAGGTATTATGATGATAGAGCGAGGAAATTTCATGAGCTAAAGCTAGGACAACTCACTATAGATGAATTTGTGACTAAATTAACAAACTTACTTCGTTATGTTCCATACATAAGGGAATAAAAAGCCATCTTACATCAATTTATAAACTGCCTAACTACCATATATAAAGAAATAATTGAATTTGATAATCCTAAAACGATGGATGAATATGTTCGATAAGCGTGACTGTGCTACCAGTAATTTAAAGGAAAAAATGATCAGTTGAAAAACTGGCAGAATAAAAAGGAAGAGAAGGTGCAAGCAAGCACAAAAAGGTCAAGACCAACCTATCTGAAGAATTTTGGAAAAACCCACCAGCAGAAAAAGTTTAATAAGAGTGGGGAAAATAAAATAACACATTCCCACACTAATTTCAAGCCAATGGAAGCAAATAGAAAAAGAAAAGTGGTAGTAAAATCCAAAGAACAATTGAAATATTAGGGATGCAGAGAGCCTCACATGTTGTGGGACTACCCACACAACACTCATACAATCCAGAATATTCAAGCAGTACGAGAAGCGACTATAGTGAATGATATTGTCGAAAATATTTCTCGAATCAGTGCAACATTAGAAGACAGATAGGTTGAACATCAATCAACCATGATTGAAGTTGAAGGTATTATCAATCACCAACCTTATCTGTTTTAATTGATCCAGGAGAAAATTTAAGTTATATCAGCCCATAGATAGTGGAAAAATGTAAATAAAAATAGAAAAATTTCAACACTCTTGGTTGGTATCTACAGGAACAAAGAGGAAAGTCACTCATAAACTTCCCAAAACTGTTGTAAATTTAAATGGATATATTACAGAGCTCCAATTAAACATCCTTCCTTTAGGATATTATGATCTTCTAGTTGGAATGGATTGACTGGAGCAACAGAAAGAAATAGTGAATTGCTTAGAAAAAACAGTGACTTGCACTAACATGTATGAAAATCTGTAGTAGTTAAAGGAAAACCAAAACTAGTGTCTGTCACACAGATTTTTGCGTTAAAATTAAAACAAACAGCAATAAAAGTCTATTAAGTATATGTTGTCTAGGTTGAGGATTTGGGATAGCCAACAGAACATGAGTTTTTATAATTTACCTGTAATCAAGGAATTCAGGGATGTATTCCTAGAAGAAATCCCTCATCTTCCCCCTCAAAGAGACATTAACTTTTCTATTGGGCTAGTACTAAGAGCTACCCCAGTTTCCATAGCACCATATAGAATGAGTACTCCTCAACTATTAGAACTAAAAATTCAATTAAAATAGTTATTAGACAAGGGGTACATTATACCAAGTGTGTCTCTATGGGGAGCACCAGTGTTGTTTGTCAAAAAGAAAGATGGAACCTTCTGTATGTGTATACATTGAAATTAGTTAAACAAGTTAACCATAGCGAACCGATATCCTCTTCCAATGATATATTATCTATTTGATCAAGTAAGAGGAGCCACCATATTCTCAAAAATTGACTTAACAACTGGCTATCATCAACTCCGGATTAAAGATGAAGACATCAATAAGACAACCTTCCGAACTAGATATGAATATTATCAGTTCGTAGTTTTACCCTTTGGACTAACAAATGCCCCTTCTACATTCATGTGCTTGATGAAAAATGTTTTGTATAAACATCTGGATAAGTTTGTATTTGTGTTCATAGATGATATTTTGGTATACTCCAAAAATGAAGAAGAACGCCAAGAACATCTTAGAATAGTGTTGCAAACCCTTAGAGAACACCAACTGTATACAAAACTCAGCAAATGTGAGTTTCATAAAACCAAGATTCAATATATGGGACATGTCATTTCTAAGGATGGATTAGCGATATATCCGGAAAAGGTACAAGAAATATTGAATTGACCTGTACCCACCAATGTAATAGCAATACGATTGTTTATGGGTTTTGTCGGTCATTACCATAGATTTGTGGAAGGATTTTCTACATTAACTTACCCCATCACATAATTGTAGAAAAAAGGAGTGAAATTTGAGTGGAAAACTAAGTGTCAAGATAGTTTTGAACAACTAAAATAAAAATTAACTACTACACCTATACTTAAAATTGATGATCCAACTATGGAGTTTGTTGTGTGTATCGATTCTTGTATAGAAGGGCTCGAAGGAGTATTGATACAAGAAAATGCAATATTATCTTATGAGTCTCAGAATTTGAAGAAACATGAATAGAATTATGTAGCATATGACTTAGAACGTGTTATTTTTATACATGCACTAAAAATATGTAGACATTATCTCTTGGGAAAGAAAATCATATTAATGACAGATCACATAAGTTTAAAGTATTTCTTTACCCAACCAGATTTAAATGCCACACAAGCAAGGTGGTTATCTTTCCTTAGTGAGTTTGATATAGAAATCAAACACATAAAAGGAAAATAAAACCAAATTTTTGATGCTTTAAGTAGACATTGTCATCAACTTTTGACATATACAGGTAGTAGTGTAAGATTTGATGTGGAAGAAAAAATTCAATGAGTATTATTGCAAGAACCCCAATAAATAAAACTTCACGAAAAATTACATGAAGATAAAATTGCAGGATATACTAAAAATCAGCAAGGATTGATCAACTAACATAAAATATTGTATATTCCAAATGTAGTGACCTTGAAACAAGAAATGTTAAATGATTACCATAAGAGGCCTTATGCATGTCATCGATTTTATCAAGAGATGGTAACATCATTGAGGAAAAACATGCTTTCTCCAGGAGTGAAGAAGGAGGTAGCTGAATAGTTGGCAAGGTGTTTGGAGTTTCAACAAGTTAAAGTAGAACATCAAAATCCTACGGGTATACTGAATCCTCTTCCTATTTTGGAATGTAAGTGGGAAGTGGTATCAATGGACTTTATTACAGGACTGCCACGTACCAAGTATCAACATGACTCAATTATGGTGGTAGTGGACACTCTAATCAAAGAAGCACACTTTTTCCTATTCAATCCACTTTCAACACAACATAAGTGGCCAATTTATTCATGAAAGAAATATTTAAACTCAATGGAATCCCAAAAATGATTATCTCTTATAGAGATACAAACTTTACATCTGCATTCTGGAAAACCCTATTTGGAGGAATGGGTATAAAATTTAACTTTAGTACATCTTACCATACTCAAACAGATGGACAAACAAAAACAACAAATCGGATATTGGAAGACCCACTAAGTGGAAAATATTTTCTACATTTGGCATAATTTTCTTACAATAATAGTGATCACGATTCCATTAAAATGAGTCCTTTTGAAGCTCTGTATGGAAGAAAATTCCACACTTTGCTCAGTTTGAGTCAACCAGAGGAAAAATTGGTCTTTGGACCAGAAGCACTGCATCAGATGTAACGGAGAGTGAAAATAATTCAGCAGAATATTAAAGTAGCTCATGATCGTCAAAAGCGTTCTGTAAATAAAGAAAGAATTCATAGGGAATCCAAAGTTGGAGATCATTTATATCTAAGGATTAAACCTCAAAAAATTACATTACATTATGGTACTTGTGCTAAGTTAGCACCTCGATACTGCAGACCCTTTGAGGTTTTGGAGAGAGAGTAGACCGACAACGTACAAATTGGCTCTACCTAGTCATATTAAAGTGCATAATGTTTTTCATGTTTCACTGTTGAAGAAATATGTACATGACCCTACTCATGTGATTGAATGGGTTGTGATACAGGTAGAAAAAGAAAGGGACTTTGTTCCAGAACCACCTCGTATATTGGAGTGGGAAGAAATCGTGCTTTGGAAGAGAACAATAGCTCGGATGAAAGTGTAGTGTAAGCACTTTGCACCGTAGGTAGCTACTTAGGAGCGGGAAAATGTGATGAAAGAAAAATATCCATCACTATTTAATGAATAAATAGAAATATCTACAACACCGGCGACAGTATTTTTGTTTTAGAGGGGGACTATGTAATATCCCTATTTTCAGATTTTATAAACAGTGAATAAACCTAAAGGTCATGTGGACCTAAGGAAAAATTATTTATGGACATATTAATTTTGGAACTTAATAAATGAATGTGAAATTATATTATTGTATAAAGACAAGAGTAAATGAAGACCAGGAATTCTCTTCCATGGGGATGAAATATATTCGCAAGAATTTCCCAAAATTATCCAAAAATCCTTGGAGAATAATAAAATAAAATAAATTTTGTTAGATGGGAGAAAAATATCTAAAAAAGTCCTCAGTAAAGTGGAAAGTTACTAATAAGGGGTAAGAATAAAACAGAGCTAAGGAAAGCTAGTTTTAAAAGAAGTTTTTGTGGAAAAAACAAAAGAAAAGCCTAAGCTATGGGAAACATCATCCGAAAATAACGGGACACCATTATGGAAACAATATGAGGGAAATAAAAATTAAATAAGCTATTCCTAGTGTGACAAAGGTTGTGGTCTACACTACGGAAGAATTCATCTCTTGTCGGGGGAGAGCTGTGGAATAAGCTCGAGGTTGGGAGGAAAACAATCTTTATACAATGGTATGTACATTCCGTGGAAAATTTACGCATATTAGAAATTCATATTTAGCCTACTATTATCAGTTTGTAATAAATCCAAAATTGAAATCAGAAGATAAATGAAAATTTAAATTCATAATTTATTTAGTTTTGTTGTATGCTATTTGAATGGGATTTGATGTAAATTAAAATCATAGACGTATGTATATTGTACAGTGTCCTCTTTATAATTTTAATTGTCATATGTATTTGACAAGAGTCTCAACTATAAATTAATATATTTAAGTCTCCTATGTTGTTAGATAGGCTCGGTAGAGTGTAAGGGATAAAGAAAATAGAACCTTTAAACACTGTCCCGAAGTGTAAATCTATTTTTTAAATCCAAATTAAAATATGGAATTTAACTGAAAATTTACATTATAGGTATAAGAAATAATGTGCATAATACAGTGAGACACATATCAAAAATAAATCTATGTTGATATTGTACATTAAGATACATATCTGAATTAGTTCTATGCTGATATAAACTTCAGATTTGAAGGTAAAACATAAGTTCATGTATGATGTAAAGTGGAAGTTATAGAAAAATAATAATAATGCAAATCTAAACCACACATGTGATAACATAGTATAGATAAACATAAATTCTATATTATTTAAATTCCATATACATAAAGGTCCATTCAAAATCCTCGAGAGGACTGGGAGAATGAAACTATCTGCAAATACTTAGAATTTAATTGTAAAAACGAGCTAAACTACATCAGGGTCATAATCCTAAAAATATGAACAATTAATAACAATAATATATGCAGAGTGGAACAGATGGTGGAAGTGTCTCCATTGTTCTCATGACTGACCTGAAAAATTAGGATATTTACTTTCAGAAACTATGACTAATGATAAAAATGAATATCACAATTGTAGAAGATAGCATATCAAACGTGAAACAAGAAATTAGGTGGAATTTAGAATTTCAATTGCGAAAATTGAATTAAAAATGGAAGAGTATATACAGTAAGAGAGGATACCTATAAACCGGATGCGGGTGCAGAGTTCAGTGATTAATGTGATGGGATATGGGAGTGGCATAAAGGGATGCCACTTGCCCATCCGCAAGCAGAGTGTCATGCCGCTCTTAAATTCGAATGTACAGGGTTTAATGCCATTTACTCCAGGCACTCGAAACAACTCTCATATCGCTCCTCGATGCACCTTCGCTCGTTGCGCCATGTCTCAGCCCCTGGTTCATACATACGGTGGATTATTGCATTCGATTCGCATTTTCATAGTAGATTGGGTTGTTATAATGGAGCACTCTTCTGGTCTGCACATCATTCCCCCGCCTGTTAATCTTTGGTGCGCTCCAGGAGCAGGGCTCTCTAATGTACGAACTGTAACTGGAAAAAGGAGCTGCCTCAACTGTTGCTTGGAATTTGGAGAAAATCTCCATTTATCCCACATTGACTCCTGCATGCTCACTTCTGTCACCCTCCTACCTCAGTCTTCTGTCATTTTTTTGCCTCCCGGCCCTGTTGACTCAACTGCAACTATGCCTCGCCTTAGGCAGAGAATGCGTTGCAGAAGGTGTTCCACGAGGAGCCAAACTTGTCGCTCTCCCTCCTTCACGTCTACCTCTTCTGAGTCTACTTTCCATTCTGACAGCCTTCATAGAGGATGCCTTCTTCGCTCGGGTCGTCGCCTTGTTTCACCCACTCCTTCCGCTCCTCCTGCTCAAACCCACACTACTCATTTTTCTTTCAATATAAATCTCATACGACCTCGTGTGACCGCCTCAATTACTGTTGTGTTTCATGAAGGGCCTCAGGATAATGTCCCCAGCTCTGCTCCGATGGATTGCAGCATCTCTGAGGCCCAGGACGCGACGCAGGGTGTCGGGTTGAAGGACCCGGATAATGAGCACTTACAGGGTCAGGTGATCATGGCCACGCAGAACAAGGCGATCACGGATGCGGAGGTTCAACCTTCTACGAGGCATGAACCGGTGCAAGTGAGCGCGGTTAAGGACACTCCTCCTCCTCCCGGGAAGGTCATCCACTCTACTGCAGACTTGTACAATGCTGACGGGGAACCTGATGAATTATGGTGCAGAGTTGAACACGTTCCTCTTGATGAGTAGGTCTACCTCTCTTCTCTGGTTTCTTGCTTCTGCTCTAGCCATTCTCAAGGGAAAGTTTTTGTTTCTCCTGTTGAAAACGAACATGCTTCTGTTTCATATCTATGTTATGGTCTTCTGTTTTTACAGTACTCTAATTTTCTGGTTCCCCTGCGCGGGATTTTTTCTAAATGAACTGCTTCAGACTGGTTTCCCTCCTGTAGGGCAGTCCTCAAACCATGGTTTTTGTTTCAAATGCCACAATATGCGGCAATGATCAGGCCTCGACCTGCTGTACTTTACTCCTTTTGTTAATAGATTACTTTTACTTAGAAAAAAAAAGGAGAGGATACCTATAAATATCTCTTCAAATTCAAAGGTTTCCTCCTTGCACCTACAGTAAAGGGGACTGTAAGTAAATCTGGAATAATAAATATAATAAATTACATTATTATATAATATTGAATTTGAATGTATAGCGAACTTGGAAGGAGGGGTACAGGTTTGTAGAATCGATGAACCAATTTTGAAATAGTACATTCAGCTGAGAAAATAAAACACAACGTGCTACTTTCATAAAAGTAAAATGAAAATTTTATACTGAACATTGGATAAGATACATAATTACTTTCATAAGGATAAAAATGTTAATAAGAAGAAGAAGGGATATTTTCAAACCTATGGTTGAAGAAACTGATGAACATGTACAATTGAAAAATCTAAACAGTATTCTGAAAATGGAATTTTATGAGAACTACCACCAAGAAGGGTGGTATAAAGCAAAGATTCAATAATAAGAACAATTGCGAATAAAAAACAACTATCTGGAAAGAAAGTGATGCAGTAAATTCTTCATAATAATGATTTATTAGAGATATAGATTAATTAGAATTTTGGAAAAGGAAAAATCCTGAATTTTGGCTAGATGTATATGGCTAGCCATTTTTACATAAATTCATTTTAGAGAGAGAATGAATAAATTTTTTATGAATATAATTTAGAGAAAGACAAGTCATAAAAACTAAATTATAATCTGGAATTTTAGAATTTCATTATAAAAAAGTAAAAAATTACACTGAGTTGTTATATTCGAAATTTTGGTAGGTACGGTATACCTATTTAAGAATGTACAACACTTTCCATATTCCTCAAATAGAAGGAAGCAGCCGATGGTTTGTAATCAATAAAATTTGAGAAAATAAAATTTACGCACTCTAAAAAGTAACCAAGGGAAATTAGGTAAATTCGAAGTTAAAAGGAAATGTGATCAAACAAAGAAGAACATAAATTAATTAATGATATCAGAACATTTGTGCTAAAGTAATTAACCCCTCTGTGTTATAGGGATACAATTCATTTAATACTTAAAATTAATCCAAAAGCATAATGTTGAAATTTCATCACCATAGAAATATATCGATTCTCTGCATAGGAAACGTGGAGAGGAAAGCATACAATACACAAAAGTATATTATCTTCATACGGTAAGTTAACCATGCTTTTAAATAATTAAACAAATTCATTACCAGTATGTTTAATAGACAAACAAATTCAAAACAACGAGTTTGATACTATAACAAGGGTTGGAAATTTCATATTCATAAGGGTAAATTCGTATGGAACGAAAGGAGGGAGAAATTCTAAGCTATAACAAGAAGTAATACAAGTTGTTTCTCATAAACCTCAATACGAATTACTGAATTTAAAACGACAAAACCTCAATTAAATATGCAAATAGGCGTTCTGATAATTATGGATGTGGGACGCTAACAAATTGGAGAATCCGATTTAGAAAAATCCTAATATGGGAACTCATGAAAACGAAACCAAAAGAAAAACAAAAACCCAGAAATTATTCCAAGTTAATAATGGGAACGAACCACAACATTTGCTGAAGAAACTAAACCTTTTGGAATTAATAAATTTCTGAGTAAATATAAGAGAAGGAAACTATTAAAATATGCATTGGTATAAATACTTACCTCATTACCCATCGAGGCTGTAGTTTGTTACGTTGATGAAGGAGGAACCAACGTAAAGTTTCAAGGAGAGTAGAGTTCTATAAAGAAAGTGAAATCACCAAATTCAGCAGAACAGAAGGTAACGTTTCGAAATTTATAAAAGAACAATGACGAAACCTTGTTAACAATTCAAAAATAGGAAATGGAAAATAATTATCATGGTAGTGTGTTACCTGAAATATACTCATAAAACTTTGTTCTAGAATTTGAACCACAAAAGAGGCTAATGAGAATAATGAGTGTAATTTTCACCGCAAATTATGAAATTTGAAGAAAGATAGTATTTATGGAGGAAAACATGAGAACATCCTTTGATTTCAAATGGAATCCTCTCAAAAATTCATTAAATTACAGGAAATATGTGTGCTGGCCTCCATGAGAGGAAATTCGTCCCAAGTGCCAAACCAGATGAAATTTCGAATGTGAAATGCTAGGAGTAGTCCAAAAGCCTTAGGGTTTGAGGGATGAAATCTCCACCATTCAATTGCATTCGATCTCTAGCATACAAGTGGCCAAAAGGAGTAATCACGATCACGTGAAGCCATGTGACGGATAATACCAGACTTAAATTTTATGACAGAGGATAAGGTGGGGTATAATTTAATATTTAATGTGAAATGGGTACAAATCGTGTGGGTGTAATACCATAGGAAATTAAATAAATTTTCCATAAATACATTAAATTTATACAAACGAAAACCTTAATGCACAAAAAATGGTAAAATAGTATGACACGATGATAACAGAATCAAGCCATATGTTCGGTTATGGTAAAGATTGAAATTGCATGTCTCGAGGATGACTAGGATTCTACTTAATGAACTATAGGTTTGCACATTATTAAGTTCATAGGATTAATATAGTGGTAAACTATAGATGTAATAGTTAGCATAAATAACTTTATGTAAAGGGACATGTAGTGATACCCTAGGTATAACAAAGGGTATAGGAATAGAATAGTAAAGTCAATTAATTATTAATGTGAATTGGTAAAGGATAAGATGCATGTTGGGGACATGTATAATATATCCCATGACATAAGGGATATAGAAAAATTAAGGGTAAAATAAATATAATTCTAAATATTAATGAATAGGCATAAGTTAGATAAAATAGAACACTATTTCCTAAGAGGGGAAAAACAAAAATACAAGATACACATTATAATATTTTTTATTACGAAGGTAGTAAATGACCAGTTATGTTAAAAATGGAAAAACATAATGACCAAAATAGAAAAATGAACAAGGAATAACATTGACAATTAAAAAAAAAATTGTTAGTGCGAGTTGTTACATCCAGAAACATCGCAAGCCATGTCCTCAAACTCTCGCTTTTTTCCTTCAAATTTTTTTTTAGTGGTTTGGTAATTTACAAATTATTTGATTTATAGAATGGATCAATGTCCATTTCAGTCACTCACCCTATTCCAAGCTATTAATTTTCCCTGTAGTTGCATTCAATTTTAATGGTCAAGGGCTATAAGGCTCGTCTCTTATTTTAAGAGCATTAATGCATAATGCTCATATTGGAAAACTCTTGTTCATAAAAATTAGTGAGGCACTCTTTTACAAACAAGCTTATAGGAATCATCGGAAATTTTTTTCTATAAAACATTGATGTTAAAGAAATTTGGAGTGTCTTACAATATGACAAAGAGATGAATCAATCCAAGTGTAGTACTTTGATGGAAGTTTCCTAAAATTTCTAATTTGGAACAACCATGAACCACGCACAATTCCAATGTGATGAGGATACAATTTATTCTTAAAAAGAGATTGGATACAACGTAAAATGAATGCAACAAGATGTGATGCTTAATTTTCACTTAGGAGATGGAATATCTCCATGAATTCTAATAATCAAGGAACTGAGATCTCACTCTAATCTATGCCAAAGGAAGACAAAACAATTCAACTTTGCGACCTAAGGGAAAGTAAAGGCCCAAGCTCCTCTCAATCTGATGAAGAGTGAGGAGAACGAAGTGTCCATTTATGTCTTTAGTGATATATTTTTGCATGGTATTTATTTTGGGTAAATATATAAAAATGAAAACAAAATCAGAACAAACAAGATATAAGTAACTCAAAAGCTAACCTCAAATATCAGATTGTCACCTCTTCGGCTCTACACATACTCTAATACACTACAAATCTACTGCAATGCAAAATGTATCAATATCATTATATGCTCAAGAAAAGCATACCAACACATTCATCTACATTATTTTTTAGTAATCGTCCTCAAAGGATGTGAAAGGCTTAGATACCCTACCCTTAGTTATAATTGTTATTAATTAAAATTTACCATGATATTGATTATAAATATATACACATATTCCATATATCAAAGCATAAAGGTAAATAAAAAGAAAGGGTAGATCAAGAAAAAATTCAAGCCTTTTTTCATGGAAAAATGAAAATCTACCCCTATCAACATAGCATTGGCTTCCAGCTTACACACAAGACAAAAGTTGAGGCACCTTAGGAGATGGAAGGAAATATTTCATTGTAGTTGTTTTATACCATTATAAAAGTTCGGTAGGACCTATTACACTAAAAAAGGACTACCGTTGAATATAGTTATGATTTGGATGTTACAATATTTTCGAGAACATAGTAGAAAACATTGGAGGAAGGGCTCTAATCAACATAGATCACTAGCTAGACTAGAATGAAACCACAATGAATCTTGATAGTCAACACAAGCCACCTGTTGTGAGTACAATATTCTTGTTTTCCATCAAATAATTGTTTAGAGCACGAACATGGTTTATTAAGTGTTTATGCATGTTATATAATATTATTCATGACTTGGAAAAAGTTAAATATGGTAAAAAAACAAAAAAATAAGTGATATTTCTAAGGATTATCTTCAACAAGGATTGAACCAAATTTCATAATTGATATTTGTCTTGACAAGGATTTGGGTACTTTACTCTTTGTCAACCCTCCATCCAAGTTGGGAGTAGTAAAATTTTCTCTACACATCCCACTACCCACGTTTATTCTACAATAAAGGATCTATATAGATATCATTTAATCAACAGACAAATCTGAAATTATAGCCACCTCGTTGACCGAATAACTACATAACAAATGTCATTAATATACTTTTCATTGTCATTAATTTTTTTTGGTAAGGTACTTACAACAAACCTCAGTCATTTTTTTGTTGCATACATCACCTTCAACAACAATTGCTTGCAGTGACCCAAATGAAACACCTACCAACCCATCACCTGGGTGTTGGATTATTGTAAAAAAATAGATAGATATACTTATATGGCGAATTTTATGCCATTATGAGAGCCCTCTTTCCAATCTCATTAATTCGCTTAGTATCATCCAAGATCATCATGAATATGTTGGGTATGATGCTAAATTGGAAGATCCCCTAAATTATTTTCTGACATCATCAATGTTTTAGGATTCTAGCTAAGAGTATGCCCATCAATTTAGGTAATTAGTGTAGAAAAACAATTATTTTAATTCTACTGACTGGTCCTTTGCACTTTATAGAAGATATCTTAGTCACCTTAAAATTCCATTTGTTAAATCAAGCTATAAAATTTTCCACCGACAGGCCTTGCAAGACCAATTTAGCGTCATTATAGAAATTCCTCGAAAATATTTCAAGGTTCTCATAGTTAGCTTAGAAATGGAAAGAAGTCGTTAACCTTAGAAAATTTTGCTTTTCGTTTTCTTTACTAGTGCTTTCATCATGCCATCCATAATTCCTTTGATATGCCAACCTATAGGAAAGGAATTTAAATGATTATGAACAGATTTATTTTAGGGATCCACAAAGAATTTTACTAGCATGAACTCCTTAAGGCAAGAGTCTAATCATCTACAAAAACAAGGTAAATGACTAGAAATCGTAAATCTGATCCCTGATGCATCTCTTTGTCTATCTTGTAGCAATTTTGAGTTGAAATTTATCCATGCTATATATTTGGTGGATCACTTGCAAGAATTTTGAGCCATCCCTTACTAAATTTGGTAGCAGAATTAATAAAAAAACACTTTTATGGATCATTGTATCTTACTAAAAATATTCTTCCCACCTAGAAGTCATTTTAATGACTTTCACCATGTTGAGAAATTAGGGCGTTTAATTAAAATTTATCTTCTTGATAATTACGTGTCAACTTGTTATGATTCTATTACTTCGATCTTATATTCATTAGTTTATTATGCCTTTCATCAAGTCAAATATCAAAACACAAGAGACATAGAATTTAGGCTCTTCAATCCAGGGAAAAAAACTCTTTGTTCTCGAGAGGAAAACCTTAAAGTAAATCTTCTTATTAATCTTCAATTGACGAGTACCATGACCATGACATAGACCCTTGACTTCAGTATGCCTCCAAGACCTTCTCACTACTCTTCTAATATCCTTAGATTGATCACCCTTTTCTGCAGCATAATGCACCAGTACTGGACTCAGTCCCTAAGTGATGTGCTTTTGTTTATTCCTTCTTGTCTGGCCTTCTCCTAGAGTCTCCTTCTTGGCCTACTTTTGGCACCTTTTATACACATCGAAATTCCAAGAGCAAACCCTTGTTTATGTTGTAGTAGCTTTAGCACTTGGCTCTAGTTCCTTTCTTAGGTAAGTTGTCCAAGACTGAGATATGTCCAGAATCCTTTGAAATTAAGACCGAACTGTAGATTCAATTATGAGTATATTCCTTCACCCTGGAGATAACCTTGATCCTTTTGTGAGATATGCGAGAGTATTAACCAAGAAACGTTACATATGAGGAACTTTCTTCCTTCGTTTATATGTCTTCTACTTCGCTCCAATTCCAGTCCTGAAATGACCTTCAACCTACCTTAGAGATGTGAGGTAGATGCTAACCCAAAACAATGATGTATTAGCTTTCTTTCTTGCCCTTGAATGTCCCTTCTATCTTTGCTTGAAAGTCACCTTTTTTCGCTTCTAATGGCTGGAAATGTCTCTGCTACCATAAATACAAATAAGGATCTTAAAGCTATATTCCAAGGGTACAAACAAAATTTATAGAAATTGATAGGCACAACAACATTGAATAAATAAGGGAGAAATATATGAGCTGTAATTGTCACTAAGATATCAAATATCTGGAATTCTTTTCGTTTTACGGGTGATGAATTTTATTTGGTCTATAATATAGAAGAAGTGATCAAGTTCGTCCAGGATCAAATGGGAAAAGAACCTGAAAAGGCTAATAAAATTGTGAAAATTTTGGATTCTAGAACCTAAGAGAAATTATATGCTTTAGGAGTCTAGGAAAAATCTTCATTGGTAATGAGGGCTAATAGGTCCTCAATAAATGAAATTTACTTCAACATGAACATGATAAATGGAGAATGGTAAAAGAAAATTTTGAATCTTTTCATAATAGGTATAATACTATCATGAAATTAGGTCTCCCATCTTGTTGTGATGTAAATAAGATTTTGATATCTTTAGATGCCCACAAAGAGTTGTTGCAAAGGGAAAGAGCTAACGTGGATATGTTGAAGTACATGGTAGGAGAATTGCAAGGACAAGTTGTAGTGGATAAATTAATTAGTGTTTTATATCTTCTTTTTCAAGTAAGAAATATTTTTCCAACTATTCCTAATTAGTAGAAGTACACCAAGCTATATGTTTCCTACAGAAATATGTCAACATTTCATCATCTAGTTGGAGAAGGTTGGGACATATTGGAGAAATTACCTTCATGAATATTCCAATATCCTCTCAACATATGCATTTAGATCTTGATATGTGTTAGATTTTAAGTTCAAATTGTTAAAGAACTTTCTCATTTTGTATAATAGATCCTAAAAATTTGCATCTACAACAAACTTTTATTGTAATAATTTGTATAAATAGTTGAAAAAAAACTCAGAAGAAGGGTTGGAATTTTGGAGAAAAACCCTGATTGTATTATCTCTTTAAAAGAATGTGGATGATATTTTGAAGTTGATCATTTATAATATATTCTTCTTTCGACCATTAACACTCAATTTTGTTTCTTTGTGAGAATTTATATCTTATGCATAAAAACCTTTTGAATGTATACTAATATTTAGTGTATATGAAGAGTTGTTTAGGATGATAAAATTGGGTGTCAATTTTCCCTTAGTTCAAGTGCAACAAACATAATAGAAAAATATATTTATGAGTGGATTCAATCTACTTCTATCATAAGTATTTTGTATGTTGAGTATTTCATGTAGTTGTTGTTTATGAAAGTCTTTGACAACTGCACTATTATTTCATCTAGTTTTCTTCATTTAGAGATTGAAATTATTTTTTTAATGTTAAAAACCTTTCATTTTATGCTTCTTATTCTGCAATTCATTCCTATAAACAATTAAGTGTCTCTTTGGTTAATAGATAGCCTTTAATTGATCTATGTAAAACCTATTGTCTCACTACCTTTATATTAAATACAATATCTATCCAATCAGTTACAAAATTAGACTTTGGTGCGTTGGCATGCTTTCCTGGAACCTTCTCAAGAATACAAAATCAAATTAGCATTGTTGTTGAGGATTGAAGTAATGAAGAAATTTTCCCTATGATAATTACTCATCACATTCCTTACTTATAAACAAGGAACAAGTGGATCGCATTCCTTACATGTGAACAAGGAACAGGTGGGCTAAGAATTTTGCTAGAGGATTTTGGCATCTAAAAAAAGACAACTAATCTAGAGGAAACCTATAAACTATCAAATCTAAAAAAGATTGATCTATGAAAGAAATTTGAGAATAAGGCAAGAAGCTTATAGTTAAAATACTTATGAAGAATTTATTCCTTTCCCTAAACATTTGAAAAACAAACCCCAAATCCAACTCCCAAAAATGTTCCATAAAATTCTTACTCTCCTTAAAAAATGGCTTCTTTGCAAACTATTGCAAGCTACTTTTCTTGCTAAATAGCTTGAAACCTTAGAAGAATTATTCCCTAATATTCTAAATCTAAAGTATCTAAATTAAGCCTCTAGAGACATTTTTGGGCCATATTTAAATTAATTATAATTTGCCTTATTTTTATTACTATTTAAAAAGTTTTAGGTTGCCGAAGGACAAGTTATTTTTGGCTTAGTTTTCATAAATAATACAAAATTTAATTATTTATTTTTTGATTTGTTCGTTGGTCAATGATTTTTTGAATTAATTTATTTAGTAAGAAATAGTGATATCTAAATCATTTTCCAATTACATTAATACTTCACAAGTTTTTTTTGTTTTTTACTATCTAAGTTTCAAAATTCCATAATCTTTATAATTTCTTTTAAGTTTCACAATTCTTTAATATTTATATTATTTTTTTAAATAATAATATATTTTTCTTGCCATTAAAAATAAATTCACTTTCAACTTTATTTTAGTAAATTTGAATAAATTTTATAAAAACATCTTTTATCAAAATTATATATTTATTTTGCAATTAAAAATATATTTTAAACTTTATTTTTATTAATTTTCTTTTTAACATTATTTTATAATTATAGAATCTTTGTCTTAGAATCAAGTCACTCAAATACTCTATTTGTCATTTTTGGTAAAGATGTAATTTATTTTGTGATTATTATTGGAATATAATCAATATACTTTAAATTTCGATTGGATTGGAAAATAAATTATAATTTTTTTTCATAATTTAATTTTATGTTATGTATGAATTATTTCTACATAAATAACTTTATTTTTGACATGTCTATATAAATTAACATTATTATGTATATATAATTATTATTATTTTTATTTTTTATTTTTGGTATATGAATATAAGTAGTAGATTTTTTCTAAAGATTAACATAAATAATAACATCTATGGGATGCTAGATTATAAGGTACCACAATGTATCAATTAAGAATAGACTAATATTTTTTTTTTATCAACATAAATAAATATTTATTACTTTTACATAAATAAGTATTTATTACTTCTTTTTTTATTTTCTCTGTGTAAATATGCCCAAATGAATCACTTCCCAGTTGATCATTAATGGAGTCTAACTCTTAGAGTAGAATTGACTCCCTAATTATTACTTTTTATTACAAACTAATTAAGTATTTTTTCATTTTAACTTTCTAAATTCTTTATTGTGATTATTATTTTTAATTAATAATTTAATATTATTAAAAATTAGTTAAAACCATCTTATCTCTCCAAGTTAGATTTTAGATTATAGAGTACCTCCCAACTCAAAAACTAATATTAGAAATGAAATACATCATGACAAAATAAAATTCAAATCTTAACAAATGAATAACGGATTTTTTCACATTCTCATTTAATACATGTTATTAATTTAAATATACTTTATTTAAATATAATATTAATAATTTTATATATTTCACTATGTTTATCTCTAGAAAATGATCCTTAAGGTGATTATTTAAAATATTTAACTCTTAAAAAATGGTCTTAAATATTTTATGAATAGAATTATACACTATGTATTGATATGTATCTAAAAATATTTAATTTTCTTTCTCTTAATTTCATATCACTTAACCTAAATTTATAACTTCTATATAAAATTTTGAAATAAAATAAATAAATAAAAACAAATTATAAATTATTATATTTATAATATAGTCTTTCTATTTGTCTATACAAAATAGCCCCCAATAACTTATATAAAATTGCCCGCCACATATGAAGTACAAAGTAACTTATACAAAATAACCTACGTTGCACGGGTTCCCGCACCCGGGGGTGGGGTTCTCCAACCCGCACCGGGTTCCCGCATCCAAGTACCAGATTCTATTCAAACGCCGGGTTTTTCAAAAATGAAAATCAAGTTCTTTGGGTTCTTTTGGTCACAAGAACCCATGGTTTGGGTACTTAGAACTCGATTTCGGGTTCTTCAAGTTCTTCATAAATAATTTTCTCAAATATATATATTTTTTTAAATGATTAAAATTTAAAAAATTTAATTAAATTTTAAAAAATATTAAAATTTAAAATTAAATTAAAAAATATTAACTATGTTTTTAAACATAAATGATAATACAATAAAATATTAAAACTTAAAAATAAAAAGATTAAAAATCAAACCTAAGTTACAGTACCTATCCGGCTATCCCTAGTCGAATGTTTCAACTTTCATAACTCAACGATTACACAGCCGACTACACAGCGACTAAACATCTGTCATTGCAAGCTTCAGCCAGCCGGCAGCCATTGCAAGTTTCAGCACACTGCACTGGCACAGCCATTGCAAGTTTCAGCACACCCACAGCCGGCAGTCGTAACATCTTTCGGGCAGCAGCGTTCAAGTTTTCACTGTTCGACAGCCTCTCTCACCCTCGAACTCCGCCCCTCTCTCACCACCGGCAGGCCCACGGGCGACAGGTAAATACTTAAAAGTTATTTCCTATTTTTATTTGGTTGGTAAAGATCATTGAACCGTTCTATGCGACATACTTGACATATACAAATGGACATTAATTTCTAACCCGTCTCGCAATGTATATTCACAATGTAAGGTCTAGAACTTGATGCACATGATCTAAATTTATAGCAGCATCTTATTACGTAATTGTCAGAAATCCTTCGAATTCATATACATGCAGTGACCGGTCAAAGACAAGAAAAGTATTAACTACCATGTATGTTATTAAGAAACACAGGGTGTTATCATCTGGACAAAACCTGTGCGCTTTCTTAAATTTCTCACATGTATCAATAGGACTAAGTTCTAACAATCCAGCTTAGAAATCAACAAGTCATGCCAGCGAAAAATCAGAAAAAGATGGGTTGAAAACAACATTTTTTTCCCTGAACAGTGAAAAGCCTCTTCGGCAATTTGTCATACTTCTGAAAGAACATCAAACTGGATTTTATTTAGCAGCAAGACAAATAGTTAATAGTATTTGCAGAAATAGATTGAATCTCTGTTATATATGCGAGTTTCATATGACATAAAGTTATGCGAGGCATATGGTAATTTTATTTTGGTCACAGTAATACTATGCCATTGTTATGGTGCCAATATGATACAAAGTATAACAAATTTAATTTAGAGATGAAAGTGCTGAGTGCTCTCATATTGAAATTTCAATGAAAAATGTCACATGTGAATGTTGAAACTTGAATGTTGAATGATGTGCATGTTTAAATATTTAATTTTTTAAAGTTTAAAGTTTATAAATTATTAGTAATTATAATTTATATATGATATATATAATATAAATATCATATATAAAATTAAATTATATTATATATATTAATATATAAATACCTAGACGAACCCATGCACCCTGCTTTAAAAAGTGCCGTTCCCGTTCCCGTCTCCGTCCTCGTCCCCGTCCCCGTCCCCGTCCCCACACCCACGTTTCCTCGCAACATAGAAAATAACTTATATGAAGAATAACTTATATGAAGAAGTACAATACTTGATGCAAGGTTATAATCTTCAATATAATGCCTTTTAAAAAAAAATTCAAAGATATACTTAACTTTTGATAGGGATATGCTACAAAATTAACATGAAAATAGAATAATAATTTGTAGAAAGACTTAAAAAAAAGCTCACATGATATCAAAATAAAAAAGCTCCCATAATAACATCCAAATACAAGACTTCCAAAAACAGAAACACAGTGTCTCCGTGACATCAGCATACTTTAAAAAAACAGTATCTCAAGTTTCGATCCAAATAACAACACATCAGCATACTTCAAAAAATTGGTACTCTCATACTACCAAGCGTGGAAGGCTTGCTTCATTAACAAGTCACGAAAAACATCCAAAAATCTCAGGTTTCTACATGTATGGGATGAGAAAAGCGATGTTCACATTTATTTCATCGACCTCTTATTTCTCGATTAAGTGTTCCAACACTAAAAAGTAATTAGATTGTAAATTTTGGAAAACTAATTTAATGAAATCAATTAACTTTGTCCTTATTTTAACTTTCTCGAATATTCCTAAACCTACAATCATCATAAATCTATGCCCTGTTACAACTAAAAAGTGTAATCATAAATGTCTCAATGCAATCGATACCTTTAATGACTTTTGGCTGTACTTTATCATTAACTACATGTTATTAATATAAATATATTTTATTTAAATATAATATTATAAATTTATAAATTACATTAACTACATGTTATTAATATAAATGTATTTTAGTTAAATATATTATTAATAATTTTATAGATTACATTGTGTTTATGTCTAGAGAGTAATTCTTAAAGTGATGATGTAAAAAATCTAACTCTTAAGAAATGATCTTAAATTATTTACGGATAAGAATTATATACCATATATTGATATGTATCTAAAAGTTTTTTTTTTAATGTTAATTTCATATCACTTAGCCTATATAAAATTTTGTGATAAACTTAATAATAAAAACAACTTATGAATTATTGTATTTATAATATAGTTTCTCCATTTTCCTATACAAAGGAGTTTATACAAAGTAGCTCCCACATATAAAAAGTATAATAGTTGATACAAGTTTATAATCTTCAATATAATACCTAAAACAAAGTTAAAAATATACTAAGTTTTGTTAAGAATATGTTACAAAATTTACAGCAAAGTAAAATAATAATTTGTGGAAAAGCTTTAAAAAAAACTTCCATGATATGAAGATAAAAGAGCTCCCATACTAACATCCAAATGCAACACTTTAAAAAACAGTACAAAGTAGCTTTTACAAAATATGAAAAAATACATTAGTTGATGCAAGGTTATAATCTTCAATATAATGTCTTAAAACAAGGTCAAAGATATACTTACGTTTTCATAAGAATACGCTACAAAAGTAGAATAATAATTTGTGAAAGGACTTTAAAAAGAAATCCCATAATATCAAGATAAAAGGGCTCCCATATAATAGCATCCAAATACATGACTTCAAAAAACAAACAGTATCTCCGTGACATGTTCATGTCTAGTTTGAATCCAAATAACAACACGTGAGCATACTTTCAAAAAGATATTGGTCTATACTCTCGTACTACCAAGCGGGGAAGGCTCGCTTCATTAGCAAGTCACGAAAACCATCCAAAAATCTCAGGTTTCTACATATTTCTCATATATGTATGGGATGGGAAAAGCGATGTTCACATTCATTTCATCGACCTCTTATTTCTCGATTCAGTGGTCCAACACTTCAACGTAATTAGATTGTAAATTTTGGAAACTAATTTAATGAAATCAATTAACTTTGTCCTTATCTTTAAGTTTTTTTGAATATTCCTAAACCTACTGTCATCATAAATTTATGCCCTATTACAACTATAAAAAGTGTAATCCGAAAGGTCTCAATGCAATCGATACCTTTAATGACCTTTGGCTATCAAACAAACCTTGTATCACTCAATTTGAAATTCCTATGTAGATTTGGTTTGTCGATTCGCCTATACAACCAACCGCACGCTTCCTTTGGAAAGTGAAAGTAATCACATGTCTCGCTTTTTGTCATGGAGTTCCCTGCCCATTGCATAACCCACACGCCCTTGACAGAACTGGTCATAACCCTTGACAGAGGATCAAAATTAGCATACCCAGATCTACGATCATGGTAGATTTCTCGAAGAGTCCATCTTCTTAGGATTATTCTCACTTTCCTCTAACATCCTTTCCTTTTAGGATAAACCTAAAAACATTATAAATTATTCATAAACCTAAAAAAGCTATAAATTGCTAAAACATAGAAGTAAGTTAGATCACTATAAATTAACCAAATTTATAAATAGACTAAGGATAAACCTTAAGACCCTCGGATGCGGGTGCCTTGTTGTAAAATTTTGGGCTACATGGGCCTCCCCTACGATAAATGCCAAAGCATGCCGACCATAACTTCATTTTCCGCTAGCTTTTTCGAGACGTCCTCCCGCTACACTACATTAACGGCTCTTGATCCTGCTCCCATGGCTATTAATTCGGCGCGCCCCGCCCCTCAGGCCTCCATTCCCCTCTCCTTCTAGCTCTCTGTGTTTGCCTTTTGCATTTCCTTTCAACCCTCAGCTCTTGGCCATACTCAGTGGTGCTGAAGCTGTCCCTCAACGAATTTAGGTGGTGGAAGCCTACTCTGTCGAGCATCCCCTCTGTGTCTTGCGCCTCTCCTCCCTCGCACGTCATGCCAAGGCGCCATGGAATGTGGTGTCGACATGCTAGTGGACGCGGCCTCCCCTCTAGACCTCCTTTGTCGACTACCATGGGCAGGGAATTAAATCTCTCGGTGGGTTGGGAGGAGCCAAGCACGCTCGACCCTGTCAACCTCTGTGCTCAATTGTCCCTCTAGCTACCCGTCTCCCCGCCGACTTCCTGTGGCCTTCGTCCTAAGAAGCCCTAGCGCAAGTCTACTCTTCACTCCAAGTTGGCCTTCATTCCACATAAGATGAAAGCCCTGCCAGTGTAGAGCGCTTCAAGCAGTAGCCATTGCACGAGCAGCAACTCGAGTTCGAGTGATAGTCGTGGTTCTAGCAGCGACGCAAGCGGCAAGGATGAAGACATGATTCCTCTAACAGCCACCTCCAACCGGCGAGATGCTCAGGTGTTTCCTCAACTTCCAACTCCTGCCCATGCATCGAGCAAGGAGGATAATGACTCTTTTTATGTTTCCATGATCGTGGAAGAAGACCCCAACCCCTGAAAGAAGAATGAAGGTCTACCTTAATTCTAATTACTGGGTGCTCTTCTCTCACTCAAGTTATCTCTTGGCGTTATCTAGTTTGAATTTGTTTTAGAACTTTGTGATGTTTCGGTTTCAGTTTCAAAATTGTTTATGTTGGTTTCCCATCCTGGGCAGCTCCTAATTTTGCTACTTGCGGACTCGTTTCCCCATCTCGAGTAGTCTTTATGCTATTTTCAAACACTTGATATTTCTCTCCTGAATTGCCTTGCCAAATTCAGAGGACCAGCTATGTAATGTTTTGCCATATATAACATAATCAAAATAGATTAAATTAGAAAAAAAAAAACGAACAAACAAGAAAATCCTTTAAGACACTGATATTAGTGAAATATAGAATTACCTATCTAGCAGAATAATTTGATATTGGTTTGCAAAAATAACACTGAAAATAGTAACGAGCGAACATGAAGGGGGAGTTTTCATCGAGAACCCAACATCTCTGCAAATAATTGACATTCGGTACGTTGAGATCATATAGATAGTCAGACTTTGATGACTCATTCTAGTCAAACATAATCAAGAAGACAATTTTTATTTAATGATGACAGTTTGATGTGGTACGGAGTTAAATCAACTTCATATTTAAAGTAGCCTTGGGTAGGAGCCGTCAACTGTACATCACCACAATTTTAAGATAAACCTGCATTTCATAACCATTATATATATAATTTTGAGAAAGCATAATTTATAGGTAGATTATTTGGTTTATGTGAGTTTAGTTTTAATTAGGTTATTAATTCACATTTTCGGTGACCTATGGAGTGTGAAAGCAATGTAGGAGATAATAATTGTGACATCAGCATCCAAGTTCTGTTAGCTTAATCTTGATCATAACATCTATCAAATGGATAATCTTGATCACAACATTTAGCAAATGGATAGATCGAAGAGTAACAATTTTCCATGCAATATTAAAAACTTGCCAAATCTACACTCAACTAAAAAAAATATAATCTCCATCCAATATTAAAAACTTACCAAATCTACACTGAGTCAAAAATTACAATCTCCTTCCAACATTAAAAACTTACCAAATCTACACTCAACTAAAATTAAAACAACTAAGTGATTTAAGAGTTTAGATGCGCTTGTATACGTACGATGTTTGCATAAACTATATGTTCAAAGCCAACGTGGTGTTTGCAAGTCGTTCGTATAGACCCTGAGTTTCTATTATGGTTGTTATTTTGATATAGCAGGTACATAGGGGTGGCTTTGGAGGCAAGGACTAAGTTATTCAGCTATAACCACCAGTAACCTGAAAATGAATCGGACCTCCATCCTTGAAACTATGGTCGTGATTAAGGGAGATGTTACGTTGCTATCAAACAACCCAAATAATAAATAAACATGGAAAAACGAAGTATTATTTTCAATAATATGTTTCAGAAAGTATTTTTTTTCCTGTAACGATGCCATCGAGAACAGCTTATTATCCAGTTATCTCTGCAATCATTTTCAATAAACAAAAACTACTGATAACTATCAAATTGTCTTTAAACAATATTGCACCCATAAGTTGGTAAAGGAAATCAGCTGTCATGCTGGGAACCTTTTGACACTTTGTCACGTAGGAATTCGTAAAGTACCATGACCATATTTCAGAAATATAGCTAAATGAAATAGTTGAATATAACATAGAATAAACAATCAAACCTACTCAGTAAAATATGTGAAATGTATGCATGGAGCTTATACTGTGTATGAGTATGGTTATAACCAACTCAGCAAAGCTTGTGAAATGTATGTATGGAGATTTTATTGTGCATGGGTGTGGGGATAACCGACCCAAGATTCTGGAAATGGTATTATACTAAGTAACCTTGACAATGCACTTGTTTGCATGAAAATGCGGATGTGTCTGTCTTTCAACGTCTAGACAATGAGTTGAGACACGAATTGGTGCATAGGCATAACTTTTTAAAGTTTTTTTTTTCTAAGTTAAGGTATTCTATTAACAGAGATAGTAATGTACAGCGGGCCGAAGCCTAATCTTTGCCCAGTGTTGTGGCAATCTTAACAAAAAACCAGTGATAAAGACTGCTCATAAGGAGGGAAACCAGCCTTGAGCAATATTCTAGATAATTCCCACGCAGGGGAGCCATAGAGTTTTGTTTCTAGAAACCACAGCTATCAAAAACTGATATATGAACTGAAACTATAAAAAACTCAAAAAAAAGCCCGAGAGTAAGGACCGAAACTAAAAAGGAAAAACAAACTAAGAAGGAGCGACTACTCATCAGGTGGCTGTAATACGACTCTGCACCAGAGCTCATCCGGATCCCCATCATCCTTGTACAGGTCCGCTATGGAAGTGACCACCCGCCTGGAGGGTGGTGGAGCCACATGCTTCTCGCTCGCTTGCCCAGTGTCGCCTTGCACCATTTCCACATCCTGAATCCCACTTGCCTGACCCTGCAAATCCTTGCTCATCGAGTGCATCAACCCTGCAATCGGACCAGAGGTCTCGGCCTCAGTTTTGCGCAATCTTGCCTGGCTTGAACTATGAGTGTCCTCCTGAGGCTTTTCGTGGAAGACAACAGTAATGGACGCCGTGACTCGAGGGCGATTGAGTGAGCAATTGAAGGAAAAGTGCACGGTATGGGTCTGTGCAGGGAGAATTAGAGGTTTCGGGGAGCCCGAGTGTCGGCCCGAGCGAAGCAGGCGGCCTCTCTGAATTCTGGTGTGGCTATCCGAATGAGAGGAAGACTCTAAGGAGGTGCTGGAGGTGGAGGGAGAACATCGAGGCTGGCATCTAGTGGTGCCTCTTCGGCATCTCATCCTTTGTCGAATGCGAGGCATGTTCTCAGTCGTGACAGAGGGTCCAAGAAGTAAAGGAAGTGCAGGACTGATAGAGGACTGAGGCGAATGAAATTGCACGGAGACAAAAGCTAGCATACAGAATCCAGAATGAGAGAAGTGGAGATTATCTTCAAAGTTCAGACAACAATTCAGCCTGCTCCGCTTGCCTATAGCTGTGCGCACATTTGGGAGCCCTGCATCCAGGGTGCACCATTGATTTATCGGCAGGGGAGCGCTAGCTGAACCTGAGCAGCTCTCCATTATATCAATCCAAACAACCTTGCATCGATAGAACCCCTGCAATAAACCTCCATTAATAAGAGTCGAAGGCCGAGCCATATTGTCACACGCGAGATCGGATCGAGGAGCGGAGTTGGGATTGTAACCAACGCCGAGAGTAAATGTCATTAAACAGTATGCAGCCAGTGTTAAATGCCGAGCGCCAACCACCTTGTGGGTGGGTAGGTGTCTCCCCGCACCCCGTCCCATCACCTTATGCTCTGTCGTCTGCACCCGCATCCAGGAACTCTGCTTCACTCTGGACCAAGTTTTTACATTCCTGTTTTTTATCATGATTCTAAATTATGTCGAGAGTACCTGTGAGAAGATTGTGCACATTATCCACTCCCAAGTTGGCAAGTAGATCTGCGACTTATTTACCTTCCCGTCTGATGTGCTTGAAGAGGTGTGCTCAATTGTTGTGGAGCCACCATTCTGTAGCCTCCAAACATGCCTCAAGTCTCTAACTATTGGCGATTTTGTGCACATGAGCCCCATTTAGGAGCTGAGTGGCCAAATTGATGAGAATTTGGGAGTCCCCTTCAATCACTACTGGGTGAAGCCCATGTTGTTGGGAAAGGAGAAGACCCTGCCAAAGACCTTTCAGCTCAGTCGAATTGT
Organism: Pinus albicaulis; assembly: GCA_034641835.2. Taxonomy (NCBI): domain Eukaryota; kingdom Viridiplantae; phylum Streptophyta; class Pinopsida; order Pinales; family Pinaceae; genus Pinus; species Pinus albicaulis. Next base: position 94,886,545 of record CM076575.1, read on the forward strand.
TCGTGTCCCGTCCAATATTTCCTAAGTAAATTACTATAGGATTTCCTTTATGATCTCTGAAGATGCCTCCAAATCCCGCTTTGCCTGGATTACCTTTTGAAGCACCATCAAAATTGAGTTTGAAGGTGTTCTGAGGAGGAGGGATCCATAATTTCGTGTCGTTGTCGGAGGTTCTAGGAGCTCTGTGAACTTGCTTTCTTTGAGGGAGATGGATGCCCCAATTTTCCCAAATGGCATTTTCATTTGCAAGAGTTGGGTAGTCTTATGTGTACCAAGATTGTAGAGCCAAGGTTTCCATGAGATTGAGACAGAAGTTCCTCCAGATGATGTCTAGAGGAGTGTTTTGATCCTTGAAAATGTGCTTGTTTCGTTATTTCCAGAATGTCCATAGGAGAAGGCCTGGGATTATTCTCCAAAGTTGGTTTAGTAATTCGCTTTTGTATGGAGTTTGATGCCAGTTGCGTATGGAACTTATTATGTCTTCAGAGATTCTACAATTTTTTTGGCATCGAAAAGTAGCTTTCTCCCATAATTGATTATCCAGAGAGCGGGAATTGAGGAGATGTTGCAGAGTTTCCTCATGAGAACTACAATCGGGACATATTGAGGGGCCATAAAAGATTCTTTTCCTTAAGTTGTCCCAAGTGAGGATTCTTTGATGGCCAAAGAGCCATAGAAATAAGGAAACTTTAGGCCAAACCCCCGATGTCCAAATTCTTCTCCACAAAGGATCTCTGGGCATTGGATCGTTGCATATTATTTTTTATGCTTCCTAGGTGGAGAAGGAGCCCTTTGGGGAGTATCCCCATCTTAGAATGTCCCTATTGTCTGAAGTTCTGATACGTCGAATTTGAAGTTCTGAGTTTAAGGCTTCCAATGTATGCTCATCAGTATTCCTTATCAGCCTTTCAGCCTGTTTCCACTGTCTGTATCCCTATGTTGTACTGACTGTCCATTGTTGCTGAAATATTTCTAGTTGTTGCATATCCCAGTCTGGACTAGGAGGCGGGCTGTAAATGTTGGTGAGTTTTGGGAATTTATCCCAAGAATCAGTCCAGAATATCATGGTGCTACCATCCCTTATTTCCCAGAAGCTATGTTGTTGTATAAGCAGATAGTGTTGTTTTGCAGCATTCCATATGAGTGAGCCTTTCTCCGCTGGTGTGATTCTTATGAGTTCTTCCTGTGGTCTTTGGTTGGCATACTTTGCAGTCCAGATAATAGCCCATGGCTTATTAGGTGTTGTGAGCCAATGCCACCAAATCTTGGCACTCATAATGGAATTGTTGTGAATAGGATCACGCAGTCCTATTCCTCCTTGTTCCTTTGGCTTACAGACTATCAACCATTTAACCAGTGCCCATTTACGATTAGAACCAGTGGATCCCCATAGAAAATTGCGTTGTAGGGCTTTAATTTTTTTGAGGAGCCATTTTGGCGCTGCCATAATTGAGAAAAGATAAAGAGGCATAGCCTGTGGCACTGCTTTGATTAGGACCAATCTGCTTGCTATGTTCAGAGTTCTATGAGTCTATGAAGAAAGACGTGCTTCAAGTTTTTCAAGGAGCCCTTGCTAGGAGGCATGCTTTATAGCTCATTCAATTAAGGGAGCGCCCAGGTAATTGGAAGGGAGAGTGGCAATGGAAAAGCCAAGAATACGGGCAATAGAAAATTGAGTGATTGGAGGGGTGTGAAAGAAGAAAATCTGGGACTTAACAGTGTTAATGCTCGCCCCTGAGGCAGCCGAGAAGTCATCCAAAAGGGATTTAAATTGGGAGGCTTCATGAACTGAAGGGTAACCAAACATCATGTTGTCATCCACAAATTGTTGGTGGGTTAGGGCTGGGGAGTTGTGGATAGAGAGGTCTCGGAGCTGCTCTGATATAAGGGCATGTTTAAGATGTTGACTCAGGCCTTCCGCCATTAAAACAAAGAGGAATGGAGACAGAGGGCCCCCTTGTCTGATGCCGCAGGTGGGACTGAAGGGTCGAGAGGGAATTACATTAATAAGGATAGAGAAGAGAGTGGATGAAATTAGGCTCGAGACCCAGCGAACCCAAGTTGGGGAGAAACTGAAAGCAAATAACATGTTTTGAATGTAAGTCCAGCTTAACTTATCAAAAGATTTAGAAAGATCAATCTTGAGAATCAGACCTGCCTGTTTGGTGTGCTTGAGGGAGTGTATGATCTCATGAGTGAGGATAATGCCGTCCAGTATTTGCCTTCCTTCCACATAGCTGGATTTTTCTGGCGAGATGAGTAAGGGCAGAAGCGGTTTCAGTCTGTTGGCAATGACTTTAGAAATGACTTTGTAGATGACATTGCATAAGGCAATTGGGCGGAATTTTTCCAGTGTGCTGGTATTTTCTTCTTTTGGAATTAGGGAAATGAAAGTCGCATTCAAAGAGGGGAGAATCCAGTGCATAGAGCGAGATTCCTCCACCACCATCCAAACCTCCTCTTTGATAAGATCCAAAAATTTGTGGAGAAGGTAGTAGTGAAGCCATCCGGGCCTGGAGCTTTGCCCTCCTTGAGCTGCTTCGTGGCTAAATCCACCTCCTGAGTCGAGACAGGTCACAGAAGAAGTTGGTTGTGTTCTTCTGTGATTATTTTTGGAATGTTTTGTGTGATTTTTTCTATGGCCGGTTGTCTGTCGAATAGGGGCTCTTGGTGCATTGCCTACAAGTGTTTAATGAACTCCTCCTCGATCTCTGTGTGGTTTTCCACTCTTTCCCCCTCTTGATTCTTAGTGAAATTTATTGTGTTGTGCATTTCTCCTTGAATTGTAGTTCTATGAAATAATTTTGTGTTTCTTTCTCCCTCTTTCAGCCATCTGATTCTATATTTCTGTCTCCATAGGATTTCTTCCTGCTTTGATCTTTCCTCCAGTTGACTTTGTAACTGCTTTTCTTGCTCCATTGTCCTTTCCGTGTGACCTTCTGTGATGATTTTTTGCTGGAGAACCCTCATTTATTTGTTTAGATCTTGTTGTGCCTAAAATATATTGCCAAATGTGGTATGATTCTAGCACTTGATGTGGGTTTTAAGGAATTTGATTTTTTGTTGAAACTGGTACATTTTGGACCCTTCTGGTGGTGAGAAGTTCTTCCAGATGGAGCTGATGAGCTCATTGAAAGCGGGGTGATTGAGCCAGAATGCTTCAAAGTGAAAACGACGACGCGTTGAGTTACCCGGTCTTTGCCATTGAAGGCAAATAAGCCAATGGTATGAACTGGTGAGAGGGAGAATAGAGGTCGAGATGTCTCCGCCCAGATGAATTGCATTATCTGAGATGAGAAATCTGTCAAGCTTGGAGGCTATATGTTGTCATCCTGCCCTGTGATTTCTCTAGGTGTTAATTCCATTACAGTATTGAAGATCTATTAGCATGTTGTTTTGTATGAAATCTTTAAAGTGGCCGCTCTCTTGCTCCAATTTGTCTCTTCCTCCCTACTTTTCCTCCAGCTTGGTGATCATATTAAAGCCACCTCCTAAGATCCAAAGGGGATGGAGTCTGTTGAAGTTGAGCACTCCTATAGTGTCCAGAAGTGCAATCTTACTGCTCACTTCCTGGGGGAAATAGACATTAGTAAGATGTCCATGAATGTTAGTTCCTATGATGTGAAAAGTAGCTTGAATGATGTGGTGGGAAGCATGGAAATCTGAGAGAGAGATGGCCTGTGTGTTCCAGGCAATGGCCAACCCTCCAGAGGATCCCGAAGCATCCACAGCTACCGAGTGACAACCAGGCCAAGCTCTTGAGAGAATGTTTCCAAGAGTGTTGTTGTTACATTTTGTTTCCTGCATGAAGAAGATCTGGGGCTGCTCCTACTTTATCATGGTTTTTTATCATTCTAAGTTTCCCGGGACTGTTGAGCCCTCTTAGATTCCATGATGTGAGTTTCATGATTCACTATTTGGGAGAGGCTTGTAGTACTTCATCAACTTAGCGTATCTGCCTGAGTCAACCAAGATTTTGCCCACTATGATAGTTCTTTGTAGATCTATTTTTCTTTCTCGCTTCTTGGAGTCTTTGGGAACTTGGTTGCCATCCCATTGACTACCTGGTTGTATTCCCAGTTCTTTCTGTTGAAAGGCTCTAGATATGATGACTTCCAGAGTGTCGAGCTGATGCTCTTGAATTCTGTCAAATTCTTTCCTTCGGCAGGCTTTTTCAAGCTCAAAAATGTCAAGCCTGCTTAGGTCGATGCTTTCCGGTTCTTCATCCATATTTTTTTCTTGAATGATTTCTGCTAAGGCTTGGCAAGGGATACAGTCTACATCCATTCCGTTTGGTTTCCAGTCTAGGTCTTTCATTTGAGCTTCTAGATTTCCAAGCTGATCCCCCATGGACTGAGGAATGGGGGGTGAATCAAGTGGAGGGGGGGACGAGGTCGATTTGACCGTTTGGGAGGCTTGCTGGTTTGCTTGAGGGGAGTCTTCGACAGTTGTGGCTAGAACTTCAAAGCTATTGCTAGTGGAGGAATGGACGAGGTATCTAGGTTGGATTTTTTCTCATTAGCAGGTTTTTTATGTGACCTCCTTCTACTGGTGACCTTAGTAAAGCCTTCAGGAGTAGATTTATCCCGGAGATCTGAGGACTGTGGCTTCGCATTAAGCAGGCAATTCCTAAAGAGATGCCCATAAATGTGACATTTACGACAACGGAAGGGTACATGTTCAAATTCTAAGGGCTGGATCCATTCAAAATCATCATGATAGAGGCTTACTAAGTCTGGGAGGGCTTCGTCCAGGCACATGTAGACACATATGCGTGCATAAGAGGTGTATCTACGCAGCTTCGTTTCCTCCACAATTTTAATGAACTCCCCCAGCCCCTTGCCAATGTCTTTTAAAGATTCTTCATCCCAGTATTCCAAAGGGAGCAAGTACATCCTGATCCATACTGGTGCCCAACAGAAATCTTCCTTGAAAGGATTGAACCTTTCCACCCAATCCCTTAGGTATAAGCCCGCTGAGTTGAAGAAGTAAGGACCTTCATCCAGAACCCTGTTACGATCTTCAATGCAAGTAAAGATTGCAGTGAAAAAGCCCTTAGGTCCAAGCTGAAGGGTGACATGCCCTTTAGGTTTCCATTTGGCAGAAATCCATCCTTGCAGAGCTTTTTCAGTAGGCCAAAATCCGATGAATTTACCAATGAGGGCATGTTCTCTCATGTACTGGATTTGACCATTGATTCTATGGCTTGGAAGTTAGATTTTTGGCCTTTTAGCAACGATTGGTTTGCATGTGGTTCACGACACTGTGGGTGTTTCTTTTTGCCCATGTTCTTCTTCCTGTGATTCACTATTCTTTTCAGTTGAGACTTTTTGCGATTCATGCATCAGGGTGTCCTTGGCCTCTGGATTCATCTATTCCGAGACAAAGTCCTTTGAAGGTTCTGTCGCAACTTGTTTATTGTTACCTAAGGGGTAAGACTGTGCGCCCCCCAAAAGGGCCTGCCATTGCAGGGTGGCCTATGCCAGTCCGCGTTAATATAGGAGTAGAGAGCCAAGGAAAATCAGAAGACGGACTGAGTCAGTCTGCGCAGTTGCAGGGGCTAGCAGGAACCCTAGCAGAGCGAGCCGAGCACCGTGTCAAATAACTATTTATAGTTATTCGTAGACTTGTAGTTTAATTTGGGACTGTGGCATTGTCCAGGAAGTTTATATTGAAGTTTCAAGTTATACCAAATGATTCTGAATGAGGTTAATGTGACAATGAACTTTTCAAACTCAACTAGGTTAATGGTTTTAAGTTATATCAAAACTGTTATCATTTATGTTGGAATTTTTGATAATTCTAGAACAAATAATAGAGAGAATAATACTCTCCTTACTAACACAAAGAATAACTGGAGAAAGATTGCAATATAAAACTTTTCTTCTATTTCATTAACAAAACTAATGAGGCCCAGCCCCGCTCACATGTGGCAATGAACATTTTTTTGTAATCGAATGTTTTTATTGCAAATGTATTAGTTTTGAAACTCAGCCAGGTACCTGGAAATTCATCAAGTGAATAATTTGTAAATGTGACACAAGGGATTTGATAATGTTTGATTGTTGTACTTTTGGATTTTTTGACTTTTGTGTTAATTTCCTCCGTAACTTCATATCTATCTTGGTGAGCTAGTGCATTTACTGAACCTTATCCCGACCTTCACGCCATACGCTCGCCCTTATGCAACCACACTTCGACTGTTTTTTTGGTAATTTTCGTTAACTGAGTTGAGAGGAGGGTTTTCCGACCTCCACAGACCCTTCAACACTGCACGAGGGTTTCACTAACACATCTCTGTGTCTCTGTGTGAGGAGTTTGTGTCCTCCCTTTTGTCAAACAAGCTCAGTTCTGGTTTCGTTGCGCGATTTCTTTCAATCAATATTGTTTGCGAACCTTGCAATGATACTCGTCACTTGTATATATGGTAATCTCTTCTGGTGATGATTTTTATCTTGCTATTATGGTTGCTTTCACATCTATGTGCTCTTTTCTCGTTTCAATTTCTAACAATACCACTATTTGATATCTATTCCTCTTTAGGTTTGGACCGCCACGACTTCTTGTGGTTGCCTACAGCTCGGAAAAAGTCACAGGTACTTCACTCCATCCCTGTTGGAAAACTTACTGCTTTTATTTGAGGCCTCTGACCGTTCCGCTCCTTTGTGAGCAGGCTCTATCAGATCAAAACCTGAGGCGTTCGTTTCTGCCGAGTCCTCAAACCCTCCTGGTAAGTTCGTCTGTGTTTTGACTGTCCAGTTTGCACATTCGTTTCCTATCCTTTTGTTTTCATAAACTGCCTTAGGGTTCTAATAATTAAATGTTGTGGGTGTTACAGGTTCCCACTCCTAGTTTGCACATCTGGTGGCCTTCCTTTAATGACGAAACCCTATGGGTAGGGTCGACTCCATTACTGTGTTTTCTGTAGCTTAGGGTTTGTAATTTTTCGTTGCCAAACTATGGTCGGCTATTAGGTTTTACCGATGTAATTTATTAAATATGAAAATGTTTTGTGGAGCTTCGTCATTTCACTGTAGTTATATGATTGTTGGTTCAAACCCTCATTCGGTTATGTTATTCGATACTCTGGCTCTCTCTTCTGGACAGTTTCGAGAACTTTGGCAAACTTTCAATGATTATTACAGAAATGTTTTGTTCATAACAAACTTCAAACTTGTTCTGTGTTAGTGAACTTACCTGGCACTATCTGCAATTGTTTTTTTGGTTCAGTTTCGATGTGAGAAACGAAAAACTCCGTTCTTTCTTTGCCTGTGTAAACTTTTGTCACTGTCTTCATAGTCCTGTTAATAGTATGAAACAAGAAATTCTCTTTCTCCTATACACAGTATCTCGTTTATTGACTTAATTCAGTTTACTTTCAAATCAATTATGTTTGCAGGTTCAAATTAAAATGCTACACATATATCAATAGGAAAATAAAAATCCATTTCACAATAAGCTGATGTAGATTAACAAATTTGCTGAAAGAAATTCTGGTTGTAGATGGTTTTCAAACTCTATTTTGTATTCTCTTCTCTCTGACGGAAAAAATCGACCCTACAGTATATGATTTTATGCTATTTATATGCCTGTAGGTGATATTTTTGTTTTTTTTTCGGTTGAACTATCAACCGCATTATCTAACTACATTGCCAGTTTCATAAAAAGAAACTTCTAATTAAACTAGAAAAACATTTTATTTTTCTAATCCTACTGTTCTCTTCCAGATAACGAATAATAAAAGAAAATAAAACACAGGTTTAGTAACCTGTCCACAAACACGTGTAACAGTGAGAAATTTAGGCCATATTTTGTCTACTCCAAGTTAGATGGTCCTGCATCAGGTTCCCGGGGTGGAAAAAAGTCATGGCTCTGTTCCATGAGATCGTCAACCGAATAGCCAGCCTTCTGTATCTGTGCCATGTCAAGCCACGCACTATCCTCAATAGGACGATTCTTCCACTTGGCCAAATACCATAGATATTCCTTCCTGCACGTGTGCTTGGCTACCTATGTGTCGAGAATACTCTTGATCTCAAGGGTCTGCCGCATGGGCATCTGTCTCACCCAAGAACCTTCATCAAGTTGGGTGTCCCGTTCTGGCCATACTATCATGTCATCCTCGGAACTAGCAGTATAAGGAAATAGATCTGCCACATTAAATATGGGTGAAATACCTATTCCTGGTGGCAACTGTAATTCGTAAGCATTGGCGGAAAACTTGTGAATAATTTTTCAGGGGCCAATATTTTTAAATTTAAACTTGTTGTATTCCCTTTTAGGGAACCATTCCTTGCACAAGTGTGCAAGAACCTCGTCTCCAACATTAAAATGAACCTCCCGCCTTTTCTAATTTTCTTGTTGTTTCTACTTTTGATCGCTATCCTGTAAATTTATTTTCACCTGCTCATGTAAGTCGCTCATTGCTTGGGTGAAATATTCTCCATCAACACTCTGTTTTTCAAGTTTTCCTAAATCCCGCAGCTCATGCACTCCGCGAGGATGTATGCCATACAAGACCTGGAAGGGATTGTAACCTGTGCTGCGATTCAGTGAGTCGTTGTAAGAAAATTCCGCTTGAGCAAGTACGCAATCCCACATCCGAGAATTTTCACCTATCAAACTCCGTAGCAGATTTCCTAAGCTCCTATTCACTACCTCTGTTTGCCCATCGATCTGTGGGTGATAGGCGGAGCTGAATTGCAACTAAGTGTCCAACTTCTTCCACAGGGTACGCCAGAAATATCCAGTGAACCTCACATTCCTGTCAGAAATGATGGACCTCAACAGTCCATGTAGTCTAACAATATCTGTGAAAAACAAGTGTGCTACGTGAGTGGCATCACTGGTTTTCCTGCAGGGTATAAAATGTGCCATCTTCGAGAATCGATCGACTACCACCATCATTGAATCAAAACCCCACTTTGTTCTAGGCAGACCCAAGACAAATTCCAAGCTGACTGAGTCCCATGGTCTACTCAGAATAGGTAGTGCCATATAAAGTCCTGTATTCTGACTGTAACCTTTCGCCAATTGACACATTTTACATCTGCTTACATACCTCTGCATGTCCCATCATATCCTTGGCTAGTAATAAAAGTGCTCAATCTACAGTAATGTCTTGTCTATGCCGAAATGTTCGGCTAAACCTCCACTGTGATTTTCCCGAATAATGTTCTCCCTCATCGAACAGTCGGGAATGCATAACCGTCCTCCCCTGAACAACAATCCCTCCTGCAAATTGTAGTCCAAACATGGACTATTATTTCTCAACAAAGGGTTTTGACAAGCCTCATAGGCCTCCTTAAAGTCTGTATCTATCTGATACATATCCATCAAATTCTCAAAACCCAAAACTTGCACTGTCCTTTCCTACAAGAGAAAAGCTCTTCTACTCAACGCATCTGCCACCTTGTTGGCCTGCCCACTAATATGCTTCAGTACAAACGTAAAACTCTGCAGATATTCAACCCATTCTGCATGCTTATGGTTCAACTTATGCTGTTGCATAATATACTGTAATGCAAAATTATCAGAAAATAAAACAAACTCATTACCTAATAAGTAGTGTCTCCAGTGCTTCAATTCTTGGACGACCGCATAAAATTCCTTATCATAGGTTGAGTATTTCTGCCTACTTTCATTCAGCTTTTCACTGAAATAAGCGACCGACCTATCCTCCTAGCTAAGTACTGCCCCAATGGCTATACCGCTGGCATCACAATGAACTTGAAAAAGTTTGTTGAAGTCAGGCAACCTCAATATCGGTCTCTCAGTGATCTTCCTCTTCAAATCCTGAAATTTTTTCTCTGTTGCCTCTATCCAACAAAAAGGTTGATTTTCCTTCTTGATCGTATCCAACATGGGTGCGCAGATTCCACTAAAATTCCTAATGAGTTTCCTGTAAAAGCTTGCCAATCCGTGAAAGCTTCGGACTTCAAATAGACTCTTCGGGGATGGCCAGCTAACTATGGCTTCAACCTTTTATGGGTCCATCTTCAACTCATTTTCTGCAATTAAAAAACCCAGATACACTAATTCCTGCTGGAAAAAAGTGCACCTTTTCAGATTTATTAGCAGCTTATTCTACTACAATTTCCTTAATACACTTTGAACATGTCTGAAGTGTTCTTATTTCGTCCTGTTGAAAATCAATATGTCATCCAAATAAACAATTACAAAATTCCTAATGTACTCTTTCAGCACTTCGTTGATTAGGCGCATAAACATACTAGGGGCGTTACTCAAACCAAATGGCATCACCAGCCATTCATATAGCCCTTCATTCGTCTTGAAGGTTGTTTTCCACTCATCCCCTTCTCGGATTCTAATCTGATGGTAACCACTCTTTAGATCGATCTTTGTAAAGTATGTTGCTCCACTCAAATAGTCCGTCATGTTGTCCATTCGTGGCAATGGAAACATGTACCTGATAGTAATCTTATTAATAGCTCTCGAGTCTGTGCACATTCACCATTCTCCACCTTTTTTTGGAGCCAAAACTGTCAGAACTTCACAGGGGCTCATGCTTTCTCTGATCAACCCCTTATTTGGCAATTCCTGCACTTATTTCCTAATCTCCTCATGGTCCTTAGGACTCATACGGTAAGCTGCCTTATTTGGCAGACTAGCTCCTGGTATAAAATCAATACAATGACTGATGCTCTCTTAGGAGGCCATTCGTCTGGAGGATCATCCACTATGATATCACCAAAGTCCTGCAACATATCCTGAATCTCCTCTGGTAAATCTGTGATCTTTGTGTGTAGTACCACCATCTTTGGCCTCCTCACAACAGAAAAATTTACATCATTATCGTCGATCTGTTTCAAAAAATATTTTCCACCGATCAGTAATGCTTTAACCCCGCTAGCTTCTGCTGTATTTTACTCCTTCATGGGTACAACCGTGTTCTTAATCCCATCCTTGACAAACTTGTAATAGTTTTTCTTTCCATCATGAACCACCTTCCTGTCATACTACCAAGGCCTCCCTAATAGTATATGACATACATCCATCGGCATAATTACGCAGATAATCTTGTCCTTGTACCTGCCAATGTGAAATTCTACTTCTCACTGCTCATCAACTAACAGTTGATGTCCCTTTTACAGCCACGACACTTTATAGGGGGTGGGGTGCTTCAACCATTTCAACCCCAACTTCTCCACCATTTCTATGGCCACCAAATTATCTGTACTCCCACTGTCAATTATCAGTTTGAAACACTTGCCCTGTGATTTGCAAACTTTCCAAAATAAAGCTATTCACTAATCCGATTATGCAACTTCTTTGGCTAGTTTTAGCAGCACCTTATTCAATACCAAAGCTTCCCCTGTCTCAGGTGCATTTTCTACCTCTTGGGGTGGTGCCTCCGCTTCCTCTGTTTGGGCAACATAAGTTCCTCTACCACCTACTGGTTCCCCTTCATGACACTCATAATACTTGTGCCTCCACTTATGGCATCTATAACACTAGATGGCATCTATAACACTGGACATCTCCTCTGCCCCGACAATTTCCTCTTCCCCGCTGGTATGGTCATCCCCCTCTGATGTTATTGTCCTTTTGTGCTGTCCCTGAAGGTTTGGAACTGCTACCTTCTTCACTGGAATTTGTGCCTCTACCCCTGCCAAAAACCTTCCCTTTTCCTCTGCCAGATCCTCCTCCTCTTCTGGCATTCTGCTTCTTGGTTATTTTTTCTTCCGCTTTCAAGGCACACTGATATGCCTCATCGATAGTTCTGGGTGAGAGAATACTGATTTCATCCAATATCTCCCCTCTCAACCCATTTACAAAACTAACTATATTTTCAGGGGTGTCTTCTATATACCCCACTCTCAAATTCAACCTATAGAATTCCTCTGTGTATTCTTTAACAGTCAACCCTTTTTGCCTCAGATTCTACACCTGTCTGTACAGCATGATCTGATAATCCTTTGGAAAAAATTTATCCTTCAGTTTGGCCTCCATCTTGGCCCACTTTTTAATAGACGGTTTATTCAGCCTCTTCCTCTCCACCTGAATACTATCCCACCACAAGGACGCATGTCCCTTCAGCTTGGTGGCAGCGAATTTCACTTGCTTATCTTCGTTGATTTCTTCAAAATCAAAATACTTGTTCAATTCACTAAGCCAATCCAGTAGCACATCTTCTAATAGATTCCCATCGTAAGTAGAAAGCTCATGTTTTGGCTTGCTACTTGATAACAAAACCGACCTCAATAATCTAAGTTCAGGGCCTTCTCCTTCAAAACCATTTGTCGCTTCTGCAACCTCTTCATCACTATCATCCTCTCTGTCGGGGTCTCTTCTTCTTCCAGCCTCCACTACTGCTAATCGCTCATTCAAAATACAAATTTCCTCCCTCAGTCCTTCCTCTGCTAATCTTCGATTAGCTCTCCCCCTTCCTTGTCCTCGTTTACCAAACTCCATGTTCACTGTTCAAAAAACCCGCTCTGATACCAAAAATGATGAGGCCCAGCCCCGTTCACATGTGGCAATGCACAGTTGTTTGTAATGGAGAGTTTATATTGCAAATGTATTAGTTTTGAAACTCGACCAGGTCACTGGCAATTCATCAAGAGAATAATTTGTAAATGTGACACAAGGGATTTGATAACGTTTGATTGCTGTACTTGTGGATTTTTCGACTGTTGCGTCAATCGCCTCCGTAACTTTGTATATGTCTTGGTGAGCTGGTTCATTTATTGAACCTTATCCCGACCTTCGCGCCATACCCTCGCCCTTATGCAACCACACTTCGACTATGTTTTTGGTAATTTTCGTTAACTGAGTTGAGAGGAGGGTTTTCCGACCTCCACAGACCCTTCAACACTGCACGAGGGTTTCACTAACACATCTCTGTGTCTCTGTGTGAGGATTTTGTGTCCTCCCTTTTGTCAAACAAGCTCAGTTCTGGTTTCGTTGCACGATTTCTTTCAATCAATACTGTTTGCGAACCTTGCAATGCTACTCGTCACTTGTATATATGGTAATCTCTTCTGGCAATGATTTTTATCTTGCTATTATGGTTGCTTTCACATATATGTGCTCTTTTCTCGTTTCAATTTCTAACAATACCAATGTTTGATATCTATTCCTCTTTAGGTTTGGACTGCCACGACTTCCTGTGGCCGCCTACAACTCGGAAAAAGTCACAGGTACTTCACTCCATCCCTGTTGGAAAACTTACTACTTTTATTTGAGTCCTCTGACTGTTCCGCTCCTTTGTGAGCAGGCTCTGTCAGTTCAAAACCTAAGGTGTTCATTTCTGCCCAGTCCTCAAACCCTCCTGGTAAGTTCGTCTGTGTTTTGACTGTCCAATTTGCACATTCGTTTCCTATCCATTTGTTTTCATAAACTACCTTAGGGTTCTAATAATTAAATGTTGTGGGTGTTACAGGTTCCCACTCCTAGTTTGTACATCTGGTGGCCTTCCTTTAATGACGAAACCATATGGGTAGGGTCGACTCCATTATTGTGTTTTCTGTAGCGTAGGGTTTGTAATTTTTCGTTGCCAAACTATGGTCGGCTATTAGGTTTTACCGATGTAATTTATTAAAGATGCAATTTTTTTGTGGAGCTTCGTCATTTCACTGTAGTTATATGATTGTTGGTTCAAACCCTCATTCGGTTATGTTATTTGATACTCTGTCTCTCTCTTCTGGACAGTTTCGAGAACTTTGGCAAACTTTTCAATGATTATTACAGAAATGTTTTGTTCATAACAAACTTCAAACTTTTTCTGTGTTAGTGAACTTACCTGGCACTATCTGCAATTGTTTTTTTGGTTCAGTTTCGATGTGAGAAATGAAAAACTCCATTCTTTCTTTGCCTGTGTAAACTTTTGTCACTGTCTTCATAGTCCTGTTAATAGTATGAAACAAGAAATTCTCTTTCTCCTATACACAGTATCTCATTTCTTGACTTAATTCAGTTTACTTTCAAATCAATTCTGTTTGCAGGTTCAAATTAAAATGCTACACATAAATCAATAGGAAAATAAAAATCCATTTCACAATAAGCTGATGTAGATTAACAAATTTGCTGAAAGAAATTCTAGTTGCAGATGGTTTTCAAACTCTGTTTTGTATTCTCTTCTCTCTGATGGAAAAAATAGACCCTACAGTATATGATTTTCTGCTATTTATATGCCTGTAGGTGATAGTTCTGTTTGTTTTTCGGTTGAACTATCAACCGCATTATCTAACTACATTTATAGTTTCATAAAAAGAAACTTCTAATTAAACTACAAAAACATTTTATTTTCCTAATCCTACTATTCTCTTCCAGATAACGAATAATAAAAGAAAATAAAACACAGGTTTAGTAACCTGTTCACAAACACATTTAACAGTGAGACAATTAAGCCATCTTCCGTCTACTCTGAGTTAGATGCTCCTGCATCAGGCTCCCGGGGTGCAAAAAGTCATGGCTCTATTCCATGAGATCATCAACCGAATAGCCAAACTTCTGTATCTACACGGCATTGAGCCACGAACTATCCTCAATAGGATGGCTCTTCCACTTGACCAAATACCGTAGATATTCCTTCCTGCGCATGCGCTTGTCTACCTTTGTGTTGAGAATACTCTCGATCTCAAAGGGCTGCGCCATGGGCATCTGTCTCACCCAAGAACCTTCATCAAGTTGGGTGTCCCGTTCTGGCCATACTGTCGTGTCATCCTCAGAACTAGCAGTATAAGGAAATATATATGTCACATTAAAGATGGGTGAAAAAACTATTCTTGGTGGCAACTGTAATTCGTAAGCATTGGTGCAAAACTTGTGAATAAATTTGCAGGGGCCAATCTTTTTAAATTTCATCTTGTTGTATTCCATTTTAGGGAACCGTTCCTTGCACAAGTGTGCAAGAACCTCATCTCCAACATTAAACTGAACCTCCCGCCTTTTTGAATTTGCTCACTGTTTGTACTTTTGATTGCTGTCCTGTAATTTTATTTTCACCTGCTCATTCCTTGGGTGAAATCTTCTCCATCAACACTCTGTTTTTCAAGTTTTCCTAAATCTCACAGCTCATGAACTCTGCGAGGATGCATGCCATATAAGACCTGGAAGGGACTGTAAACTGTGCTACGATTCAGTGAGTCATTGTAATAAAATTCCGCTTGAGCAAGTATGCGATCCCACATCTGAGAATTTTCACCTATCAAACTCCGTAGCAGATTTCCTAAGCTCCTGTTCACCACCTTTTTTTTCCCATCGGTCTGTGGGTGATAGGCGGAGTTGAATTGCGATTGATTGTCCAAATTCTTCCATAGGGTACACCAGAAATGTCTGGTGAACCTCATATCCCTGTCGGAAATGATGGACCTCGACAGTCCATGCAGTCTGACAATCTCTGTGAAAAACAAGTGTGCTATGTGAGTGGCATCACTAGTTTTCCTACAGGGTATAAAATGTGCCATCTTCGAGAATCGATCCACTACCACCATCATTGAATCAAAAATCTATTGTGTTCTAGGCAGATGAAAGACAGATTCCAAGCTGACTGAGACCCATGGTCTACTCGGAATAGGCAGTGGCATATAAAGTCCTATATTCTGACTACAACCTTTTTCCAATTGACACATTTTACATCTCCTTACGTACCTCTACACGTCCGTCGTATCCTTGGACAGTAATAAAAGTGCTCAATCTGTGATAATGTCTTGTCTATGCCGAAATGTCCGGCTAGACCTCCACTATGCTTTTCCTGAATAATGTTCTCCCTCATCAAATAGTCGGGAATGCATAACTGTCCTCCCCTAAACAACAATCCCTCTTACAAATTGTAGTCCAACCATGTACTATTATTTCTCAACAAAGGGTTTTGAAAATCCTCATAGGCCTCCTTAAAGTCTGTATCTATCTGATACAAATCCCTCAAATGCTCAAAACCCAAAACTTGCACTGTGATTTCCTACAAGAGCAAAGCTCTTATACTCAATGCATCTGCCACCTTGTTGGCCTGCCTACTAATATGCTTCAGTACAAATGTAAAACTCTGCAGATACTCAACACATTCTGCATGCTTATGGTTCAACTTATTCTGCTGCATAATATACTGTAATGCAGAATTATCAGAAAATAAAACAAACTCATTACCTAATAAGTAGTGTCTCCAGTGCTTCAATGCTTGGACGACCGCATAAAATTCCTTATCATAGGTTGAGTATTTCTACCTACTTTCATTCATATTTTTGCTGAAATAAGCGACCGACCTGTCCTCTTGGCTAAGTACCGCCCCAATGGTTGTACCGCTGGCATCACAACGAACTTGAAAAAGTTTGTTGAAGTCAGGCAACCTCAATATCAGTCTCTCAGTGATCTTCCTCTTCAAAGCATGAAAACTTTTCTCTGCTGCCTCTGTCCAAAAAAAAGGTTGATTTGCCTTCTTGATCGTATGCAACATGGGTGCACAGATTCCACTGAAATTCCTAATGAATTTCCTGTAAAAAATTTCCAATTCGTGAAAGCTTCGGACTTCAAATAGACTCTTCGGGGATGGCCAACTAACTATAGCTGCAACCTTTTATGGGTCCATCTTCAACTCGTTTTCTGCAATTAGAAAACCCAGATACACTACTTCCTGCTGGAAAAAAGTACAATTTTTCATATTTATTAGCAGCTTATTCTGCTGCAATTTCCTTAATACACTTCGAACATGTCTGAAGTGTTCTTCTTTCGTCATGCTGAAAATCAATATGTCATCCAAATAAACAATTACAAACTTCCCAATGAACTCTTTCAGCACTTCATTCATTAGGTGCATAAACATACTAGAGGTGTTAGTCAAACCAAATGGCATCACCAGCCATTCATACAGCTCTTCATTTGTCTTGAAGGTTGTTTTCCACTCATCCCCTTCTCGGATTCTAATTTGATGGTAACCACTCTGATTAACAAGACACTTATGCAAATTGCTACTGCGATTTGCGATTGCGATTGGAAGTGAAGTGGTGGGGACCATTATCACATGTCTCATTCAAAACTTAAAGTACTTTGTCATTTAAACAAAATTTCTTCATATTTGGTTGTTGAGGGCTTAAAAGCGTGAAAATACTTCTATTTAATAAAACTTTGCTCTTGCGTGGTTTGAACCACGAAAGTCTTCATTTCTCTGCAAAAACAGCTACACCCATCAAACATAAATTCTCCTCTAAAAACTCGGATGTTGCCCATCAACATTAAATTCCACCCTTACGGTTTCTCCATTCCTATTGAATGCACGGTGCTGTTCACGCAAGCTCTCTGCCCTTTTGTACTCTGTTTCTACCTGCACAGGGCATGCAGGTGACTTTAATAATTCAACACTCCCCCTTAAAGTTAGATGTTGGGTTATCTATCATATCCAATCATTTTCTTAAGTATTCAAAACTCTTTTGACCCAATGGCTTTGTCAGAATATCTACAAATTTCTCCTTTGTTCTACAATTTTGTAAAACAATTTCTCCATTGTTCACCAATTCTCTGATATAGTGAAACTTGGCATCTATGTGCTTCGTTCTCTTATGAAACAAAAAATTCTTTGATAATGCAATAACTGAGCTATTGTCACAATATATCATTGTTCCCTTTACCTGTTCTTGACACAAATTTCTCAACATTCTTCTCATCCAAACTGCTTGATATGCTACTGCTGTAGCTACCACATACTCTACCTCTATTGTAGATAACGCTACAATAGGCTGTTTCTTAGAAGCCCATGAAATGGCTCCTGAACCCATATGAAAAACATAACCAGATGTGCTTTTCCAATCATCTACACTTCCAGCCCAATCACTGTCAGTGTAACCAATTAACTCAGAATTTTCTGAAGTAGTATATAGAATACCATACCTTTTAGTTCCTTTCACATACTTCATAATTCTCTTCACTCCTTGCCAATGTGCTTCTTTTTTCCTCTCTATAAATCTTAAAATCAAACTAACAGCATGCATAATATTTGGCCTAGTTGTTGTCAAATACATGAGGCTGCCAAGTATGCTTTTATACAAACTTGGATCAAAATCCTTGCTGTTATCATCTTTACTCAACTTCAATCCCATTACTGTGGGAGTAATTGCTACTTTGCACTCCTGCATATTAAATCTTGCCAATACTTCATTGACATATTTTTCTTGTGAGATAAAAATCCCATTTTCATTATGCTCTACTTCTATTCCTAAGAAATATCTCAACAATCCCATGTCAATCATTTCAAATTCCTCTTTCATGACTGTTTTAAAATTTTCACTGAGGTAATCATCATTACTTGTGAATATTACATCATCAACATATAACACAACAATGAGCATCTTACCATCCTTTTATTTGATGTACAATGTGGGTTCTCCATCACATTTTGCAAACCCATTTTCTAGTAGGTAGGAATCTACCCTACTGTACCAAGCTCTTACTACTTGCTTCAGCCCATAAAGAGCTTTCTTCAATCTACACACTTTGTGTTCTTGGCCCTTTTTCTCATAGCCGAGAGGTTGTTCCACATAAACCTCTTCCATTAAAAATCCATTTAAAAATGTTGATTTTACATCCATTTGATATACTTTTCAATTGTTTTGTGCTGCTATGGACAGCACTGCCCTTACGGTTTCCATTATTGCAACTGGTGCAAAAGTTTTTTCATAGTCTCTTCCATGCTGCTGCTTATATCCCTTGACAACAAGTCTGGCATTGTGTCTTTCTATCTTACCTTCAGCATTACTTTTGGTCTTGTAGACCCATTTAACTCCAATTACTTCTTTACCTTTTGGGAGATCAACCAACTCCCATGTTTTGTTCTTCTCTATGGCATTAATTTCTTCATCCATAGCTTCTATCCATTTTCGATCTCTTATTACATCTTCAAAATTAATAGGATCATCAACATGACAATAAAAAGCAAATAAGGAGTTCATACCTTCATTTTTCCGCTTCTTGCTCATAAATCTCATTTAAATTTCTGAATCTTATTCCTCTTTCATTTGGTGTAGTTGTGCTTGAAGAAGCACTCAATTCTTCTCCATGTGGTGTGCTTGGAGAAGCACTCTCATTTCTTCCCAAGGGTGTTCTTACTCCTGCTTGAGGTGTCCCTTGTTGTCCTTGTGTTGGTGGAGGTTGTGCTACCAATGAGGTGTTATTTTCTATCACATCTTCCTCATCTTCATCACGAGACAAACAGATTTTAACATTGATTGTTTTCTCAATGCTTCCACCCCATGCTTCCTCTTCAATGAACTGAACATCTCTTCTTATCACAAATTTCTTTGTGGATGGGTTATACAATCTATATCCTTTGGAATATTCACAATATCCAAGGAAGATACACTTCTCCCCCTTACTGTCCAACTTCTTCATCAACTTATTTGGAATGTGTGCATATGCCACAAATCCAAAAACTCTCATGTGGGTCACTCCCTGTTTTCTACCACTCCACGCTTCTTCTAGAACTCTGTTCATTACAACATTTTTTGGGCATATATTTAAAATATACACATCACAATTTGCTGCTTCTGCCCAATACTCATTTGGCAAGTGTTTTGCCTTCAACATACTTCTTACCATTTCCATTATGGTTTGATTCTTCCTCTCAGCAACTCCATTTTGTTGTGGTGTATACCTTGTAGTAAACTGTTTGTGTATGCCATTCTCTCTGCAAAAACACAGAAATTATTTTGAGATATACTCACCTCCTCTGTCAGTTCTAAGAACTTTGATATGTTGCCCACTCTATTTCTCTACTAGAGCTTTAAAGTGGAAAATTTTTTCAAAGACTTCACTTTTAAATTTCAGAAAATAAACCCACACTTTCCTTGTGAAATCATCAATGAAGGTCAGAATGTAATTGCTGCCTGAAACTGATGTTGTTTGCATCAGCCCACATAAGTCTGAATGGATGATTTCTAAGGGTGATTTTTCCCTTATGCTCTTTCCCGATGGAAAGTTTTCTCTGTGTTGTTTTCCAAGGATACATCCTTCACATAGACTATCAGGTTTCTAAATCAATGGTAGACCTCTTACCATTCCTTTTCTAGGCAACAAATTTAATCCTCCGAAATTGAGATGTCCAAATCTCAAGTGCCATAACCAATTCTCATCTTTCACTTCCTTCGAAAAAACTTCTTGAGTTACAGCTGCTACACTCTTTCTTTTTCCCTTCAAGTCAGTATTGAGCTTGAGTGGAAACATTATATTTCTGGTCATTTGTATTTCAGCAATAATCTTCTTTCTTGGAGGTATATCCATTATTGTGCACACATCATTCTTAAAAAATACTTTGTAACCTTTGTTTATGAGCTGCCCAATGCTCAATAGATTACACTACAAACTAGGAACATAATAAACATCTGGCACAAACTTCTGCTCACCATTTCTTGCACAGATACTAACTCTGCCTTTTCCCTTGACAGATATCTTAGTATCAGTTCGTGTGGTTACTTTTGATTTAACTTCTTCATCAAGATTGGCAAACATTGCTATGTTTCCAGTCATGTGATTACTATAGCCTAAATCTAAGAACCATACATCATCTTGTCTATCTTGTGCTACATTACATGTTAACAACACATGCTTTGGGTTCTTTTCTTCTTTTGCTACATTAGCATTCTGCCTATTATTCATGTCATTTTGATTTTTCCTACATTCATTGGAATAGTGTCCATATTTCTTGCAATAATGACATTAAACATTGGATTTGTTATACCTTTGTCCATGTGCATGTTGGTGTCCACCTTCTTGGCTATTGCATTGGTCGTGGCTGTGATTCTCACTGTTTCTCCTTCCATGTGAATGTGAAGGGTTGTTCCTTCCTCCTTTGTTTTCGCTTCTGCCTCTTCCTCTTCGTCTGCCTTGACCTCTTCCTCTTCCAAAAGGCATCTGAGTCTTGAAGTCATGCTCTAGAGATGGGCTTACTGTTCTTTCCAATCTCTGTTCATGAGTAATCAGCGATGCATGAAGTTCATCGATAGTGAACTTTGAGAGATCTTTAGTCTCTTATATGGTGGTAACTATGACATCAAACCTTGAGGGTAGACTCCTCAATAGTTTATCCACAATCCTTATTTCTTCAAGATTTTCTCCATGGGACCTTATCTGTGTGACCATCCCCATCACATGTGTGAAGAATGAGCCTATATTATCAGACTCTTTCATACAGAGAGTTTCAAAATCTCTCCTCAGCAACTGTAGTTTTGATGTCTTCACGTTCTCCATACCTTGATAGGCTATCTTCAGAGTTTCCCATGCATCCTTGGATCTCTTAGCTGCTGCTATCCTTGGAAACACACTCTCATGTACTGCTTGATACAAATAGAAGAGGGCTTTAGAGTCCTTCTTCTTATTGCTCTTCAATAAATCCTTCTCTTCCTGAGTTAAGGCATTAAAGGCCTACTCATCAGCTGGTTCATCAAAACCATCTTCAACAAACTCCCATAAGTCTTGTGAGGAAAACATGGCTCTCATGGTAATGGCCCAATAATCATAGTTCTTCCCATTAAATTGTGGAAGCTGAGCATTTCTAATACTCATACTAGTGGTTGGTCCAGCCATTGCTTATAAATTGGACTCTAAAATAAACTTGACTGTGTTTTTCAAACAAACTATCTTTTCTTCTTTTAAAATACAAACTCTGTCTCTGAGGAATACTCTTTTAAAAAAAACAACAACTATGTTTTTTTCTGAGAAATACCTGGACTTAACTTTTGCTGAGCCTTCAAGCTGCTCGAGAGCTGCTGCAGCAAGTCTTCTTGTTCCTTCAGCTTCTTTGACACCTTCAAAGAGCTTGGATTAGCTCCGATACCATGTTGGAATTTCTGATAATTCCAGAACAAATAATAGAGAGAATAATACTCTCCTTGCTAACACAAAGAATAACTAGACAAAGATTGCAATGTAAAACTTTTCTTCTATTTCATTAAAAAAAATAAAAACTTTTACAAAATGATAGATTTCTTCCTCTCTAGAGGGATTCACAAAATTTGATTAAGACTGCTGCAGACGCAGTGCTCTTAAAACTTCTCTCTGTCTCTCAAAACGCACAAAACAGTGCTCTCTGGTCTAACTGTGCTTTCTCTTTGCTTGTGGGCTATATCACTACACAACAATACAACACAATAATACTAAAATGATATGTAATACAATGCAATTTTTATATGGTGCGATGTAATAACACATAAAAGAAAATAAAATGAAAATACACTGTCGGAACATAACTTTAACCTAAAAAATTTATATGCGCGATGTACCAGTGGAGCCCACTTCACAATCGATGATCGGCGATCGGTGGAACAAAAACTTGGCGGAATAAATTTTGCAATTACGATTTGCGATCAACGAAACGGTTGAAAAACAAACTTGCGATGTTGCGATTGCGATTGAGATCGCATCGCACCATCGGCATCGGCGGAAAACATAAGTGGAATGACCTTTGCGATTGCGATGCGCGATTGTGATAATCGGTGATCGCATACATTACAATGAAACACAACATATGGTGGAGAACTCTTTTGGTGAATGTGATTGCGATATGCGATTGTGGTGGGACCACATCGCATCATATCGCAACTTTCAATCGGCGATAACACATTGCGATGGCGGAAACACACAACGTTCCTTTCGCGATTTTCCATTGCGATTGTGGTTGCATCGCATCACATCGGAACACTCCATATTAACAAGACACTTATGCAAACTGCTGCTGCGATTTACGATTGCGATCGGCAGTGAAGTGGTGGGGACCACTATCATGTGTCTCATTCAAAACTTAAAGGACTTTGCCGTTTAAACAAAATTTCTTCATATTTGGTTGTTGAGGGCTTAAAAGCCTGAAAGGACTTCTCTTTAATAAAACTCTGCTCTTGTGTGGTTTGAACCACGAAAGTCTTCATTTTTCTACAAAAATGGCTACGCCCATCAAACATAAATTCTTCTCTGCAAACTTGGCTGCTGCCCATCAACATTAAATTCCACCCTTACGGTTTTTCCATTCCTCTTGAATGGACGGTGCTGTGCACGCAAGCTCTCTGCCCCTTTGTACTCTGTTTCTACCTGCACAGGGCATGCAGGTGACTTTAATATTTCAACAATTTATTAAATTTTCAAACACTTATTATTATATTTCTTTTATATCAAGTAATTCTAAAAAATGTGAGTGTGGCAAATATTCCAATAGCCATTTGAAATTCAATTTATGAAATGCTTTTTTGTCGCGACAAAATCAGCAGGCATTACAAAATTTCCAAGCTTTTATTGAGTAAACCATTAGTGCTATGTTTCTAGGATATAGTTAATGTCCAAATCCTTGATTAGTTCTATATTTTTAAGGTGTACTAAATTTCCAAACTATTACCATTACTTTGAGTGAGTTATTGGGTAGTTAGTCCCATATTCTTGGAGTGGCAGTTATTCCACTAACTGATTCTCAATGCAGTGATCCTTGCTCCAACACAACTCAAACACAAATGAGGAAATATAACTTAGTATACAACTTTAGGAATTTAAACTGATCCAAAGCTCTAATATCATACTGAGTTGTTGTATTACACCAAAACCAGCTGGTATTAGTAAACTCTAGAGTCCAAACTATCACCAAGAACTTAAATGAACATTAATCCAATGCTCCCAGCATGAGAATTAATTTAAGTTAGTTCTGTAACAATTACTCAAATCACATTGGTTAGTTTGAAACCAGTTTACAATTTCCTGTCTATGTAATCTAATATAATGACAACCAAAAATACATTCTTAATAACAAAGAAGCATGAATTCTAATAATTACTCCCATAGTTTAAACATGAATGGATTGAAAAACATAAATACAACATTGATGTTAGCCCCTGATTTTCAACTCTTCTCTTAATAATCAATGAGACTTTGGTAATCTCTCTTCTCTCCAAGTTCATGGGATGACAGACACACTTCGCTCGTATGGTGTTGAGACTTAGTGCCATCAAAGGTCTTTGTAGACTTATCATCATTATATAACGACTCTGTGTATTTTTAGTCTTTTTATTCTTATCTATGGTTATAGTCTATAGAGCGACCGTCAAAGGTTTCATATCCTTCTCATCATTATATAGCGACATAAGTCCGTTTTTAATTGAAATGTCTAGGGAAAGTACCAGCAGTGTTCTGTATACAGTGACATCGGTTTGCTATGGATGGAGTGCTTTCCATGCCCTTTGTATTCTTGTCCATCGTTATAGTCTTATCAGCATTATACACGGACAGTTGGATATTTTAAATTAAATTTGTGTCCTCTGTATATGGTAGAATTAGAAGTCTTATCATCGTTATGTAGGGAGATTTGGATATTTTAAATTGAAATTTATGTCCTCTGCATAGGGTGGGAACAGGAGTTCGTATATGGTTGAATCATGTAGATAGGTACATGATTTTAAAAGAGTAGTTTAAAAAACATAAATTAATTTTGAAAGTAATGGAAATTTAATTAAAATTATAATAAAATCCAGTAAAAATTTGTGTAAATTTGAGTTATAATTATTAAATTTCAAGATTTTAGGTTTCCAAAATTTTTTTATGGTATTAAATCTATTTTCACAATAAAAAAAAATCATTCAAAAACACTGTAAGATTCTAATTTAAGAAAACAAAATTCACTCAATTCTTTAGAATACACTTAAGTTTTTCCCTCATTTGCAATAATTTAAATCTGTAATAGATAATACAATATTTGATACTGTGACTAGAAAGGTTTAATCACTATTATTTTACAATAATGAATTTAGCTGGATTGCAGATTTCCCAAGTATTTATAAATTTGATGAAAAATAATAAAGTAAATAGATTAATTTAATTCCAATGTATAAGATTTTAAAATATTTTCAAAATTTGTTATTTATAAATAGACAATCTGCTAATTATATAAAATTAAAATATTTTCAAAATTTGTTATTTATAAATAGACAATCTGCTAATTATATAAAATCATTTTATAGATTATTAAATATTTCCAAAATTTGCCATTCATAATATAAGATAGAATCCCAAAAGACTAAAAAGTTTGATTTAGCAAGATGAACATCAGAAACAATACAATATAGACAAAGATGGAATACTCAATAGCATCAGTGAGATCAGTGACTAATGGAACGAATATAATATACTATCGCCTCCTGATTTCTTTTGGGGTTAAAATTGAATTCTTCCAACCGTATCAAATGTCTCCGAGATTCCTCTCAAATTTGTATAATTTGTAAATATCCAATACGCTAGCTCTTGTTATTGAAAGGCATAAAGAAACGTGGGCAGCGTACTGACTTGATTCATTCAAATCTTAAAAAGTGAAATCATGATTGTTATGTTGTTCATATCTGAAAACAAAGCAGCAGTTAAGTTTTCTTTTTATGCTTTCTTTGATTCATGAACCAGTTCCATAATTGATCGTCCATTCTTCTCAAGTGTACATCCACCATCTTTGATGTAGCCTTGCACTGTTTTTTGCACCAGTTTTTAACCCTTAGTTAAAAGGTTTTGACGGTTACATATCACTTTCATAATAGGTTTTGCTGGTTACATATCACTTTGATAATAGGTCAATTTCTTTGGACAGGAATTCTACCAAGTCGAAAGGGAAATTGTTACTTATTCTCATTTTTGCAACCTTTATTGAGGGAGATGAGCATTAACAAAGTTACATCTCTTCGTTTTAAATCTTTATTGAGGGAGATGAAAACGAGTTTTTTATTCGCATTTAAACTTATGAAAGATTTTTATTAAGGGAGATGAAAAGGAGTTTTTATTCACATTTAATATTTCCTCCTAAAATTTAAGGAGATGAAAAATATTTTCTTAATATGTAATTTTTTTTGGATTAACATGTAATTTTTTTAATTAAATTTCATGGACTGAGATTTCCTACTAACTTTTAAATTTATATGTAGTTTTGAATCTAATTTAAAGTTGAGAATTTCTTGAAAGTTGGTTCTCTATAAGAAACCAAATTTCCAATTTCATAGAGGAAAGTTAATGAGTGTTATATTTGTGTATTTATTTTCAAAATATAATTTATTGCTCTACTTTGTTATGATTTTATATTAAAAATTATTTATTTATTTATTATATGAGCATTATATCCCCTACAAAGTTTGGTTTATTTATATTAATTATGAAGACTTTGTTAATCAATTAATTTTAATAACTTATTCATATTTAAAAAATAAACTTAACCAATTAATTTTAATATCCTATTCATGTTCAAAAAATAAATTTGCTAACTAAATGTAACAATTAAACACACAAATCCTTGTAGCACTCTTTTAACACAAATTATGAAAGAATATTTGTAATCACCTTGTTACATAAAAACTTTATCTTATCATCAAAGGTTTGGATTATTGGTTAAAACATCGTTTTGTTGTATTTGAGTAAGAAATATGAATTCGGAAAATGCCCCATGCAACTTTGTTCAGAAAAACGATAGGGTTATAACTTAGTTATTAAAAAATTTCTTGTACTCGTTAAATGAATTGAAATGTGGGAAACTTCTCATTCTTAATCTATTAAAGTTTGCAAATTGATCTTGTATATATTTAAAAAAAAAACCAATGAATTCCATGTATGTTCGAATGATTTTAACTAAATGGTACTCTATTTATCTTAGTAGAATATGGTCAAATGATGATTTTAGAATGCAAACTCTAAAAGGATCCATCAAAGCCACAACTATTCTTGAATTACACTAAATGTTACTCTATGCTATGTTTCTATTGAGGAAATAAAATTGGCACATTGCTTCTAACAATCCCTAATGATACTTTTTCAACCGAGATTCAAAACAGAATTTTCAATAGACTTCTAGTCCTATGGGTCACTAAAGTGCTAAAAACTGAAAGTGGTCAAAATTGATCGAAACTAGTTCCATAACGTAGAGCTCTACGACCTGAATCCAATATAACTTGAATCTCTCAAAACCGATATCATATGCTCCATATATCACGTTCTCATCGTTTTCCTAACCAACTAAAATTTTTGCAGGTTTTGTTGACTTGGAAGTTTGTACGATGAAACAATAGGCTCATTGCACAAGTTGACTATACATTTCGGGCCAGTGGCATGTGGCTTCATGTGATTCGTTCATGATTGATGGATTTTTATTTGTTGATTCACGTTGTTTATGTGGTCTTATGAATGGGAGCCATGTGTCCCAATGGTCAGAAACCACGTGGCATCTTAGGTTGGCATAAAATTTTGGTTCATGGTTTAACTGGCCTCAACAGGATTCGAACAGGTGACATCATGCCCAACGGTTCAACGCATTACCAATGCATCATGGGTAGTTCTTATAAACCATAATGGTGGAATGATATTTAAACTTTAGCATATTTTGGTTGGGGGAAGGGGTTGGGCCTAAGCCCCAGGCTCCTCGTCACTACACACCCACAAGACTGCAGTCAAAGCAACCAAGGGATCGAGGCTTAGCCCTCACCCAAAGTTGTGTTATGTAATATATTGTTGGATAAGAGCATAGGGAGGAGCTCCATAGAGAGAGGTGTGAGGAAATTGCGATCAACCCCCAGGCTTATCCACTGAACAAAACTATGTCATAGAAATTCAAGCCTATGCCAATGAGGGCAAGTGGTTAGCCCCAGCCCCGAGGCGCATGGCACCATGCGGCCCAAATTTTCTGTCAGAGGGGGTGACTGTGCATTTAAAGGGAGTGACAAATTACACTTGAACCAGTGATAATATCATCGGTGCCAAGCGAAAATGGTGCTCAGCGGGCCCTGGAATTGTAGAATTCGTAGAATAGTTAGCATAGGAGTCTAATTTGTAGTGCAGTTACCAGTAAAGCTTCTCTAGAGCACAAATTCCTTAGTTTTTTACCAAATTGAGCCCAAAAATACCCTAGCTTGGGTTTTTAACTGTTCTAGAGCTATTGGAGACATATTTTTACATTCTGAACACTGTAAATCTATGTAATCACAAATTTAAATACATAATGAAAGAGGCCCAACATTGGAAGCGAGACGAGGAGATGTAGCCCAAGAGGGGTGAACTCCTTTGTCATTTTTTTGTCTTTTTTTGTTGCGTATGGTATTATTATCTTTGTTTTGTGCTACAAATTGAGTTAAAAACCACTAATTTTGTGATTTTGCAAATTTAGCAATTTCCTAAAAGTCAAAAACCTTTAATTTTTCAAATAAAGATAAGTTTGGTATCAAATATTTGGTTATTTTGAAGGTTTATTTTTGTTGCAAATTTTTTTTGATGCTTACAAGGTTGAAGCTCAAAAGAAGAAAATGAAAGCTTGTGAGAACAAGTGCTCACGCTAGTTTAAGGAGAACACATTTACCTCAAGTTTCACCTCAAGTGTGTCACAGAATGAAGTACCCTAGGTTCTGGGTTGAGAACCCCAATAGATAAAAAAGCATACAACAACAAGAAGCAAACAAATTTACAGTCCTTATGTTCAAACTAGTAAAATTGGAAGAAGGGGTAGTACCCCTAGGTCCTACATTTCAAGGCGATCCCATAGGGTTCAAACCCTTTGCTTCTCCTTCTTCTCCAAAAACCTGCAACTCACTAAAGAAAAACATGTATACTAGTAGTAATTGAAAGCATGTTCAAGAAGTTAGTGTTAGATCATATAAAACACGCATTTCACTAAATTTGAAATTAAATAGTGGATCTAGAATTTCAAAATAACTAAAAACAATTGTAGTGATGTACTTCTAATAAAAAATATCGAAATTTAATTATATGTTTGTTATAATATTATAAGCATAAATACATGAAATCATTCATAATAGGATCGTAACATGTATAAAGAATTAAGATCATGAACATTAAGAACGAGAAAGAGCTTATTTATTGATGAATGTAAATATGTGTGGAGGAATACCATATGATTCAGCCACAACTCCAAGAAAAACCATCCAACGGATCCGTCCAACCCAAGCCTCAAGAATCTACTTCCAAAAGCATACACATGGATTTCATATAAGAGGAATGAACATCTCTTTGAGGGACACAAGGGTTTCCACAATTTGGGAAGTGGAGGAGACACAGGAATAAATCAGACTTGATTAGGGAATGAATGGCTATAATATCAATATCTATATCACTCTCCCCTTAAGGCCTTCCCATGAAGTGTATTTATACCACCCCAAAACATTTGTTTCATTTGGGATACAGTTAGGCCATGAGATTCTGTAGGTAGGCTTCAAAGGATCCTTCTCAAAAGAAATTGAGGATTGAGGACATAATGCCACATAGTTCACCTATGGAAAGGCATAGTCAACTTGAACACTTGGAACCTACCAAGGGGAGTTTTGAACTAATTTTAAATTAGTATGGTAATTATTAGATGCAAGCTTATCAACAGTGAAAATACTTCCATTATGAGTAAAATACATGACTCGAAAGAGTAAAGACACCACAACATTCATAGCATAGACATAATCATGCCCAAGTAGCCTATTAAATTCTAAAGAGCGATCAACCACCATAAAATCAATTAATTTTGTCTTCTCATCGAAAGTGATAGGAAATTGAAGAAGAACACCCATAGATTCACCAAGTCTTCTACCATAAGCTATCAATTGACTATAATTTTCTAATAACTTTGGAGAACCAAAATATTTCCAAGTTGAGGAAGATATAATACTTGTATAGGATCCTTCATCCACTTCACATTGGTAGACATTTGTGGAATTAACTTTAATCGTTATTTGGAAATGTGTAGGTGAAGGAAGACGAGACTCAATAAGACTACCCCAATCAAAGGAAACACTCCTAGAACTTGGAGGGGTTACATTCGACGGGATCGACATGCCCCCTAGACCAGAAGACCCTGAACTAGAAATCAAGAAGACTCTGTTGTTAGACACTTCATCGCCCAGAAAAGGAGTGGGATCAACCAGAGATTACACTCGCTTGACCAATTCATCAACCAAAGGTTGATATGAATTTTGAGAAACCATAGTAGGTTTAGGAGTAGAAGAACCTACTCGGACCATAACCATTATACCACTGAAATCTTAGGGCATAAATGAGTAAAATTATCTCCCTTAAAAATATTACAAGGTAACTTAGGTTTAAATATTTTAAGGTTTTTGATCAACATTAATGCCTCCAACATTACTAGAAGTAGCTCGTAAAGATTTTTCCACATGACTTACAGAGGTTAGTGGAGGATCTCCAACATGAATTGCAGAGGTTAGTGACTATGTTCCATGATAGATAGGAATTATGCCCCCGGCCCGACTCACAGAAGTATGTGATTCATCATCAAAATTACTCATAGAGGTCAATAAATCATTGTCATTATGACTTGCAGTGACTAGAATTATGCCCCCAACATGACTTGTAGTGGCTAAAGACTCATCTCCAACATGACTAGCATAGGTCGATGATGATGCATGGAGAGAATTATTCTTCTCATGATTCTTTCTCTTTCTTTTATTTTTAGATTTCTTATTGCAATATGAAGGAGAAAGAGGAATCCTAGATTTCTCTAGTGAAGAGGATGAAGAATTAACACCCATTCGATGCTCTTGAAATAAAGCATTCATATCAGAAGCTTCAAAAACATTAGGAAATTTTGGAGTGGACCACAACCAAATGGCTAGTCCAACATTTAATCCAGTGGTATTAAAAGTGGCCATCAAGGGGGTACCAACATTTCCAAAGAAAGGAAAAATACAAGGATCCCCTTTTAGAGGGGTTTCTTAGTTGGCATCCACAGGAATATAGCCATACCCAACTAATACACAGATCCTTCCCTTACGGGATAGTTCAAATGAATTTTCAAGGAAGAGAGATTCACAATGAAAACTTTGCCCTTAACGAGGAAATTCCACAATTTTAAAAGAAAGATCAAAAGCCTTCCAAGACTAGTGGAGTGGTCGGTCAATCACTTAGAAATAGAGGTCCAAAGTGACAAGACAAAAATACACCTAAAGCCAACTAAATAGAAAGAGCAAAGAGTACTCCACTATAAAAATCCCTCAAGATACAACCAAACAAGAAACTTCCAGGTATTTCTGCTTCAGGTTATTAGGATTAGGCACCAAAATACAAGGAAGTGAAGATAAGTGCCTTCCAAAGATAGTCTCAGGTAATTACGCCCCAGGCCTACCAGTGAAGGTAACAGAAACAATTACGTTGACCTCCAGAAAAAAAATCCTTTTCCAGTGCAAGTACCCTAGCTTCACAAGGGAACCCTCCAGAAGTACTAATGAGAGAAATACAATGTTTGTCTTAGGTACCATGGGTATTCCCCCCTAGAATCACTTGTGTGGTCCCTAGGAAAGGCAACTAAGGTCACCAGTTCGTATCGGAAGCTGGGTGGAATAGTCTTTGGTTCGGATCCAACAAGTAGGGGAGGAGGTATGATGTAGCAAAAATGCCGCTCATACCCACATATGCAGAATCTTAAAACATGTCTGCCCATTCCGAGGATTAATACTCGTAACTAAGTATATATTCTAAATTTGTTCACAATCGGATGGGTTCATAAAACCCATTATATCCCAATCTACACTTATGCTCTTAAAGCTTTAACCGCTTTCTCCAATTTTACGTGACTATTTCACGGTGACTGAGGCTTCCGCTGCGCAAATCCTCATCAAAGATCTTCAACCCAATCAATATTGCATATTCTGAACTTTTCTCATCACAAATGCTCCTTCACAATGCTCCTTTGCAAGTGCTCCTTCAACCCTGACTTATCGCATCACAGAATCAAGACTTATCACAACTCGCAACAAATAACATATAAATTTAATAGTAAACTCATATCTCCGCCGATGTGAAATTGCAATACATATCTATTTGCAAATTTTAACTTATATCACTTCGCACCTCAACTAATATAACATTTCGCATGTCAGTAATCATACCACTTCACATATCTTACACCTGTCGCAACTTCACCATTTTAATGCTATCCCACTTCAGAAATTCGCACATTTACTTTTACACCGTTAACCTTTAACCCTATCACCTATAACGTGTGATATTCACTTGATCACTATGGCGATACGTGGCTCCTCTTCACAACTTTCCCAATCTAACTTGTGAATTCAATCTGGACCGTCGATCTTCGCTCGGATCTTTGAAATTTAATCCTCGTTGTCTGTTCTCTTCTTTTGAAAATATTATATGGTTTCTCTACCTTAATCTTTTCTCTATTTTAGACTGTCGCCGCTCTACAACTCCGTTTACTCCACTCGCTACTTCCTCCTGAGCTTACTTCTATTCATTCACTCATATATTTGATGATCATGCTCATTGCACGTTGTTTCCAATCTAATCCAGAACGCTACTACATATTACTTCTCCAAATCTAAAATTCAGATTTACTTCTTCTTCTCGGCTTGCACACAAGTCTTATCTATACTTAATTGTTCTCATCAGCTTCACACACAGATGTTTAATTCCCGAACTGGAATCATATAGATTCTATGTAGTCATTAAGTCTTCTATCACAGATTAAGACTTATTCATTCATCAAAATTCATGCAATCAATTAATTACTTCACAGATATCGAATTTATTCAGTTATAGATCACTCAGCATGTAAAAGAAACAAAACACAGCCACCATGAGTTCAATTTCTCATTAATCAATAAATGTACAGATAAAATAACAAAACCCTGCTTACAATCTGGCTTTGCCTGATGCTCTTTTTTCATGGCATTCTCTTCATACCAAACCCTCTCCATTTCTCGGCTCTCACCTCTCTATCATATCTCTTGGCCTAATCTTCTTTGTTTAATTTTTCCCCTCCTCCTTCGAAACTTACAATTTAATTTATAATACAATTTAGAGATTATCCGCGGTGACTCAACTCCTACAAACTTGTAACCACTTCTATTTTAAGGAAATCCTATTTTAAGACTTTCTTATCTTCTTAGCATAAACAACAAATATCCTCTATAATATCCCATTCTTAAGGGGATTTTTTACATTAAATCACCACTCATTGACACCTAACAACTAAGCATATTCCCTATCAATGCTCAATAGGAAATAAAATACTTTTTACATGAGTTTTAAAATGTCTCTTTACAGTAGTTCCTCCTTGGACAAATGTGAAGACCTTAAGGTATGATTTCCACTTGGACTTTTGACTTAGAGCAGATGCTCCTACATCAAGCTATCTCTCTTCCCTGTTTTCACTTGCCCTCGTGCTTGACTCTCTTGTATGGAGATATTTCCCGAATAACTTCACAACACTGGGTTTCGCTATTTTAATCAACTTATAAGTTTGAATTTGGAGTGTCCTTGGAAAGTTAACACTCCACACACTTATTCCAAGGCCTCTGACGACCTAGACTAATTGATCTATATATGAAAAATAAAGAAAATTCTAGCTCATTTTAGTTAGGTGCTTAATTTTAATAGTTGTTCTTAAGTCAAGGGTAAGAGGGAAGTGTAAGTCATGGTGTGCTGACTTGAAAGAAATTAATAGAAAATCTAGGTACATGAAAATACAACTCATTTTCTTTCAATGAAAAGTGATTTATACAAAAGTTCTACGAGAAACCTAATAAAGCAATTATTTTTTTTGTTTTATCAATTTTTACTTCACACATTCAAAAACTAACAAAAGAACTAAATGCCCCAAAATGCATCTATCCTAATGCATACTAAAATTCTTAAAATGCAATGTCTTACGAATTTCTCTTAAATAAACAAATGTGTTCTTTCAAGAAACCAGAAACCAAAATTTTGGAATCAAAGAGAAAAAAATACAAAGAATAAGATCTCTCAAACGTGAGAAATTTCACCTTTAACCAAAGATTTTCACACTTGTTTGAAAAACAAAAAGAAAACCAAAAACCAAAAAACCAAAGAAAAGAAAGGAAACTAAAAGATGTTTTCCTTGCTCCCCTCATTAATTATATCTCTTAATTACTTAAATTTATATAAATTAACTTTCTTGTTTCTTCCAACTGAAAATAAATTTCTCCTCACTAATTACTATATATTTATTTTTCCCTTGCACTAATACTCACAAATCTCTCAAATAACATTTAGCATTTACCCTTGAAGATGGTCTCACTTAAGAATTATGAAACGATGGGTTACTAAAAACATTAAACATGTTGTTCCTCTCTTTCTGAAATCTAATTCACCTATATGGATTCTCTTTTTTCTTTTTTTTTAAATGTGTTTTCATCTTTTTTCCTTTTAAGGATATAAAGAGTTCTTGAGCAAGAAAAAACTACCAAATACTTCACGATCACATAATTGATCAAAAATGTAATATTCTCAATTTTCCACGAGTTAATTGGAATATTAGAGTTCTTAATTTTCTCAATTAATTAAGTAAATAAAAGGGCAGAGGGACCCATAAACCCCATAGATGAATAAAATTCATTTTTTTTGTGTGAATGTGGGTTATTAGATAGTATATCAGCATTGTGGAGTAGTGGAGAAACTATTTAATGAAGAAGGAGTAGAGGTCATAGAGCATAAATAATGAAAATGATGGAGATAGTGGAGGAACAAAAGTAAGATCATAGAACATTAATGATATAGTGATGGAGGAAGTGGTGTAGGAAATGCACACATTATGGAGGTACTAGAGATTAAATGCAAAGATGATGGAGATCATGGAGAGATAGCACAATTTTCATGGAGATTAGTGGCCACATGTGCAGTGCAGTTATGAGGTGTGCCAAGCCTAGGGAAGGCTCACAACCATATAAGGAAGATGAGGGAAGCAAAGAAAATCAGTCTATAATTTGATATTGTATTTTCGTTTTACATTCTTTGCACGCTTCATCTTTTTAGCTAAGTCTGTTGTGTTGTTTAGCACAGGGGTGTTCTCAAGTGGGAATCCCACCCTTACCTACGGGGGACTTTGAGTGCCTACTCCGGGAATGTTATTTTGAGTAGTTATTCATCATCTAGCATTGGTGCCACATTCATCCCCTCTCTTCTACATATACAGCTTCAGGAATTACACATTCTTGTCTTAGGGTTTGAGATGAGGAAGGTAGTTTCTAGTATTTTAGCTAGGAAACCGGTGGAGGATTCATCCTTTCACCTTGAGCTTCCATTTCAGTCTTCTAGGAGAAATATTGTGATATATGGCATTAGGCCATTGTATTACACCTCCATGTAGTAGTAGTTCCTTCAAGAATTGCGCAGTCCAGCCACGCTGATCTAAGGGAGGAAGGAAGTTCCAAGTATTTCATCTTGGGATCCTATGAGGGGTCTTTACCTCACTTTGGAGAGATCATTTACATGAGCTGTGAGAATTATCTCATCATCCAAAATTAGGCTACAGCTCTAGCCTCCTTGACAGTGCAGTCTAGTCCAACATTTGTGCAGTTTGCAGCTGCAACTTGACGAGAAAAAGGAGGAGCTAGATCTCATGCTTCTAGCTTGGAGATTAGGATAAGGGATCATCCCTTCAGTGAGTGAGCTGAGTAGGTGATATTTCAGCTGATATATTATTATTTCAGCCCCATATCACTAGTTTTCTCTAGGGATTGCGTAACTCAGCCAAAAGGGATTCAGTGTGACACCCAAAAGTGGCCGAAAATCCAAAGTTAAAGTCTCGCCAAACCATTTCTGGGTTTTTCTGGGTTTTTCGAGTAGCATTTGTGGTTAAAATATCATATCTTTCCGAGTATTCCATCAGCCTCTTGCACATGGTTCTTCTTCATAATAATAGTAGTTTCCAACAACACCAGCAGTAGCAACACAACATTTCCAGTGCTAGTTTTCTTTAGTGTATTTCAACCATATTCTAGCTTGAGTGCATTCCTTTTGGAGCACTGTGTACTTACCTTGATGTTGATCCTTAATGATTGGTTCAGTTGTTTTCTTCCCATATGTATGATGTTTTCTTGTATTCCGACATTTTTCCAGTTCTACATGTTTAACTCTTATTTTACCGTACCTCGAATTGCGCATATGTTCTATATTCTTGTCTTTTCCATTTTTGAATATTACAAAAACAGACCTCAAATTACATAAGCCATCGAAATCATTAACATGACAATAATTAAAAATGGAAAGAGGTCACAAAATCAAACCAATTGACCTAATCGGTAGCACAATAACTTCAGTAAGAAAGAAAATTTCAAGCAAACCACGAAAAATTTTCAAGATTGCAAGAAGTACCTTTCTCAAACACCAAGAAAAACAAGGAATGCCAATGAAAGAAAAGAAAAGGTGAAGTAGTAAGAAGGTCAGGCATGAGAAAATTAACACTAATTCATTGTTCTAAATACTCAGAACAAGAAAGAACTTCAGCAAGAATCCATGGTCCCGAACATAAAAATTGAAACTTCACAAAAAGGGAAAACCCTAGGTTGACTAGGTTTTTCTCCAAGAAAGAGAATAAATTGAAAAATTGGAGAAAGAAACACTTTCCAAGAACATCAATAATTAAGCAAAAGAAATAAAAATAATTTATTGGACTCAAAATATAAAAAAGAATTTACTGGACTCAAAATATAAAAATTTCATTTAAAACTGACAATATGCAGCTTCACAATGATCAACCTGCGTGTATACACTACTATTGACAAGGGAACATGCATATACATGTGTTTATTTGGAAAAAAACACATTTATACATGACTGTGTAAAGTAGAAAGAACATATAAAAAAGGAAGTAAAGAAAAAATTAAAAATCCAAGTCCAATCCAAAAGATCAGAACTTTTCCCTAGATTGATAATGAATTAAAGAAGCCGGAAGAGTGATAAGACCAGAAAGGAAACCCAAATCCCCAGAGTAACAACTCAAACTAGGAATTACACAAATGTAATCCCCACTCGAGTTGCCAATTTTGTTACGAGGTGAAGTACCCTAGGGTCTGGGTTGAGAACCCCAAGAGAAAAATAAGCATACAGCAACAAGAAGCAAACAAATTTATAGTCCCAATGCTCAGACTAGTAAAATGGTAAGAAGGGGTAGTACCCGTAGGTCTTACGTTTTAAGGCGATTGCACAGGGTTCAAACCCTCTACTTCTCCTTGTACTCCAAAAACCTCCAACTCACTCTAGAAAATCACATAACGTAGTTACCGATTAAACGAGAAACTTACCTGATACCTGTTTTTTTTAGGTAGCAAGAAAATTACTCGATTTTGAAAAGTGGTGATGCAGAATCATTTTTTTCTTAGCATAGTTTTGGCACTTTAAATATTTATGAATGTTTTTTTTTTTTTAATGTCATGATTTTCATGTTGATTTTGAAAAGTGGTGATGTAGAATAACCTTTTTTTTTGGAGCATATTTTTAGAAATTTAAATTTTCTTTTCTTTAGATGTCATGTTGATTTAGAAAAATGGTGATTTTTTGGCACTTTAATTATTTTTTATCTATCAAGTATGAACATGTGTTTTAAAATGTTAATGATTTTCATGCTAATTTTGAAAAGTGGTGATGCAACATCAATAATTTTTTTTAGAGTGGTGATTTTCATCTTGGTAATAAGACATAAAAATAAAATAAAAAAACGTCCGGAAAAAACAAAAATAACATGTAAAAAAAACAAAAAAAAAGTAAATAAAAATACAAAAAAAAATCAAAAGATAAATAGAAAGGAAAAAAAAAAAATCATAATTTAAAGACAAAATAGAAATAGACAAAAAAACCAATTGTTTTTGAAGTTAAAAAAAGAAACATCATAATTAAAGAAAATGATAACTTAAAAAATATATAAAATAAAAAATTAAAATAAAAAAAAATGAATAATAATCAAAATACTAAAATTAAAAACAATTAAAATTCGAAAATTTAAATTAAAAGAACATTAAAATTATATATATATATATATATATATATATATATATATATATATATATATATATATATATATATATATATTCAAATAATAAAAAGAAAATCATAATTCATTTTTTTAAATTAAAAAATAAAAAATTTCAAAAAAAACACATTTTCAAAATTAAAATTTAAAAATAAAAATAAAAATAAAATAAAATATAAAAAAATATTAAATTTAAAAATAAAACAAAAAAAAAATTAAAAATATAAATTCAATTAAAAATAAATATATAAATCAAAACTAATGTAAAATAAAAAATAATCAAAAATTAAAAAATTAATAATAACAAAAAGCTAATAAAACAAAAAAATTAAAAATAAAAAATAAAAAACAAAATTTTAATTTTAAAAATTTTAAAAATTAAATTAAAAAATTAAATTTAAAATAATAATAATAATAATAATAATAATAAAATTATTTTCAAATATTTAAATTTTTTTTATTTATTTATTTTTAATTTAAATTTCTAACTTTAAATTTTTTTTTTTTTAATATTTTATTTTATTATTATTTTTATTTTTATTTTAACTAATTTTAAATCTTTTATTTTAATTATTTTTTTTATTTTTATTTAATTATGCGGTTTTTTTAATTATTATTTTTTTTTATAACCTAAAAAAAATTATTTTAATTTTTTTATTGTTTTTCCCTTTAAATCATGTGCTTTTTGAATTTTTCCCTATTTTATTTTCTTTTGAAATATTTAACTTTTTTTTTTTTTTTTAACAAGTGATATTTTAACATTAATAACGTTCGTAAAAATCGTTGGAATTTTATTTCCATAAAGGTGATATTTTACCTTGAATGTCATCCTTGGATTTTCAAGGCTTTTCATAGATATGATAATAGATTATCTTTAATACCATGCACAAAAAATGTTGTAATTTTAAGACTTTTGATATTTTATCTTTAGTGTCATCTTTATCGTTGAAATTTTGAGGTTTTTTAGAGTGATGATATTTTATCTTTAATTTCATCATTAAAAGTTGTTGACAATTTACCCCGAAAAGAAAAAGACGTTATTCCAACATTAACACTTTTCGTATTCAAGGGGTTTTTTGCACACAATAATTTAACGACGTTATTCTAACAACAAAACTTTTCATTTTAGGTTGTCTTTTGTACACAAAAAATTGGCGATGTTATTCCAACATCAACACTTTTCGTTTTCAAGTTGTTTTTTGCATACTAAAAATTGGCGACCTTATTCCTCTATCGACACTTATTGTTTCAAGGGTGTCTTTTCAATCCCTTTTTCAAGAAAGAAATTGGTTTTTAGCATAATTTTAAAAAATGTTGAAATTTGAGCCTAAAAAAACAGTGCATTCTCGAAGACACACTTTTTATTTTTGTGCTATTTGTTCATGTTTTTTGAGTTTTTTTGGGCTAGAATTCTCGTTTGGATGTAATAGTTCCCATTTTATCGGTAACTATGTTACATATATTAGTACTAACTGAAAGCATGTTCAACATGTTAGCGTTAGATCATATAAACTTATAAGAATGAAGACATGAAATCATTCATAATAGGATCATAACATATATAAATAATTAAGATCATGAACATCAAGAATGGGACAAAGCTTCTTTGTTGATGAACGTAAATATGTGTGGAGGAATACCACCTGATTCAGCCATGCCTCCAAGTGAAACCATCCTCCAGATCCGTCTAGCCCAAGCCTCAACAATATCCTTCTGAAACCATACACATGGATGCCATATAAGAGGAATGGACATATCTGTAAGGGAAACAAAAGTTTTGAAAATCTGGGAAGTGCAGGAGGCACAAGGATAAATCATACTTGATCGAGGACTAAATTGCTATAATATCAATACCTATCTCTCTCCCGTGAAGGCCTTCCCATGAGGTGTATTTATACCACCCTAAAAGAGTTGTTTCAATTTGGATACAGTTAGGCCATGGGATTTTATAGGTAGGCTTCCGATGTAGCTCATAAACCCTGCCAATAAAGTAGGGAATTTTATATTTTTTCATATTTTAAATTATATATGCGAGTTAGGTATAACGGGACCCACGTGTTCACGTGCTTTTTAGAGGGCAAAGTCGTGTATGGAATTCAAAATAATATTTTCTAGGTAAAGGACAAAGTCTAAAGGGAAAGGGCTTCCCAAAGCCATAACTCAGAGCATCAAGTATATAGAGGTGGAAAATGATGCTATAACAAAGTGTCACCTCAAGCTTCAGCAGTCTTGGAACATGAAGAGGGCCCTTACACTATGTCTGAGGATGAGAGAACTTTTAGAAAAACATTCTTTGAAATAAATGAAATGGTGAAAGTTATTTTTGGAGCGCGTCAATACTCAGGTGTATCCTTGTGCACCATGGGCCACCACAACACACCCCGTAAAATGTTCTGTACAACTACTTTCCCTGCATAGTAACCTCCTGCAACTCCTCCATGAGCCTCACTAATATATCCCATATTTCAAATTCCAACACATAACTTCTTAGGACTTCATTTGTGCCTATTTTTTAGAGTTGGCCAGCAATCAAAGTAAAATCAGTTGCACATTTGGCCACCTCTTTCTTCTGTTTTATCATATATTATGTGGGAAAACTTCTAGTGGTCAAAAAATGAATAATATCTGCAAAGTGATCATCGACTACTTTAATGTAAAATAGTCGCACGTCTGGTAAGTCATCTTCCAAGCTAGTTGGCTCTTCTCCACCTTCAATGCGTGACACGTGTCTGGCCTAACATTTAGTCTCCCAAGTTTCAAAATTACTTCAAATCCATATTCCTGAAATAACAACCTCCATTGGCAGATCTTCCCCCCCAACACACGTTTGTTGACTAGGTACTTCAGAGCAGAGTGGTAAGTAAACATGTTAAAATGGCCTCCCAATAGATAGTGGCGAAACCTTTACAACGCCTAGACCATAGCTAGTCCTTCGCTCTCCGTTGTCGAGTAATTATGCTCCGCACTTAAAATTTTCCTACTTGCAAATGCAATAGGGTGGTCAATCTCCCCAGCTCTTGGTTGTGCTAAGACAACTCCCAATGCGATGGAGGAGAAATCAACATGTACATGGAATTCCATTGTCTAGTCCAGAAAGACCAATATGGGCTTAGTGATAATCTTCTCCTTAAGCCATTCAAAGCTCTTTTCGCAATCCGCTTCGTAGAAAAATGAGGCATCCTTCTTCAACAAATTATCCATGGCTGTAGTGATCAATGCATAGCCCTGAATAAACTTTCGGTAATACCCTATATGCCCCAAAATTGAGCGCAACTGTTTTAAATTTGCAGGAACTTCTAGGTTAAGAATAACATTGATCTTTTCTAGATCCACCATCAATACTTTCTCACAAATAATATAACTTATAAAGTTCCCGAATGGGATGAAAAAGGCACACTTTTTCAGATTGAGAGAGATCTGATACTTCCGACAAGCATCCAGCATCAGGCGCAGACTCGACACATGCTTCTTCAATAATCCAAATACTGTCTAATCATCAAATTATAATTCTAAGAATGTATGGGTGTATTCTTTGAACTCATCTTCTATGACATGCGAGAATATAGCTGGCACATTCTTTAGACTGAATGGCATGACTGTCTACTGAAAGGATCCCCACTCTGTCACAAATGTTTTCATTCTTCGGTCTTCCAGTGCGATTCTTATCTAGTGGTATCCTCAGAAACCATCTGTGAATGAGTAGGCCTCCTACCCAACCACATTGTCCAGTATTTACTCAGAAAATGGGATCGAGAATAGGTCATGTATGCAAGCATCATTCAATTTGTGCATATCCACATGAATCCTTATTTCTCCCTTGGTTTTCTTGTCATGCAACACCATAGGGTTTACCCAATCTAATTCTTCCATTAGTTCTATGATCCCTATAAAAATCATATTCTCTAGTTCCTCCTTGACCTTCTGCTTGTATTTGAGATTCAACCTATACGGGTGCTGCTTCACAGGTCTCACATCTAGTTTCAAGGTGATATTCATTACCCAAAGATCTCCTACTATCCCCTTTAGCTCAGAAAATTTCTTAGGAAAGAGCTTCTAATATTCAGTTAATAGCTTGGCAACCTTATCCACCATATCATCATCCTAGTAGTCCCCTGTCTTTTTTATTTTCGGTTGTTCTTCTGAGCCAATATTGACTTGCCAAATATTCAAAGTCTTAGTTACATCTACTGACTCAATTGTAGGCCCACTAACTATGTGTTGTCCTTCAGACTCAAGGATCGTAATGTTCCTTCAGTCTTCCTCATTATTTTCAATTGGAAAATTTTGATAGTCAACGATGTCCTTCATCTGCGCGTCCCATGCTGCAAAGGTGTGCGCAACCGAAAATTTTGTGGTGTTAAAAATTACCACATTATATCTTGTAGTACCTCATCTAGGCATTCAAACCCACTTTCAAAAATAAAGTTCTTGATAAAACATTATGTATGTGCAGTCCATTAAGTGGTTCTGCATCACAGCTTAGTTTCTTGGTACCAGACCATAGGCACATTTCCGAAAGTGTGGATGAATATATGTACCCATTTTTGCTTTGATTCTCTGCCCCAAGCTTCAGTGCATCTAGAATTTTTTTTGTGTGGATCGCCTTCTCCAGAATAGGTCTCTCCCATTTTGGTATTTGGATGCTCAAATTGCAGATGCATTATGTGGGTGCATTCTCCGTAGTTAGTGAAGCTACCCTTGTGCGTCTCCCACCAGAGTGTTGGCGTTCAACGCAATGCTATATCAAGTGCATTGAACCATTGTGCTTCTGAAACAACTTTATGAAGTTCCTCTAAAAATATATTAACATTACTCAAACCATCATAACAAGGAAAATCTCGTACCTCTGAGGATATGCACCAAAGATACATTGTCACCCGATTACAGCACAACGTAGAGACTTCATGCACTCAGTTCTGCCAGTTCTCCAGTTCCTCATATAAATCTTAAAAGAAAGAGTTATCGTTCTCCCAATTTAGGTTTCCATCCACTGTAGGGTTGACCCAGTATTCATCCTGTGTAGTCAACTTATAGCTATGATCGGCATCATCATTTGCGTGCACCAGCTTTGTATATCTTTCTCCTTCTGCAGGGTCTAAGGGAACCAGAAACCTCGTTCCATTACTTTCAAACACCATACTTCTATGCTTAAGGTTGATGGTTCCACCCATATCGATATCCCAATCCAAACCCAAAAATGAAGGATAGGGGTCAGTATCATCAACAATATGTATAACTTCAAATTTTGTGAGTACGCTTACTCCTTTGATATCCACTACTACTTGCGAGGGCCTTCCTAATGGGATAATATTTTTTTTATTCGTCATGTGTAGCTAGATAGTGGGCCACTCCAACTAAGGTTCTCCCATTCGTTGTGATTTCTTCTTTGGTAAAACATTCGCATGATATTCTAGATCCAAAATGACCTAATCCATATTTTATGCACCAATTTGAGCAATCAAGCACATTTCCCACCCAGCTCTTCCTTTATTCTTATAGATCTTATTAACATCTTTTGCTCCATCCAGAGTTGTTCTTTCTTTGCGCAATTGTCTATTAACGCTTGGAGGTTCTCAACTGCCTTCTTATTGCGCAACAATTTAATAGAAGCCTACAAGAATGGTTTTATCTCTTCACCTCCTTCAGCCATGTCCATAGTTTTTCTTGAAGCTTTATATGTTCAGGCGCCCACCTTTGTGAATCCCTTATCCGCTTCTATAAATTTTTCCTTTTCTATTTTTAAGTTTAATTCTTCCTTTTTTGAGGTGCTTTTTGGATCCAGAGATCGATATCAGGCTTTGTCCCTTTGTCTTCCCCAATGGCTGCACCAATCCTAGTAACGATATTCATGCTTGGTTCTTCTTTGAGCAACTAAGATCTTACCATCTAAATATGTTGAGTGAGGGTATGTGTTTTCTTTTCCTATTTTTTTTCAATCAAGATAGGGAAATTTTCAATAACATGAGTAAATTGTCTTCAATACGTGCAAGACTTTCGTGTTGCATTCAAACAATCATGCGCTTAATGACCCACATTTCCACAATTATAGCATATGAGTTGCCCCCTTCCTTGACCAACTTCTCATGCTCTTCCTCATCCTCTAATTTGGAATCCACCATGCCTAGGCAAGAATGCTTCTGAGGTTGGTTCAACATGTATCCCATATATGTCATCTCAGTCAATCCT
Source organism: Pinus albicaulis (assembly GCA_034641835.2). Taxonomy (NCBI): domain Eukaryota; kingdom Viridiplantae; phylum Streptophyta; class Pinopsida; order Pinales; family Pinaceae; genus Pinus; species Pinus albicaulis. Next base: position 94,930,472 of record CM076575.1, read on the forward strand.
CAAATCGAAGCTATGACAGTGCTGCTCAACATGTCCCAACGACGAGAAAAATTTGTAGAAAGGATGCTTAAGCTCAGGGATATATTTACGAATCCTCGAGGAGAATTCTATCGTGTGCATACCCATTGCTTGAAAAATATTGCACCATAATGTACGAGTCCCACTTGGTCCTATTGTGCTCTTTAACGTGCTTGGTCCTCTGACTGTTAGAGAGTCATTGATTATGAGACACTGATCCTTGTGATACCCAACAACTTTATAGTGTATACACCATACATTCGCGCATACCACCTTTCCTTTATACTTGCACAAACTCTGTATTTCTATGTGTGTTGCCTCTAATTGACTTTGGATCTACTGGGCCTTGATTTGCACAGCTGGTATCAGCAAGGATTCTAGCTTCATTGAAATCTATACAAATTCAACCTCTGTTGCAATATTCTGCTTACTTAGGGGCTAGCGCACATGTGGTAGTAGCATGAAAATGAACCACTCTTTCGGTTGCATGTCATCAATAGTAAATCCTCTATCTCTGATGATGCACTTCAAACAGTGTTACCGATGAAATAGGTAACCGCACTGTTACCTACTTTTTTTTGGTAGCATAAAAAGCACCCGATTTTGAAAAGTGGTGATGCAGAATCACCTTTTTTTTTTTTGGAGCACATTTTCGACACTCTAATATTTTTATTTATGAAGTATGAATATTTTTTTTTAAATGTTAGTGATTTTCATGCTAATTTTGAAACGTATTGATGCAGCATCAACTTTTTTTTTTAGAGCGGTGATTTTCATGCTAATTTTGAAACGTATTGATGCAGCATCAACCTTTTTTTTTTAGAGTGGTGATTTTCATGTTGGTAATAAAACAAAAAACTTAGATAAAAAAAATATATATAAAAACAATATAAAAAACCAATAAAAATGTTAAAAAAAAAAAAATAACTCGTAAAAATAAAAAATTTAAACAAAAATAAATAAATAAAACAAAAAAAAACAAAAATATTCGAAAATTATATCAAAAGAAATGACAAAATTTGAAAAAAAAACACATAATTTAAAGAAAAAAACAAAAATTAACCCCAAAAAAAAAAAATCAAAAACATTTTTTTCTAAGTTATTAAAAAAAACCATATAATTAAAAAAAAAAATTTAAATAGAAAATTTAAAAATAATTTAAATTACAAAATTAAAATTTAGATAAAAAAATAAAATACAAAAAAGAAAAAATTAAATTTAAAAATTTAAATTAAAATAATAATAATAAGAAGAAGAAAAATACAAATTTTAAAATTAACAAAAAAAACAAATTAAAAAGAAAAACAAAATTTAAAATTGAAAAAGAAAATTAAAATAAAAGAATTAAAATAAAAAAATATCATTAAAAAACAAAAAAATGAAAAAAACCACGTGCAAATAATTAAAAAACAAATATCCAGAAATTTACTGTTTTTTTTTAATGAAACAATTTATAAATTTTAAAAATGAAAAACTAAATAAACTAAAAGATTTAAAAGAAAAATTAATTTAAATTAAAATTTAATAAATTTAATAAATAAATTTTAAATTTTAAAAAATAATTAATCAAAAAAATTGAATTAAAAAAAAAACAAAACAAAACAAAAAAAATTTAAACAATTTAAATTTAAAATAAAAAATTTGAATTAAAAAACAAATAATTTTAAATTTTTTTAGTTTAAAAAAAAAAATCAAATTAAAAAAATATATATTAAAAAAAAAAAAAAAAAAAAAAAAAAAAAAAAAAAAAAAAAGATTCTGGATAGTGGTGGCGGCGTCACCGTCTCCGTGGAAAGGCGGAGGCCGGCCGGGCGGAGGCCGACTCCGGGAATCGCCCTCCGCGGCGGGAGGCGATCGGAAATGCCCCGCATCTGGGCATGAGGCCGATTCCGAGACCGCCCGTGCCGATTCGAAATCCGCCTCCCATGGCTGGTCGAGCCTGGAATCGTCGTGCCGCGACAGGAGGCCGATTCCGGAAATCGCCCTCCCGCGGCGGGAGGCTGATTCCGGGAAATCGCCCTCCCGCGGCGGGACGCTGATTAGTTTTTTCATTTAATTTTTTAAAATTTACTAAATTTTGTATTTTTTTTAATTTATTTGAATTTAATACTTTTTTTTTTAATTTTTTAATTTTTTATTATTATTTTTTTAATTACATAAGATTTTTATATTTTTATATTTTAATTAAAATTGTGTATTTAAAATTATATATATATTTTTTAATTAAACTTAATATTTTCAAATTAATTTGTTTTTAATTTTATTTTTTATAATTTAAATTTAATTTATTTTTTAAAATCTATTTGTTTTTTTAATATATATTTTTTTAAATTTAATATTTTTATTGTATTTTATTTTTCATTTTTTATTTTTAATTAATTTTTTCATTTTTTTACTTTTAATTTCAATAATTTTTTTATTTTTTTTAAGTTTTAAATTTATTAAAATTTAATATATTTCTTTAAATGTAATTTTTTTTTTTAAATTTTTTTTTTCTTATTTAATAAACATTTTATTTTTATTTTTTAAATTTAATTTCTATATTTTATTTTTTATAATTTCTTTCCTTTTTTAACTTGTTTTTTTATTTTAATTTAATATTTTTATTTTGTGTTTATTTTTATTTTTTTATTTCTATATATTTTGAAATTTTAATCTTTAAATTATTTTTATTTTTTATTTTTTATTTTTTTTTCTTAAATTTTAGGTTTTTTTTTAAAGTTTGAATTAAAATTTTTATTTTGTTTTTTTTTTAATTTTTTTATTCCTATATAGTTTTAAATTTTAAGCTTAAATTTTTTTTTATTTTTTAAATTTATTCTTTTTCTTAAATTTTAGTTTTTTTTTAATGTTTGAATTTTAAAAATAAAAAAATGTTATTTCTATTTTTAAAAATGTCAAAAATATGACACAATTTTTTTTTTTTTGTTATTCCAGCATCAACTAGTTTTGTTTTGAGGGTGTTTTTTCAATCCTTTTTTCAAGAAACAATTTTGTTTTTAGCATAATTTTATAAAATGTTGAAATTTGACCTTAAAAAAAAACCAAGTGCATTCTGGAATACACTTTTTTTGTTTTTGGGGAGTTTTATCATGTTTTTTGAGTCTTTTTGGGTTAGAGTTCCCGTTTTGAGGTCAGGTTATCTATTTCATCGGTAACAGTGTTTTTAGTCATTGATATGCTTCCCATACGAATTTGTTTAATTCAGTTACGCATTGATCAAACGATTTCAGCTTTTTGAATTTTTCCTTCAATGCGGCCTTTAGATTATCAATAGTTTCATTAGGGTTTTCCACCACATACCTTATGTACCAATCTAGCAGTCAGCCTTGAAAAGTAGTATCCAGCTGTGCTTTCTTAGCATCCTCATTTTTAATATGCTGTGATTTCTATACAACATCTGTAACAAACCATAATTGGACTATGTCTTTGTTCGTGATGCCATGGAAATTAGGTAACTTCATGGAAGTGGCCATATTAATTTCTGGTGGTGTAGGTGGAGGGGGATTGGATGGATTCTTACAGTGTGATGAGTTTGGGAGTGGAGTGGATGGGATGTGAACTATGGCTAATGACCCAAGATTAGATTGATATTGCAATTTGTCTTCTTCCGAGTGCACAGATTCACCAGAGCTACTCATTTCAGACTCCTTGTCACTGTCACATTTACCTATCAGAGGGTTATAAACAAAACCTTCTTCTAGATCTACTTTGTAAGTTCTTCCACTCTGCATAGTTGGGCATCTACAGCACATTCACTCAATATAGCTGCTCAGAGTACCCTATTCACACGATAGCATTTTAATCCACAGTTTCAGAGAGCGCAGGAAATCACCTCTAAGGCCCTTAAAAATTTTCATTTAGCTTCAAAATATGATAAAAATTGATCAATAGTGAATTCAGTTACATATACTCCCATAACACTATTGATCTAGAGATCTAATACGAGGGTGATCTTGTTGATAGCTTTCTCTAATTTTTGTACCAACTCCAAGTCCACTGAGTGATAGCGTCATTCTTTGTGGAGGACTAGAACTCCGCAAGCTTAGACAACAACTCATGCAACTCGGTTGTAAAGGAAGAAAAGAAAATTCCGTGGAACTCTATGTAGATATACCTTTGTTCCCAATCTTCGGCAGACAATTTAGAGCTTCTGTTTCAAATTCATGTATCTTCTTATCAAGTGAATCTTTCAGTTCATTCTTTGTTGGGTTCCACGTCAACTCTCCCTAAAAATTATCTTGGTCCCAACAATAGAACCATTTTCTTGCTTAAGGGGTCCTCACCCAGGTTCAGAGTATTTGCGCAACAAACAAAACCATCCAACTACTGGCCCTTTTGGCAGTGATCTGCTAGCACAGAGAATAGCCTCACCTAAAGTAGTATGGGGGGCTTCTGAAACTAGGTTTCAGAATCCTGAGTGCACCCTTTACCTAAAATTTCACCTCCATGTCATTCTATTATTTTCTTGAGTTGTCAAGGCAAGTCATTTGCATTGTTTTGTCTATCAGGGAATGATAATGAATATGTGGTTGATGAAACTATCCTAGGTTTATTATATCCATTTCCTCAGTGAAAAATCCTTCACCATATTTCATTTTTTTCAATACCTTGCAAAATGTACCATTTTTTCAACTATCTCAATATGGTTGAAATAAGAACTTTAGGTACCAGTCATATGTGGCTCATTTGTTCCTATATTTTCAAGCTGGAATTTTCTAGTTTGCAATTAAAATTCAAGAGAAAAAGTAAACCCAATTTTTGTCATCTTTTGGACTGAAATCATAAAAAATAAGCCATAGAGTTTAGGTTTTACATAATTTGTCAATAAATTTATGTCTAATGTTTCTTTTTTTTGTTTGAATAGATTCCACCTAGAATTTTTAGAGAAATAAAGAAAATTCTACAACTTGGTCTATATACCAAGGTTGGAGATTAGTATTTGTTTAAATAAAAAAACAAAGGGCTTAAGTTGTGAGCTTCCACCCCATATGCTTCCTTTATTTTAACCATGAAACCTTCGTTTTGGAGTATATCACATAGAGTTTGACTTTAGATCATTTTCACTTCATTTTCAAAAATAAATGTCCAAACTAAAGAAGGAGGTAGGCCCATTTTTTATGAATAATAGATTAGGACTTTTGTGAGTGGACGATTTTTTTAGGAAAATGAATTTTTCATAAGGAGAGGTATGGCCCTATGAACATATACTAAAATTCTCCAACCCAACATTTCATGAAAATACCAAGAACTAAGGAATATTGAGAAATTGAAGTATCAAATTAGAGCACATAATGGCTACATTAAGTTAGATTTCATTTAATTGGGAACTTTTTCCAACAACTTTTGTAGTCCAAGAAAGTTCATATTAGGGCATGTCACCTTTGGTTACATGGAAGTAGGATAACATTTATTCACAGTTTATCCAAATTAAAAATAAGAATATTAAAATGAATCAAGATTCTTATTTAGAATTGTGGAGACTAGGTTCAAGATCATCTCAAACTAAAATATTTTCTACCCTAGACTATGAAAAATGATAGCTAAATATACTTATTTAAGAACCCAAAGCTTCAATAATTAAAAGTACAAAATATTATAGGTTTTTACTATAGAACTAAAGAATATACATTTGGTAGATTACATGGATTCACGTAGGAAAATTAGAGAGATGATTTTTAGAAGCTTAAAAAATATTGCTTTGAATGCATAAAAAATAGAAATTATGGTTATAAAGGTCAAAAATTAGTTGAAACAAGAGAATATTGATACCATGACTAAGAAAATAAGATTGATGAACTGGAGCAATGTGTTATAATATTAGGGATAGACCCAAAAGACTAATATTCAATATAAACACCAATTAAATCTAGATATATAGTCAATTAGGTATTAAGAAGATGTACTATATAACATGCCCAAACAAGTGAACTGGAAGTTATGCAAAAAGAGAAGGAAAATTATTATCCTTTGTTATTAAGCTGAACAAAAAGGTGGAAAATTATGAGCAATAGATTGAACTGACGTCAAAATAAATAATTGAACTTGTTGATATGTCATTTTCTTCAACACCATCAACACTAGTTAATTCATTCAAAATGTTGGATGAAAAAATGTTAGCTTAAAATATAAAGGGTGTTGATATTGAAAATCATAGGAAAATATCCTTAGTGAAAAATATAGAAATATATAATCTATGTTACCATAAATACAAATAAGGATCTTAAATCTAGACTCCAAGAGGACAAAAAACATTTACATAAATCGGTGGGCACAACAACATTGAATAAATCAAGGAGAATTATATGAGCTTGAATTGTCATTCTTATCTCAAATATGTGGAATTATTTTCATGTTATAGGTTATGAATATGATTTGTTCTATAATATATAAGTAGTCATTAAGTAGTCCCAAGATCAACTCGGAAATAAACCTCAAAAGTCTAATAAAATTGTGAAATTTTTGAATTCTAGAACCTCAGAGAAATTATATGCTTTAGGAGTCTAGGAAAACACTTCATTGGTAATGGAGGCTAATTGGTCCTCAATAAATGAAATTTACATCAATAGTAACATTTTAAATGGAGAATGGTAAAAGACAATGTTGAATCTTTTCATAACATTAATATTTTCATATAATAAGGTCTCCCATCTTGTTGTGATGTAAGTAAGATTTGGATATCTATGGATGCCAACCAAGTTTTGTTACACAGGGAAAGCACAAAGGTGGATATGTTTAAATACATGGTAAGAGAATTAGAAGGAAAAATTGTAGCGGATAAATTAATTAATGTTTTCTATCTTCTTTGTCAAGTAAAAAATATATTTCCAACTATTATTAATTATTAGAAGTACAACAAGCTAGATGTTTCCTACAAAAAGCTATCAACGTTTCATCATCTAGTTCGAGAAGATTGAGACATACTCGAGATATTTGCTTCATGAAGATTCCAATAACTCCTCAACATATGCATTTAGATCTTGATATGTGTTATATTTTAAGTTCAAAGTGTTAAATAACTTTGTCATTTTGTATAATAGATCCTAAAAATTTGCTTTTGCAACAAACTTTGACTGTAATAATTTGTATAAATAAATAAATAAAAACTAAGAAGAAGGGTTGGAATTTTGGAGAAAAAGTAGATTCAATTATCTCTTAAAAGGCATGTGGACTATATTTTGATATTGATTGTTGGGTGTGGAGCCTGATTATCATTTTTATTTTGTATCACAGCGTTGGACCCCAGTACCTTAATGGGGCGACAACATATGTAAAATTTCCTTGTAAAAGTATAGTAATTTCTAGTCTATATGGGATGTTCATTAAGTGGATGATCTAATGGTAGAAGTTATGTTTATTTTAGGTTTCTTTGCCCTATAAGGCAACCCCTCGCTTGTATGGGGGTATTTTATTGTGGTTGTGTATTGTATGTGTATTCTTAGTGCAAGCAATAGATAGGGAGAATGTGAGAGAGAGCAGAGGATATTACAACGGATATGTTGTAGGTTGTGTCTCATCATTTTGCTAGATAATAGAAAGGAAGGACTTGTTGTTTGGGGTGGACGTAGCCCAAAGTGGGTGAACCACGTATATCTGTGTCTCTCTAATTTTATGTGTTTTGTGCGCTTGTGTTTTCCGCATATTTTGTGTGTTGCATTGGTCTGTAATATATAATTTTCTAACAACTGGTATTAGAGATGAAGGTCTATTTAGCTAATAAACTCGCAGGAAAGAAGGGTTATTGGTTCAAGTGGGAGTAATGGTAGAAGATGGTAAGTTTAGGGTCGAGAAATTTAATGGCTAAAATTTCCCGCTGTGGAAGATGTAGATGGAAGGTTATATGTATCAGAAATATTTGTACCTACCATTGAGAAGAAAAACAAAGAAGTTGATGACTATGACTGATGCAGAATGGGAGATTCTTGATAGAAAGGCACTCAACACAGTACGGTTGTGCCTCACAGCATCAGTAGACTTCAATATTTCGAAAGAAAAAACAACAGAGGGTTTGATTAAGGCATTGGAAAAAATATATGGAAAATGCTCGGCCTCAAACAAGGTATTTCTTATGGAATGTTTATTTAATATGAAGATGTCGGAAGGTGGATCTGTTATAGACCATTTAAATGATTTTAATACAGTTATCAGTCAGTTAAGTTCTGTATGGGTAATATTTGATGATGAAGTTAGGGCTCTTTTATTTATGTGCTCATTGCCAGAAAGCTGGAATGGTTTATTTATGGCCATTAGTAACTCTATCTCTAGATCTAGTACTTTAAAGTTTTATGATGTTGTCGATGCTATCCTTAGTGAGGAAATGCGATGGAAAATATCTAGCTAGACATCGAGTAATTCTTTGAGTGCAGAGTCTCGGGGAAGAAAAATGGAAAGAGGAAAGAGCTCGGGGTATTGCAGTAAATCAAGAAAAGACAGATCCAAGTCTAGATCGGGGATATTGTGCTGGAAATGTGGAAAGAAAGGACACCTAAAGAAATAATGTAGATCTCGAAAGGGAAAAGAAGGATACGCACATCAAGAAAACAATCATGAAGCAAATGTGACAGGTGATGTGTTACAAGATGCTTTGATTCTTTCTTTCAAAAATGTTACCGATTCCTGGGTGGTAAATTCAGGGGCCTCATTCCATGCCACACTTGATAAGAAATATTTTCATGATTATGTTCAAGGAGATTTTGGACAAGTTAGTTTGGGTGATGATAAACCCTGTAAAGTTGTTGGAATGGGTAAAGTTCTTGTAAAAAAATAGAATGGAAACCAATGGCTATTAAAGGAGGTAAGTCATGTTCCAGATCTAAAGAAAAACATGACTTCAACAAGGTAGTTAGGCGGTGAAGGTTGTGTGACAACTTTCACAGATAAAACTTGGAATGTCACCAAAGGAGCCCTAGTAATAGCAAAAGGAGAAAAGGTTGGTACATTGTATTTATGCAATGGTATTTATAACTTTGTTAATGCTTTAAATTCCAAAGGAGCAGATGTAGCATTATGGCATCATAGGCTCTAACACATGAGTGAGAAGGGGATTAAGATTCATCACTCAAGAAATTTTTTGCTGGGTTTTAAGAATGTTCATTTAGATTTCTATGAGAATTGTATTTATGGAAAGTAGAAGAGATTCAGATTTCTCAGAGTTGGGAAAGAAAAGAAGAGATAAAAATTAGAGCTTGTGCATACAAACATATGGGGACCTACTCAGGTATCATCTCTTGGTGACTCTCGTTATTATTTTACTTTTATTGATGATGTAACTAGAAAAAATTGGATTTATTGTATTTAGAATAAATCTGATGTATTTGATACTTTCAAGAAATGGAAATATTTGGTTGAGATTGAGACAGGAAAGAGGTTGAAGTATCTTAGATCATACAATGGAGGTGAATATTGCAAAAAAGAGTTTGATAGGTACTGTTTATAGCATGGAATTCGCAGAGAGAAGACAATTCCAAGAACACCACAAGAAAATGGTGTATCGGAAAGGATGAACAGAACAATCATGGAGGGGGCAAGGTGCATGAGATTTCATGCAGGATTTCCTTTACAATTTTGGGGAGATGCTATAGATACTGTTTCTTATCTAATAAATAGAGGGCCTTCAAGTTCATTGTATTGTGGTATTACAAAGGAAGCATGGATAGGTAGAAAGGTAAACTACAAGTTTTAAAGCCTTTTGGATATGGGGCCTTTGTCTATATTAACAAAGAAAATAGAACAAAGCTTGAGGAAAAGTCAAAGAAATGTACCTTTATTGGATATGGTGTTAATTATTTTGGTTATCACTTATATGATTTTAAAAATCACAAAATCATTAGGAGCAGAGATGTAATATTCAATGAAAAGGTCCTGTATAAGAATCAGTTGCAGGAAAAGAAACATGAAAAAGAAAACAAAGAAAACACAATGCTTGATGAGATCACTGAAAAAGTAAAGGTGTATGAAATAATAATAATCAACAACCACAACAACAACAACCACCACAACAGCAACATGCACCTCAAACACCTGAAAGAGGTGTTATAAGATCTACTAGGATAAGTAAACCCCTTGAATGATACTATCCTTGATTATATTATTTATTTTTGACTGATTCTGCTGAACCCGAATGTTATGAAGAATAAATGCAGGTTGAAACCAGGAAGAAGTGAGAGCTAGCCATGAAATAAGAGATGGACTCCTTAATTCATAACCAAACTTGGACTTAGTCAGGTTGCGTGCAGGTAAAACTACATTGTAGAATAAATGGGTTTACAGGTTGAAGGAAGAAGATGGAGCAAAAGAGAGGTACAAAGCTAAACTTGTGGTGAAGGGGTTTGCACAGAAGAAAGGTATTTATTTTGATGAAATATTTTTTCCTGTTGTTAAGATGACTTCGATCAGAACTATTTTAAGTCTTGTAGCAGCAAAATATTTGCATCTTGAACAGTTAGATGTAAAGACAACATTTCTCCATGGAGATTTGGAGGAAGAGATCTATATGCAACTACCAGAAGGATATTAGGTCAAAGGGAAAGAAAAATTAGTGTGCATGTTAAAGAAGAGCTTGTATGGCTTAAAACAGGCTCCAAGGTAGTGGTATCTAAATTTTGACAAGTTTACGTCTGAACAAGGTTATACTAGATGTCACTCTGATCATTGTGTTTATCTGAAAAAAGTAAAATGATGGAAGCTATATTATATTGTTATTGTATGTAGATGACATGCTTGTTGCAGGGTATAACATGCAGTAAATAAATGTGCTCAAAAGAAAATTGGAAAATTCATTTGCAATGAAGGATTTGGGAGCTGCAAAACAAATCCTTGGTATGAGAATAACTAAAGACAGGAAAAATCACGAATTAACACTATCTCAGAATGAGTACATACAAAAGGTGTTGAAAGATTTAATAAGAAGAATGCAAAACCAATTAGTAAATATTTTGCTAACAATTTCAAAATTAGTAAGGAGATGTGCCCTGAGACCCAAGAAGAAATGTATTATATGTCTAAAGTTCCATATGCTTTAGCATTTGGAAACTTAATGTATGCAATTGTCTGCACAAGGCTTGATGTTGAACATGTAGTGGGAGTTGTAAGCAGGTATATGAACAATCCAGGAAAATAACATTGGATGGCAGTGAAATGATTCTCAGATATTTGAGAGGCACCACAAATCAACATTATGCTTTGATGGTTCAAACATTGCTCTACAGGGATATGTTGATGCATATATGGCAGGTGACAGCAATAAAAGGAGGAGCACTACACGGTATGTATTTAATGTAGGTGGAATATTTGTTAGTTGGGTTTCAAAAATCGAAAGTGTTTTTGCACTTTCAACAACGGAAGCAGAGTATGTTTCTCCTACAGAGGCTAGTAAGGAAATGATTTGGTTACGAAGGTTTATGGATGAGTTTGGTAAGAAGCATGATATGGGCACGTTATACATTGATAACCAAAGTTCCTTTCATCTTGCAAAGAACTCAACATTTCATTCCAGGACTAAACACATACAGCTCAAGTACCATTTCATATGGTTAGCGTTGGAAGATAGAGAGTTGAAGCTGGAAAAGGTACACACTAGCCAGAATCTTGTAGATATGCTAACAGAAGTTATAACTAGGGAGAAACTGAGAATATGCTCAGTTTCAATTGGTCTTCAAGGATGACGATGAATATGAGAAAAATCCAGTTCCAAAGTGGAGAAATTTTCCAGCAAATGAAGCAATAGTGGAGTTGCTACAATCAGTATCCAAGTGGGAGATTGTTAAGTGTGGAGCCTGATTATCTTGTTTATTTTGTATCACGGAATTGGACCCATATATCTTAATGGGGTGGCAATGCCAGCCATAATTAAATGCTGCCTAGGGGGTCCAGGGTGGGGGCGACTGTGAGTTTATCGATCCCCCCGCCCCCCCCAGCAGGGGGTTTCAAGGGCAGCGCCCCCGAAGCTAAAAGCAAGTGTAAAATTTCCTTGTAAATGTATAATAATTTCTAGTCAATCTGGGCCGTTCATTAGGCGGATGATCTAACAGTAGAATTTATGTTTAGTTTAGGGTTTTTTTCCCTAGAAGGCAACCCCTCACTTGTATGAGGGTATTGTATTGGGCTCTGTATTGTATGAGTATTATCAAAGAGAGAAACATATAGGGATAATGTGAGAGAGAAAATTGGATATTACAACGGATCTGCTGTAGGTTGTGTCTCTTCACTTTGCTGGATAATAGAAAGGAATGACTCGTTGTTCGGGGTGGATGTAACCCAAACTGGGTGAACCAGGTATATTTGTGTCTCTCTGGTTTTATGTGTTTTGTGTGCTTGTGTTTTCCACATATATTATGTGTTTCATTTCTCTGTAATATATAATTTTCTAAAGCTGATCATTTATAATATATTCATCTTTCAATCATTAACAGTTATTTTTGATTCTTTGTGAGAATTTATATCTTATACATAACAACCTTTTTCATGTATACTAATATTTAGTGTATATGAAGAACTGTTTAAGATGATTAAATTGGGTGTCAATTTTCCCTTAATTTAGGTCCAACAAACATAATAGCAAAATATATTTATGAGTGGATTCAATATATTTCTTTGGTAAGTATTTTTTATGTTGAGTATTTCATGTAGTTATTGTTTATGAAAGTGTTTGACAACTACAATATTATTTAAATTAGTCTTCTTAATTTAGAGATTGGAATTATTTTTTTAATGCTAAAACATTTCATTTTATGCTTCTTATTTTTCAATTCATTCCTATAAAAAATTAAGTGTCTCTTTGGTTAATAGATACCCTTTAATTGACCTATATACGACTTATTGTCTCACAACATTTATATTAAATGCAATATCTATCTAATCACTTACACAATTAGACTTTGGTGCCTTGGCATAGTTCCCTAGCGTGTAACCTTCTCAAGAATAGAACATCAAATTAGAATTTTTGTTGAGGAATGAAGTAATGAATACATTTTCTCTATCACAATTACTCATACCATTCCTTACTTGTGAACAGGGGACAAGTGGGCTAAGAATTTTGCTGGAGGATCTTGGCGTCTCAAGAAAAAAAACACTAATAATCCAAATAGTGAGGAAATCTATAAACTATCAAATCTAAAAAAGATTGTTCAATCAGAGACATTTGAGAATATAAAAGAAACTTATAGTTAAAATACTTATGAAAAATTGATTGATTTCCCTAAACATTGAAAAAACAAACGCTAAATCTAACACCCAAAAATATTCCATAAATTCTTACTCTCCTTGAAAAAAGACCTTCTTTGCAAAGTGTTGTAAACTAATTTTCTTGTTGAGTAGCTTGAAACCTTAGAAGAATTATTCCCTACTACTCTAAATCTAAACTATCTAAATTAAGCCTCCAGAGACATTTTTGGGCCATGTTTAAATTAATTATATTTTTCCCACTTAATGAATTTTTCTTACCATTTAAAGTGTTTTGGGTTACCAACATGCTTAGTTTTCATAAATTATATAATATTTAGTTATTTATTTTTTGATTTGTTGGTTGGTCAATGAAGTTATTTTGGGCTTATTTTTCATAAATGATATAACATTTAATTATTTATTTTTTGATTTTTTTTGTTGTCAAATGATTTGTAGAATTAATTTATTTGATAAGAAATAGTAATTCAGAGGAATCTAAAATATGTGAATCATTTTACAATTACATTAATACTTGATAAAGATTATTACCTTTTGGTATTATCCAAGTTTCAAAATTCCAAAATCTTTATTATTTTTTAAGTTTAAATTTATTTAATATTTATATATTTTTTTAAAGAATAACATATTTTTCTTACAATTAAAAATAAATTTATTTTTAAATTTTATTTTATTATAAAAATTAGGCAAATTTTATTTTAGTAAATTTGCCTAATTTTTATAAAAAAATATTTAAAAATAATAATGTATTTATTTTAGAAATAAAAATATATTTTAAACTTTATTTTCATTAATTTTCTTTTTTACATTATTTTATAATTATATAATTCTTGACTTAGAATCAAGTCACTCAAATAATCTATTTTAAATCTGGAGTCTTATCATCCAGAGTCATTTTGGTAAAGATGTAATTTATTTTATGATTATTATTTGAATATAATCAATATATTTTATATTTTAAATTTCCATTTGATTGAAAAATAAATTATAAATTTTTAATAATTTAATTTTATTATAGGAATGAATTATTTAAATTATTCATAAATATCTTTAATTTTCCAATATATATATATATATATATATATATATATATATAATTTTTGGTATATGAATATAAGTAGTAGATTTTTTTAAATCTTAGCATAAATAATAATATCTATGGATGCTATATTACCAAGCATCTCAATGTGTCAATCAAGAGTAAATTAATATATTTTTTTCATTAACATAAATAAGTATGTATTACTTTTTTTTTTGGATTTTTCTGAGTAAATATGCCTAAAGGAATCACTTTCCATTTTAGGAGAATTGACTCCCTAACTTTACAAAGGGCACATGAGACTAAATATTTATTACTTTTTATGACAAACTAATTAAGTAATTTTTTTTTTTTTTTTGTAAATTCTTTAATGTGATTATTATTTTTAATTAATAATTTAACATTATTAAAAATTACTTAAAACCATCTCATCTCTCCAAGTTAGATTTTAGATTATAGAGTACCTCCCAATTCAAAAACTAATATTAGAAATGAAATACATCATGACACAATAAAATTCAAATCTTTCAACTTATCTTAATTGTAAATTTGATATTAACAAATAAATAATAGATTTTTCCACATTGTCATTAACTACATGTTATTAATATAAATATACTTTATTTAAAAATAATATTAATAATTTTATAGATTAAATTATGTTTATATTTATCTTTAAAGACTGAACTCTAGGGTGATGATGTAAAAGACCTAATTTTTAAGAAATGGCCTTAAATAATCTTAAATATCTTATTCATGGGAATTATACACCATGTATTGATATATATTACAAAAATTTGGTTTTCTTTGTGTTAATTTTATATTACTTAGCTTAAATTTATGACCTTTATATAAAATTTTCAAATAAAAACAATAAAAAATCCATTTATAAATTATTGTGTTTATAATGTAGTCCCTCTATTTGCCTATACAAAGTAGCTCCCACATAAAGTAACTCCCACATATGAAAAGGTACAATAGATGATGCAGGGTTATAATCTTCAATATAATGCCTGCTCACATGATATAAAGATAAAAGAGCTCCCATAATAGCATCCAAATAAAGGACTTCAAAAAACCGTATCTCCGTGACATGTTCATGTCAACTTTAGATCAAATAACAACACATCAGCATACTTTCAAAAAGATATTGGTCTATACTCTCATACTACCAAGCGTGGAAGGCTTGCTTCATTAACATGTCACGAAAACCATCCATATATCTCAGGTTTCTAGATATTTCTAATACATGTATAGGATGAGAAAAGCGATGTTCGCATTTATTTCATCGACCTCTTATTTCTCGATTCAGTGTTCCAACACTGAACGTAATTAGATTGTAAATTTTGGAAAACTAATATAATGAAATCAATTAAATTTGTCCGTATCTTTAAATTTATTGAATATTCCTAAACCTACATTCATCATAAATTTATGGCCTGTTACAACTATAAAAAGTGTAATCATAAAGGTCTCAATGAAATCGATAACTTTAATGACCTTTGGCTATCAAACATACCTTGTATCACTCAATTTGAACTTCATATGTAGATTTGGTTTGTCGATTCGCCTATACAACCAACAGCAGGCTTGAAAGTAAAAGTAATCCCATGTATGACTTTTTGTCATGGAGTTACCTTCTCATTGCATGACCCAGACACATAGACAGGAACAGGTCATAACTCTTGACAGAAGATCAAAATTAGCATACCCATATCTACGATCATGGTAGATTTCTCGAAGAGTCCATCTTCTTAGGATTAGTCTCACTTTCCTCTAACATCCTTTCTTTTTAGGATAAATCTAAAAACACTTTAAATTATTCATAAACCTAAAAATGCTATAAATTGATGAAACATAGACGTGAGTTAGTAACTATCTAGCACTATAAATTAACCAAATTTATAAACAGATTAAGGATAAACCTTAAGACACTATAAATTAGTGAAATATAGAATTAACTCTCTAGCAGACTGATTTGATAATGGTTCTGCAAAAATAATACGGAGAATAGTAACGAGCGAACCTGAAGGGTGAGCTTTCATCGAGAACCCAACATCTCTGCAAATGGTTGACATCCCGTATGTTGAGATCAAATAGATGGTCAGACTTGACATGTTGATATCCTGTATGTTAAGATCATATAGATGGTCAGACTTTGACATCTTCACTGCAGGCTGCACAAACGCAATGATGACTAATTTTAGTGATGAATAATCAACAACACAATTTTTATTTAATGATAACGAATACGGCGTTGAAAGCATAATTTATGAGAGGAGTTGGTTTACGTGAGTTTAATTTCAATTAGGTTATTTTATTTATGCGACCTTAGTTTTAATTATGTTATTAATTTACATTTTGGGTGAGGAATGGAATGTGAAAGAAAACTAAGAGATAATAATTGAGACATTAGTGTCCAAGTTCTATTAGCATCATCTTGATCACAATATCCAAAAATAACATTCAAAAACTTACCAAATCTACACTCAACTTTAAAAAAAATTAAAATGTCCAAAATCTCCATCCAATATTAAAAACTTACCAAATCTACACTCAATAAAAAATCTAAAATTTCCATCACGTTGGAAATACTCTCAACCATCGCCACGAATAAGCTCGCAACAACCGACAATTACATTGAATTTTTGTTGCAAGGAAGTAAAAAGCACATGATTCAAATCCGCACGTGTTTATTCTACTTCACGCAATTTCCATAAAATATCAGAAAACAGAGTGCTCGAGTCATTTATTATGCGTTATTTCCTATTGCCATATTCACCTACCTTTTGCCCGCACTTCGCACTCCGCAATTTCTTACCTTTTCTTCTTAAGACTTCGCGGAAACATAAAACTCCGCCGATGCAATTTGGTGGGACCCATCCAACCCTAACACATTACCAAATCCACATGCAAACTTTTGTGTTTCACCTGTTCCTTACCTTTCACTTTTTTTCATTTCCGAGCGTTTTGCGCATCACATTTCGCATTTCGAACAATTTAAGATTTACCTTTTAAGCGCCCGCAAGCTTTTTGTTTTAAGTTGCGATGCGATCACATATCGCATGTCCAAAAGCTCAAGAGGACAACTCCCACAACTTTAATGTTTTAAGTTGCGATGCGATGCGATCGCATAGCGCATATCGCAAAGCTCAAGTGGATAGTGCCCACAATATATTTGTTTTAAGTTGCGATGTGATAGTGCCATCACACATCACAATCACAAAAATTTAAGTTTTCAGTTCTTGCGACAAGTTAAGTTTTGCACCATGCGAAATGCGCGGAGGGCGCGAACGCAATGTGGTTTCGTAGCCGAAACCCATAGAATTTCAAGTTCGACATTATGTGTTTTGTACGATGTTTCGTGAAGAAAAAATAGAATAGAGCAAACGAACGGTTTTGTTGTTACCTGTCCGATCCAGCATCAATTAACATTAAATTGTGAGCTCCGCCATTTTTGTATTAAGAGGATTGTTCTTCATATGTTATATAACAAAGTTGAAGCCTGTTAAAGGAGATGAAAGAAATAGAAAACTTCTCTCTGGTTTTGTCTCTCTATGCGTGGCTCTGTATTTCTTCTCGCAAAAGCTCTGTTGTCATTGTTTTTAATTTATTTTCCACATCTCCGGGAATAGAATTTACCTATTTTCATTTGAGCTTGTATGTTTCTTATATGTTCCAACATGTCATCAAAGCATACCAGAATTTTCAACATGGTATCAAAGCAGGTTTAATCTCTTAGTGAAAGAAAGTGTTCTTTACTGAAGAGTTGAAACATTGTTTTGAGAAGCGGATTCTCCAGCAGTGAGAAGGTTTTTGTTTACACAGTGAAAATGGTAGCAGAAAGAATGAGCGTGACTAATCACAAATACCATAGTTTAATGGGAATAACTATGATTATTTCACTATTACAATGAAGGAGCTATTCTCCTCACAAGATATTTGGGAGCTGGTGGAAAATGGTTTCCAAGAACCAGCAGATGCAACATCATATAATGTTTTGACACAAAAAGAAAGATATTTTTTGAGAGACAATAAGAAGCCTCCAAAACCCTCTTCTATATTTTACAGGAAGTGCATGAAAGTATTTTCCCAAGGGTCGCAGGAGAAATGAAGTCCGTGAAAGCATGGGATACTCTTCAGACAGTCTACCAAGGCATGGAAAAGGTGAAGAGAACAAAACTTCAAACGCTGAGAAGAGATTCTGAAACTCTTTGTATGAAAGAGTCTCATAATATAGACTCATTCTTTACACATGTGATTCAGTTGGTTACCCAAATCAGGTCTCATGGTGAGACAATTGAAGAAACGAGAATAGTTGAAAAATTCTTAAGAAGTCTACCATTAAGTTTTGATGCCATAGTTGTGGCCATAGAAGAGATAAAGGATCTCTCATGGTTTTCAGTGGATGAGCTTCATGCGTCATTTATGTCTCATGAGCACAGACTGAACAGAGCAACAAACTCCTCAATGGAGCATGCATTTAAGACACAAATGTCTTTTGTCAAGGTAGATATTCAGGAATATCAAATTACTGAGGAAGAGGAAGAAGCCCACACAGAGGTGGAAGAAGCAGCCCTTCAAGCACAAGTTGAAGGGGAAAAAATCATAATCCAAGCCAAAGCTCAAGCCAGAATCAAGCACAACCACAGAGGTATGATAAATCTCAAGTCCAATGTCATTATTGAAAGAAGTATGGTCATTATGGAAATGAATGTAGAAAGAAACAAAATGACATGGGTAGTAAAGCATGTGTAAAATTTACAAAAGAAAATAAAAAACATGAAAGTTTTTTTTTAGCTTATAATGTAGCACGAGAAAAACAAAAAGATATATGGTTCAATTATTCATGTTGTAGTAACCATATGACTCGAAACATAGCAATGATTTCCAATCTAGATGAAAGTGTAAAATATGAAGTGACATTAGGGACTAATAGCAAAGTCTCTGTCATGGGAAAACAGAGAGTAGATATTCTGAAAAACAAGGGAGAGAATAAGTTCATGCTAGATGTATATTACGTCCCTGGTTTGAAATGTCACCTTCTAAGCATTCGACAACTCATGCAAAAGGGCTACAATGTGTTTTTTTAAAGATGATGTTTTCACAATCATGGATAAACGTCCAAGTAGATAGCTCATTGCAAAAGTGCATATGACAAGCAATAGAATGTTTCCTCTGAAGATGAGATCACACTTGAAGGAAGGAGGTGTTGTAGGAGCTGTCACACAAAAAATATTTCAAGAAGAAGTGAAAGATGAGAACTGGTTATGGCATTTGAGATTTGGTCATCTCAATTTCGGAGGTTTGAATTTGTTGCATAGAAAAGGCATGGTAAAGGGATTACCACTCATAGAAAAACCATGCAACCTATGTGAAGGTTGCATCTTGAGCAAAAAACACAGAGAATAATTTCTAGTAGGAAAGTCAATAAGGGAAAAGGCACCTTTGGAGATTGTCCACTCCGATTTATGTGGACCAATGAAAACACCATCATTTGCTGGCAGCCACTATATTTTAACAGTCATAGATGATTACATAAAGAAAACATGTGTCCATTTTGTAAAAAAGAAAAGTGAAATGTATGATCGCTTCCACCACTACAAAGCTCTTGTTGAGAAGCAAACTGGATACTACACAAAAGTGTTGAGAACTCATATAGGTGGTGAATATAAATTTCTAAATACTTCCTATGTTTCTATAGGGAGCATGGAATTCACAAGCAACTTATTACAAGGTATACACCTCATCAAAACAGTGTTGCAGAAAGAAATAATAGGACCATCATGGAAATGGAAAGGAGCATGTTGAAGGAAAAGAATTTTCCAAATGATTATTGGGCAAAAGTTGTCTCTTGTGCAACATATATCATAAATAGATGTTCAACCAAAGTGTTATGAATAGAGTTCCAGAAGAAGAATGTTGTGGAACAAAGCATTTTTTCACTCACATGAGAGTGTTTGGATGTGTGGCATATGAACATGTCCAAGAGCAGTTAAGGAAGAAGTTGGAAAGAAAGGGGGAGAAATGTATATTTCTTGGGTGCAGTGATGAATCCAAGGCTTACAAGCTATATAATCCATCAACCAAGAAAGTAATAATCAGCAGATATGTTCAATTCATAGAAGAAGAGGCATGGGATGGAAGTTTAGAGAAGACAGTAAATGTGAAGACATGTATGTCTCATTAAGAGAAAGAAAAATGGACTGCAGCAAGTAACCCCTCAATGGTGGCTCCTCCTCCACCTACACAAGCTCAACAGAGCACACCGCAAGCAAGAAATAGGACAACACTACACAACCATGGAAGTGTTTCTCCAAGAACATCACAGGGATCAACAACTCCCTCGAATTCAAGTGCAACTCTAAGAAAATCTTCAACAAATATAAGAAGAACAAAATTTAGAAATTTAAGCAAAATTTATGAATAAGACGTTGAGAGTAGTGTTGGTCTGAATTCTTTATTTGCATTATATTTCCATGTAGATGACCCAATCCACTTTGAAGATGCAGTCAAAGAAGAGAATTGGATTGAGGCAATGAATGAAGAGATAGTAGTAATAGAAGGAAATAACACATGGGATTTAGTGGACCTCCCACAAGGAAAATAATTTATTGGAATGAAATGGATCTATAAGACCAAGAGCAACATTGAAGGAAAGATAGAATGGAACAAAGAAAGGCTAGCTATCAAAGGCTACAATCAGCAGCAAGGAAGAGACTATGATGAAACCTTTTCACTAGTTGCAAGGATGGAGACAGTGCGGAAAATGTTATTTATAGCAGCACAAAAAAAATGGAAAGTTTATCAAATGGATGTGAAGTTAGCATTCTTGAATGGAGTGCTGAAAGAGGAAGTATATGTTGAAAAACCACCTGGATATGAAATATAAGGCCAAGAACACAACGTGTGTAAGTTTCTGAAAGGTCTTTATGGGCTAATGAAAACACCACATGCATGGTACAATAGGATTGATGCCTGATGAACAATGGATTCGGCAAGTGTGATGGTGAAACCACACTCTACATCAAAGAAAATGACGGTAAAATTCTTATTTTTGTTTTGTACGTAGATGATTTGCTTTTTACAGGCAGTGATGTTTGTCTCATTATTGATTTCAAAACAATAATGAAAAGTGAGTTTGAAATGACTCACTTGGGATTGTTAAGATATTTTTTGGGCATAGAAGTGAAGCAAACAGAAAAGGTAATTTTTATCTCCCAAGAAAAGTAGGTTGCAGAGATTTTAAAAAGGTTCAATATGCAAAACAACAAGCCATAATCAACTCCAAATGTCATGGGGTTGAAGTGGAGCAAGGAAGATTGCAGCAAGAATGTCAATCTGACATTGTACAAAAGCATAGTTGGTAGTCTAATGTATTTGACTGCAACTAGGCCTTATATAATGTATGCAGTAAGTTTGATATTGAGATTCATGGAGACACCCAAGGAGACACATTGGCAAGTAGCCAAAAGAATTTTAAATTATGTCAATGGGACGAATGAGTATGGTGTCCTATACTCCGCAACTGATGATTTTAAGCCAATTGGTTACACTAACAGTGATTGGGATGGAAGTTTTGATGACAGAAAGAGCACGTCAGGGTATGTTTTTCATTTGGGATCGTGATCCATTTCATGAGCTTCCAAGAAGCATGCAATAGTTTCATTATCAAGAGCATAAGCTGAATATGTAGCAGCAACAGCTGCGACATGTCAAGTAGTTTGGATGAGAAGAATGCTGAGGGATTTATGTCATGAACAAGACAGGAACCACAATTTTCTGTGATAAAAGTTCAGCAATTTCATTGTCAAATAATTATGTTTTCCACACGAGAACAAAGCATATTGATGCCAAATACCATTTCATAAGAGAATTAGTTAACAATGATGAAATTGTATTGCAACATTGCAGGTCAGAGGAACAATTTGCAAGTATCCTCAGAAAGCCATTCGAACAAAAAAAAATTGTTTATCTCATAAAATGTTTGAGAATGGTTAATGATAGAAGTTGTGATTAAGGGAGAGTATTGGAAATACTCCCAACCATCGTCATGAATAAGCTAGCACCAACCCACACTTAAATTGAATGTTTGTTGAAGGGAAGGACAATGCACAGGATTCAAATCCGCATGTGTTTATTCTACTTCATGCAATTTCCATAATATATCAGAAAGAAAAGTGCCCAAGCCATTTACTCTGTGTTATTTCCTTCCGCAATATTCAGCTACCTTTTTCCTGCACTTCGCACCAT
The DNA here is from genome assembly GCA_034641835.2 of Pinus albicaulis. Classification (NCBI taxonomy): domain Eukaryota; kingdom Viridiplantae; phylum Streptophyta; class Pinopsida; order Pinales; family Pinaceae; genus Pinus; species Pinus albicaulis. The sequence goes on from CM076575.1 coordinate 94,952,961, forward strand.
GCAAGTTTTTACCTCTTCTTCTTAAAACTTCTCCGAAACATAAAACTCTCCTCATGTGATTTGGTGGGACCCAGCCAACCTTAATACATTACCAAATTTGCATGAAAACCTTTGTATTTCGCTTTTTCCTTACCTTTCTCTTTTTCGTACTTCCAAGCATTTTGTGCGTCGCATTACACAGTTCGCACAATTTAAGATTTACCTTTTAAGAGCCCGCAAGTTATTTGTTTTAAGTTGCAATGCAATCTCATATCGCATGTCGCAAAGCTCAGGAGGACAACGCCAGCAACTGTAAATTTTTAAGTTGCGATGCGATGCGATCACATACCGCACATCACAAAGCTCAAGTAGATAGCACCCGCAAGATATTCGTTTTAAGTTGTGATTCGATAGTGCCATCGCACATCACAATCGCAAAAATTTAAGCTTTACATTACTGTGACAAGTTAAGTTTTGCACCATGCAAAATGAAATGAGGGCGTTGACGCGATGTGGTTTCGTAGAGGAAACCCATAGAATTTCAATTCTAGCATTATGTGTTTTGTACGTTGTTTCATGAAGAAATAGTAGAACAGAGGGGAATGATAGTTTTGTTGTTACTTGTCCGATCCAACATCAATTAGCATTAAATTGTGAGCTCCGCCATTTTTGTATTAAGCCTATTGTTCTTCATATGTTATATGTTATGTAGCAGATTTGAAGACTGCTGAAATAGACCAAAAAAATAGAAAACTTCTCCCTCATTTAGCTATGTAATTTTTGTTGTAAAAACTTTGATGTCATTGATTTTAATTTAAATTTAATATCTATGTGTAAACTTGTTATTATGAAAATAACATTTCCCTGTTTTTTTTTTTTAGCTTCTTTGTTTCGTGCATGTTCCAACATGTCATAGGAGCATGTTTTAATTTTCAACACATCCAATATTAAAAACTTACCAAACCTACACTCAACTAAAAATTAAAATAAGGAAGTGATTAATAAGTTTAGCTGGGCTTGTATACGTACGATGTTATTTTGATATGTCAAGTACATAGAATTGGCTTTGGAGGGAAGGAATTATAGTATGTGGCAGCTGAGTTATTCACTATAACCACCAGTAACCTGAAAATGAATCGGGGCTCCATCCTTGAAACTATGGTCGTGAGGGAGATGTTACGTTGCTATCAAACAACCCAAATAATAAATAAACATGGAAAAATTAAGTATTATTTTCAATAATATGTTTCAAACGTATTTTTTCTGTAACCATGCTGTCCGAAACAGCCTATTATCCAGTTATCTCTGGAATCATTTTTAATAAACAAAAACTACTAATAACTATCAAATTCTTTTTAAATGATATTGTGCCCATAATTTGGTAAAGGAAATCAGCTGTCATGCTGGGAACCTTTTGACACTTTGTCACGTAGGAATTCGTAAAGTAATATGAGAATTTCAGAAATGGAGCTAAATCAAATAGTTGAATATAACATAGAATAAACAATCAAACCTGCTCAGTAAAATATGTGAAATGTATGCATGGAGCTTTTACTTTGTATGATTATGGTTATAACCAACTCAGCAAAGCTAGTGAAATGTATGTATGGAGCTTTTATTGTGCATGGGTGTGGGGATAACCGACTCAAGATTCTGGAAATGGTATTATACTATGAAGTAACCTTGATAATGCACTTGTCTACATGAATAGGCGGATGGGCCTGTCTTCCAACGTATGGACAATGAGTTCGAGACAGGAACTGGTGCATAGGTATAACTGTTTATATTTATCCGTAGACTTGTAGTTTATTTTGGCCATTGTCCAGGAAGTTAAGTTTATATTGAAGTTTCCAGTTATACCAAATGATTCTCAATGAGGTTAATGTGACCATGATTCCAACACTCTTTCAAACTCAACTAGTTTAATGGTTTTAGGTTACACCAAAAATTTTGCTACTTAAAAAATTTCCAAACTCTTATTATTATATTTTATTTATACAAATTAATTCTCAACTATGTGAATGTGACAATTGCTCCAATAGCCACTTTAAGCTAAACTTGGCGAATGGTATTTTCTGACACTAGAATCAACAGGTTTTACTAAACTTTCAAATATTTACAATTCCATTGAGTGGGTCATTAGTGCGATGTTCTTAGGGTATAATAATTTTCCAAACCTTTACCCTTACTCTTACCTTGAAAGGATGATTAATCTTATATTCCCAAATGATTAATCTTATAGTCCCAAAGTATACTAAATTTCCAAACTGTTACCATTACTTTGAGTGAGCTATTAGGTAGTTAATCCATGTTCCTAGAGTGGCAATTAGTCCACCTAGCTGATTCCCAATGTGATGATCCTTCCTCTAAGAAAACTCAAACACAAATGAGGAAATATAATCAAGTATGCAAAAATATTTTAATTGCTTTGCATTTTGGTCCAAGTAGGATCTCAGCTTTCTCTCAGGACTTGCACCAGATCATTACTTTGCAATCAAGGTAAATGCCTATGGCAGAAAACCTTGAATCCGCACAGATAATACTTATGTGTACACTAACATTATTAGTGTTTCCTGCAGACTCAAATGAGAGAAATTTGGATCAAATCTCTTTATTATGATAAAGTTGCAGAAAGCTTTGGTTTTGTATAGTGATTGGGGTTTCGTAATCTGCTTATTATATATATAGAACAATGTTCTGGAAATGGGCAAGAGGCCGCAAGGATGGCCAATTTTCGACAAATATATTTCAGCCACCTGGTGGTCGTGTTGCGGTGGTTGAGAATAGATAAATAGTGAAGAAGGAGAGCATATTGCTTGAAGAAACTCATCCCCCAGTTTCATTGGTCAATTTTTTCCCCACAAAATGTTTATTCTGGCTCGAACCTTGGGAAATACATTAAGGGAGATGTAAGGCAAAATGTTGTTTATTTCAACATTTTTAATTATGTCTGCTTTATGAGAGATGTAAGGCAAAATTTATTATATATATATATATATATATAAATATATATAAACTTAAACAAATCTATAAAATCAAACAAATTACAAATAACTCTCTATTTCATGTTTCTCTTTACTTTCATTAAACACAATTCATCACACTACATACTCAGATAAGTAATAGATATAAAGTAAATTGCCCAAAAAAAACACACTTTAGAGTCTCCACATATCAACTTAGTTCATAATAATTCAATTGATAGCATTACTGATTAAAAATGTCAAACTATATAAAACATACCTAGAAATGGATTTATGAGATCTCAAACTATTAAAATTAAATTATATATATATATATATATGTTAAAAAAAATGGTTGGAAATATATATATATATATATAGTTTAAAGGTAAAAAAACAAAAGTTAGTGAAGAAGTGTTATTTTAATATGAAAACGTACAAAAGATAAATTACATGTAAACTAAATTTCATAATAGAAAATCTAACTTCCCACTATGGAGACATAAAAATAGGAGAATCCTTTTATGAAAGTATATGTCAATGGAACAAAAACCTACTTGATAATTGGTCAAAGAAAGGTTTCCAACCTTTAATCATTTTTTAAATTGGAATATAATAAATCAAAAAGATAAAATGAAAATGCCTAGCCCCATTAGCCTTCACTGTATCAATGTTGTTAATGTTTCAATAAAATTACCGTTTTCTTTGCAAAGCATATCAATTTTATGTGATCCATCTTATAGAATAATCACAAACAAATTCGTGTAACAATATGAGCAATAGCATTCTTGCAAGTGGATAGAAAATTTTATAATTATGTAAAAAATAGCTAGAATATGCCTTTAGAAGATAATAAACTTTTAAAACTAAATTGTTTATAACATTATTAATTAAATATGTCAAACTATGTAAAAAACATAAATCAAACAAATTACAAATAATACTACAAAAATTATATGCCAATTGTTTTCTATATCTTTATGACAATCCTTTGAAAGGAAGATAGATTAAATGACCAACATTGCAACTAGGTGGTAGACTAAAGAGGGACATACCAAAGCCATTCAAGAGAGTCACATTATTGTTGTTATTGATCTTTGAGCATAGATTTAGATTGGACAAATATTAATTATTTCATTTTGTTGATCACTAAACATATTTATATTAATAACATTTGTTAGTATTTGTATTTCTAATCTTCAAAATTTCAAAGTATGATGTACACCTAAAAAATATACAATGACGTTTATGCTTCCAACTGGAACCATCGTAGATCCATCTAACTCTAGATCTATCATGCGCCAAGAGGGATCAAATCTCTCAAGATGCAAACTTTTCCTCAAGTTTTGCACTCAAAAAATAGGTTTGCACCTCTAGAGATTTGATCCCTCTCGGCGCATGATATTTCCTCTTAACATGTAATTTCTTTTGGATTGGATTTCATCTAGAGACTTTATACTGACATTTAAATTTATATGTAGTTCTCGATTTAATTTAAATTTGATACTTTCTTGAAAGTTGTTTCTTTATATTAAACAAAAGAAGCCAAATTTCCAATTTTATAGAGTGAAGTTGATGAGTATTATATTTTTTTATTTCTTTTCAAAATATAATTTATTGCTCTACTTTGTTATGGTTTTCTATTAAAATTATATTTATTTATTTTTTATTTCTTTCTTAATAACAATAATTTTTTGTTTATTTTATTTCAAAATTATTTGATCCATTGAAATAAAATTGGAAACTAGATGATAAAAAAAGAGAGTTTGATATCAACTACAAAGTTTGGTTTATTTATACTAATTATGAAGACTTAGTTAATCAATTAATTTAGATATCTTATTCATATTTAAAGAATAAATTTTCTAACTAAATGTAACAATTAATCACACAAATCCTTGTAGAACTCTTTTAACACAAATTATGAAAGAATATTTGTAATCACCTTGTTACATAAAAACTTTATCTTATCATCAAAGGTTTGGATTATTGGTTAAAACATTATTGTGTTGTATTTGAGTAAGAAATATGAATTTGGAAAATTCCCCATGCAACTTAGTTATTAAACAATTTATTATACTCTTTATATGAATTGAAATGTGGGAAACTTAGCATTATTAATCTATTTTTTTGAAAAAGTTTACAAATTGATCTTGTGTAGATTTTAAAAAAGTTTCCAATAAATTTCATGTATGTCCCAATGATTTTAACTAAATGGTACTCCATTCATGTTAGTATAATATGGTCAAATGATGTTTTTAGAATCCAAACACTTAAAGGATCCATAGAAGCCACAAATCTTCTCGAATTGCACTAATTGCTACTCAATGTTATGTTTCTATTAAGGAAATAAAAGTGGAACATTGCCTCTAACAATCCCTAATGATATGTTTTCAACCAAGATTGAAAACATAAATTGCAATAGACTTCTAGTCTTATATCCAAGGGCTGAGTAAAGTGCTAAAAATGAAAGTGGTCAAAATTGATCAAAACTAGTTCCATAAAGTAGAGTTCTCTCACCTGAATCTAGCATAACTTGAATCACTCAAAACCGATATCGTATGCTCCATATATCGCGTTCTCATCGTTTTCCTAAGCAACTAAAATTTTTGAAGGTTTTTCTAAATGGGTAGTAATTACGATGACTTAGCAGGCTCACTACGCAACTTGACTATACATTTTAGGCCAATGGCAGGTGGCCTCACATTATTCGTTCATGATTGATGGATTATGATTGGTTGATTGTAATTTTTTATGTGGTCCTATGAATGGGAGCCATGTGCACAATGGAAAGAAACCACATGGCATCTCGTGTTGGTGTAAAATGCTAGTTTATGGTCGAATTGGCCTCAATGGAGTTCGAACATGTGACCTCATGTCGAACAATGCAATGCATTACTAATGTGTCATAGGTGGTTCTTATAAACCATAATCATGGAATGATATTTAAACTTTTTGTGGATTCGGGTTGGGGAAAGGGGTCGGAGCTAAGCCCCAACCCCCTTGTCACTACATGCACACGAGACAACAACTGAAGTGCCCAAGGGCTTGGGGCTTAGCCCTTGCCCGAGGTCCTATTATGTAATATATGGTTAGAGTAGAGAAAAGGGAGGTGCTCCATGGAGACATGTGTGAGGAATTTACAATCAACCCCCGAACTTATGCACTAAACAAAATTGTGGCCTAGACATTCAGGGCTATGCCGACGAGGGTGGTTTGTTATCCCCGGTGCCCAAACGCATGGCGTAATGTGGCCCAAATTTTTCTCGATAGGGGGTCAGTATGCATTTAAAGGGAACGACAAATTTCACCTGAACTGATGGAAATATCACTGGTGCCAGGTGAAAATGGTGTTCGAAGGGCCCTGGAATTACAGAATTCGTAGAAAAATTACCATAGGACTCTAGTTTGTAGTGCATTTAGCAGTAAAACTTCTGTAGAGCATAAATTTCTCAGCTTTTGACCAAATGGAGCCCGACAATACCCTAGCTTGGGGTATTTTATTGTTCTAGAGCTATTGGAGACACAGTTTTGCATTCTGAGCACTGTAAATCTATGTAATGAAAATTTTGAATACATCAAGAAAGAGGCCCAACTTTGGAAGTTCAATGAGGAGATGTAGCCCAAGAGGGGTCAACTCATTTATCATTGTTTTTTCTTGTTTTGTTTTGTATGGTATTATTATCTTTGTTTACGCTGAAAACCGAGTTAAAAACCATTAATTTATGTGCTTTTGCAAATTGATCAATTTCCTAAAATACAAAAATTTAACTTGTACATTCCATAAAACCTTCAGGTTTACAAATATAGATAAATTTGGTATCAAATATTTGGTTATTTTGAAGGTTTATTTTTATTGCAAATGTTTTTTTATTCTTAAAAGGTTGAAGGTGAAAAGAGGAAAATGAAATCTTGTGGGAACAAGTCCTCGAGCTAGTTTAAGGAGAACACATTTACCTCAAGTTTCACCTCAAGTGTCACCTTAAGCTTCACGAGTCATGGAACATGAAGAGGGACCTACCACTATGTATGAGGATGAGAGAAATGTTAGAAAATCATTAATTGAAATAAATTAAATGGTAAAAGTTATTTTTGGAGCACGACAATACTCATGTGCGTCACTGTGCGTTGTGGGCCACCACAAGCCAACACGTAAAATATTTTGCGCAGTTTCTTTCCCTGCATAGTGGCCTCCTACAAATCCTCCATGAGCCTCGGCTAATATATCTCATATTTCAAATCCTGACACATACCTTCTTAGGACTTCATCTAAGCCCATTTTATACAACTAGCTAGTAATCAAAGTAAAATCAGTTGCGTGCGTGACCAGCTCTTTCTTTTGTTTCAACGTATATTCCGTGGGCGCACTTCTAGTGGTTAAAAAGATGAGTAATATCTGCAAAGTGATCATCAACTACTTTAATGGAAAATAGTTTTGCGTCTAGTAAGCTCTCTTTCAAGCTACTTGGCTCTTCTCCACTTTCAATGCATGAAAGATGGTTTGGTGCTGCATTCAGCCTCCCAGGTTTCAAAATTACGTCAAATTCATATTCCTAAAATAACAATAGCCATCTGCAGATCCCCCCCCCTCCCCCCAACATAGGCTTGTTGACCAGGAACTTCAGAGCAGAGTGGTCAATAAACATATTAAAGTGGCCTCCCAATATATAGTGTCAAAAATTCTACACCACGTAGACCATGCTAGTCCTTCCCTCTCTATGGTCAAGTAGTTATGCTCCGCACTTGAAAATTTCCTACTTGAAGATGCAATAGGGTGGTCAATCTCCTCGGCTCCTGGATGTGCTAAGACAACTCCCAGTGCCATGCTGGAGGCATCAACATGTACATGGAATTCCTTTGTCTAGTCTGGAAAGACCAATATGGGCTTAGTGACCATTTTCTCCTTAGGAAATTCAAAGCTCTGTTGGGAGTCTGCATTCGAGAAAAATGAGGAATATTTCTTCAGCAACTTCTTCATGGGTGCATTGATCAGCGCGTAGCCCTGAATAAACTTCCGGTAATAACCTGTATGCCCCAAAATTGAGATTTTTTTTTTACATTTGTGGGAACTTCTAGGCTAACAATAATAATGATATCTGTAGGATCCACCATCAATCCTTGCCGACAAATAATATGACCTAGCAAGATCTCAAATGGGACGCAAAATATACACTTTTTCAGATTAAGCGAGATGTGATACATCTGACATGTATCTAACAGTGATCTAACATCAGGTGCAGACTTGACGCATGCTTCTTCAATAATCCAAATACAATATAGTCATCAAATTATACTGCTAAGAATTTATGGATGTATTCTTTGAATGCAGCTACTACCACGCGCGAGAAGATAGCTGGCACATTCTTTAGACTGAATGGCATGACTATGTATTGAAAGGATCCAGACTCTATCGCAAAGGTTGTCTTGCTTCAGTCTTCCAGTGTGATTCTTATCCCGTGATATCCTTAGAAAACATCCATGAATGAGTAGGCCTCCTGCCCTCGCACATTGTCTAGTATTTCATTAAGAAAGGGGGTCAGGAATGGATCATGTATGCAAGCATCCTTCAATTGGTACATTTCCACACAAATCCTTATTTCTCCCTTGTTTTTCTTCTCCTACACCACCATATGGTTTACCAAATATTATTCTTCCACTGGATCTATGATCCCTGCACCAATAATTTTCTCTAAATCCTCTTTGACCTTATACTTATATTTGGGATTCAACCTATATGGGCACTGCTTCACAAGTTGTGAATCTGGTATCAAGGTTATCTTCATTACCCCGAGATCTCCTATTATCCCCTTAAGCTCAAAAAATTTCGTAGGAAAAAGCTACTGATATTTAGTCAATAGCTTGGCGACCTTACCCACCGTATCATCATCGCATTAGTCCCCTATATTTGCTAATTCTTGTTATTCTTCAAAGGCTTAGTTACATCTGGTGAGTCAATCGTAGGCCCAAAAACTATGTGTTGTCCTTAAAGCTTAGGGATTGTAATGTTCCTTGGGTCTTCCTCATTATTTTCAATTGAAAAATTTCTATAGTCAACGATGTCCTTCATCTGCATGTCCTATGTTGACAAGGCGTGCTCAACCGACAGTTTTGTGGTGTAAAAACTAACCTTATGAATATCTTGTAGTGCCTCATTCAGGCATTCAAACCCACTTTCAAAACTAAAGGTCGAGATAAAACTTTATGTCGGTGCAATCCATTTATTGGTTCCTTTTTGAAACTTAGTTTCGAGGTACCAGTCCATAGGCACCTTTCCCAAAGTGTGGATGAATATATGCACATATTCTGGCTTCAGTTCTTCGCCCCAAGCTTCAGTCCATCTAGCCAAATTTTTTCATGGATCCCCTTGTCCGGAATAGTTCTCTTCCATTCTGGTATTTGGATGTTAAAATTTTAGATGCATCATGTAGTGCATTCTCCCCAGTTAGCTAAGTTACCCTTGTGCATCTCCTTGGAGTGTGCTGGGGTTGAGCGCAATGCTATATCAAGTGCATGGAACCATTGTGCTTCGAGAACAAATTTTTCAAGAACTTCTAAAAGTATATTAACGTTACTCATACCATCATATTAAGGAAAATATCATACCTCTGAGGATATGCACCAAAAATATTTTCTCACCCAATTGCAGTGAAACACATAGACTTCATGCAGCCAGTTCTTCTACTTCTCTGCTTCCTCATCTGAATCTCAAATGCAAGAGTTATCCTTCTCCCAATTAAATCTTCCATCCACTGCCGGTTGATCTAGTCTTCATCTCATGTAGTCAACTTATAGATATGATCAACATCATCATCTTCACGCACTGGCTCTGTATATTTTTCTCCTCATGCAGGGTCTAGGGGTACCACAACCCTAGCTCCATTAGTTCCAAATACCATACTACTGCGCTTAAGGTTGAAGAGTCTGCCCATATCGATAGCCCAATCCAAACCCAATAGCGTAGGATAGGGGATAGTATCATCAACAATATATATAACTTCAAATTTTGAGAACATCCTTACTCAAATATCCACTACTACTTGCGAGAGCCTTCCTAATGGGATAATATTTTTCTAATTCACCATGTGTAGCTGGATAGTGGACCACTCCAACTTAGGTTCTCCCATTCATTGCTAGGTCTACTTTTGTAAAACATTAGCATCAGATCCTAGATCTAAAATGGCCTTATCCATCTCATATGCACTAATCTGAGTAGTTAAGTGCATTTACCATCCAGTTCTTCTTTTATTCTTATAGGTCTTATTAACAACCTTCTGCTCCATCCATTTTTTTTCTTTGCGAAGTTCTCTATTAATGTTTGGAGATTCTTGAGTGCCTTCTTATTCTACAACAATTTAATACAAGAATGTAGGAAGAGTTTTATCTCTTCACCTCCTTCGCCCACGTCCATAGGTTGGCTTGAAGCTTTAGATGTTGAGGCGTCCAACTCTCCGAAACCCTTCTTTGCTTATACAAAGGTTTCCTTTTCTATTTGTAAGTTCAATCGTTCCTTTTTTTTCAGGTGATTTTTGGATCGAGAGATCAGTATTAAGATTTGTCCCTTTGCCTTCACCGACGGCTACACCAATCCTATTAACAATATTCATGCTTGGTTCTTCTTCGCGTAGCTCAGCTCTTACCATATGAACATTTTCAGTGAGGGTATGTGTTTTCTTTCCCTACATTTTTTCAATCAAGACAGGGAAATCTTGAATAACATGATCAAATTGTCTTCAATAACTACAAGACTGTTGTGTTGGGTTCAGAAAATCACGCACATAATTACCCACATTTCCACAATTATAGTAGATGAACTCCCCCCTTCCTCGACCAGCACCTCCTCCTCTTGATCATCCTCTACTTTGGAATCCACCACACCCAAACGGGGATGATGGTGAGGTTAGTTTAGTGTGCATCCTATATAGGTTAGCTCAGTAAATCATCAAATCGAAGCTGTGACAGTACTGCTCGTCATGTCCCACCGATGAGAAAAATTTGCAGAAAAAATTCTTAAGCTCAGGGATATATTTACCAATCCTAAGGCATAATTCTATTGTGTGCATACCCATTACTTGAAAAATTTTGCACCATAACATAGGAGTAATAATTGGTCTTCTCACGCTCTTCAGCGGGGTTGGTCCTCCGACTATTAGATATTCATTGAGTACGGGGGCACTAATCCTTGTGATGCCTCACCACTTTATAACATATACACCATACATTTGTGCATACCTCCTTTCCTTTACCTTTATGAATAATTTGTATTTCTAACTGCATTTCCTCTAACTTGATTTGAAATGTTGGGTCCCGATCTGCTCAGTTGGGACCGACGAGGATTCTAGCTTCATTGCAATCTCTACAACTTCAACTTGTGTTGCAATATTTTTTTGACTTGGGGGCTGCACAGATGCAGTAGCAGGATGGAAATGAACCACTCTTTTTTTTGTGTGTCATCAATAATAAATCCTTCATATCTCATGGCGTGCTTCAGTCGTTCATCCGCTCACGTACGGATTCGTTTAATTCTTGGTGAATCTCCTTCACCTCATTTATGCATTGATCAAACGATTTTCGCTTTTTGAACTGTTCCTTCAATGTGGCCTTCAAATTATCAATAGAATCATTATGGTTTTTTGTCCCATACCTTATATACCAATCCAGCACGTGGTCTTGAAAAGTAGTACCTAGTTTTTCTTTCTTAACATCCTCATTATTAATCTGTTTTGTTGTCCATACAACATTTGTAATAAACCACAATTGGACTATGTCTTTGTTCCCGATACCACAGAAATAAGGTAACTTCATGGAAGCAGCCATATCAACGTTTGGTGGTGGAGGTGGAGGTGGAGTGGATGGCTTGTTAAAGTGAGATGAGTTTGGGAGTGGAGTGGATGGGATCTAAACTATGTCCAATGACCCAAGATTAGACTGATCTTGTAATTCCTTTTCTTTTGAGTGTGAATATTCACCAGAGCTATTGATTTTAGACTCCTCTTCACTGTCAGATCTACCTTTGAGAGGGATATAAATAAAACTTTCTTCTAGATCTACTCTTTAAGTTCTTGCACTGCGTGTAGTCAAGCCTCTATGAGACATTCACTCAATATGGCTCCACATAGTACCCTATTCACACAATAGCATTTTAATCCACAGTTTCAGAGACCATAGGAACTTACCTCTAGGGCCCTTAAAAAATATTTGTTCATATTTATAATATGATACAAATTGTTCTATAGTGAATCCATTCAGAAATCCTCCCAGAACACTATCGATCCAGTGACATACCACGGGGTGATCTTGTTGCTAGATTTCTCTAATTTTTGTACCAACTCCAAGGGCCATCGAGTAATCACGTCGTCCTAATTTGCACTAGTTTGGAATTCAGCAAGTTGAAACATCCACTTGTGCAATTCAGTTGCAAAGGAAGAAAATAAATTTTAGTGAACCTTTGTGTATATATACCTTTGTGCCCAATATTCGGTAGACAATTTAGAGCTTTTGTTTTCTTGGATCGCAAATTCACATATCTTCTTATGAAGCCAATCTTGCAGTTCATTCTTTGTTGGGTGCCACATCAACTCTCCCTCAAAATGATCCCAGTCCCGACAATGGAACAATTTGGGTCCTAACCCAAGTTCCAATTATTTGTGTAACCAAAAAAACCGTCCAACTAGTAGCCCTTTTGGTAGTGATCTTCTTTCACAGAACAAAGTCTCACCCGAAGCAGTATGGGGGGTTTTTGGAACCAAGTTTCCATACCCTGAGGGAGATTTAGATGTGGTATATCTAATCATACTTACTGCAAATAATATAATATATTTGCACATATAGAGTCAATGTAACGGATATAATCCTTTTGCATATTATCGCAAACTACTCGAGATAAGCTTGCGCACCGTACTTAATTGTACTTCATTCAGATCTACTTATCTAACATAGACTAATACTTGTGCATAGATGAAATTAACCATTTATAGAAGTAAATACGTAACAACAGAACAGATCCAAATCTATAATAGACAACAAATAATCTAAGATAAAAAAATCACATAAGAATATGTGTCGCAAAAAATGCATTACTTATTAAGATATTTACAATTCAGTACAATTTATCTTATTTTGCGCACATCAGTAGAGTCCTCACACAACTCAAGACTTAGGTCTCCGTGCACACAACAATAGGAGCCTTTCTACGCAGAAAAAAACCTAGACTAACAAATATGCATAACAAAATTGATCCAATATTTCATTTATCCATTCATTTCCTTCCTCACTCAACTCTTACATATTTATATTATCAAAAATCCACATATACCATGGTCTCAAACCATGGTTTGCGATTCATGGTTTTTCCCTTTAACACTTTACAGTAATTAAGGGACTTTGACCTACCCGAAAGCCCCTTTTACCATCTGCACGCAATGCGTTCAAAAAATCTAAAACAAAATTAACCCAAAAAATTACCCCAGGGGGTCATGCTCCAATAGTTATATATGAAGAAAGGAATACAAGGCTACAAGGGGAGAGCTCAAATCCTCCAAAATAAAATGGAGGAATTGTGATAAAGATCCTTGAAAAGGGAATGGAGGAAATGTTGACAAACCACCACCTCTACCTCCACCTTTTCCTGCACCTCCATATTCACCCTCATCTTCTGTTATATATAACCTTTCACAAACTCCTCCAAGATCTCCAAAGGGACATGGTAAAACTCCTTTTTAGATATGTAGATAAAATTTGAATTGCCTATGTATAATGGACAGGTAAATTCCGAGAAATTGGATAATTGGGTTTTTCATATTGAAGTGTATTGCAGGATACACAAAATAAAGGATGATGAGACCAATATTCAACTTGCTTATCTAAGGTTTGAAAGTGCAACATTCATTTAGTGAGAGGCCAAAAATCAAGGATATCCCTGGAAAAGAGGTAATATTATAATTTCTTGGAATTATTTGTTGTTGCATTAACAAGAAATTTTTATCCATTAACATACATGAAAAAATCTATAATAGATCGGAAAAACATTAGGAAAGCTAAGGGTCAAAATGTGAAAAGTTATACACGAGAGTTTAGAAGAAGATATTTTATTTTGGGTGTATATTTATCCTCCCAAGACACTCTACTCAAATACGTTGGAGGTTTACATAGTTACTTGAGACATGCAATTCTCATGTTTAACCCTACAAATCTAGATGAGGTTTGTGTACACGCAACTCATTTAGAAGCAAGAGGGAAGAATGTTCCTGAAGAGAATAACAAGAAGCCATTCAAGGGTGGAGAAAAGGAAAGGGTAAATTCAAAGGAAAGGGGAAAATTCATGCTTCTATCAATAAAGAGGCAGATAAAGTCACATGTAAACAAAGTTCAAAAGAAGTGCATCATGAAGACCGTTGTTGGAAACTTCATCCTGAGATGAGACCCAAATATTTTAACAACAAAGGGAAACAAAAGACTACTGCAACTACACAACATGATTTATGATCTAATTCCATAGATGAAAAAAGGATCACATCCATTGGACTAAAAGGTAAAGATGCTATTGCAAGTACTAGTTCTTCTAGTAACCTCAATGAAACTCAAAATGAAAAAGAAAGAATAGAGATTTTCCATATTAGAGCCATCTCAAAACATAACAAACTAGATAATTTGTTTGATAGTGAACCACAGTCCAACCTTATTTCATAAACCATTTTCAAGAAAATAAATTTGGAAACCATTCCTCATCCTAAGCGTTTTTCTTTGAGTTGGGTATGTGACTATGAAAAATTACAAGTGAAAACAAAATTCAAACTAAAATTAGTCATCACTGAAAACTTCATTGATGAGGTGGAGCTTGATGTAGCTGCACTTGAGATATGTGGTATTGTTTTGGGACACCCATATCTATATGATTGGAAAACCATATTTCATCGCCATGAGAACAAATATCATTTTTTTTAAAGATGGGATTGAGTATATTGTTAGAGCACATCACAAGAAATTGAATTTGAATCTTGTGAATGTTGTACAAATGAAGAGGCTTGTTAATGCTAGCAATAATTTTGTACTCTTGATGATCAAGCCCAAAGGTGATGTTGAAAATGAACCCTTCCAAGGATGTGATGTAAAACTGAAATATGATTTGATTGAGGTTGTTAACACATATGATAATATGTTTCAGGAACCTAAGGGATTTCCTCTTGAAAGAGGAATCCAACATGAGATACCATTGTAGCAAGATGCTCCTTTTCCAAAAATTTGTATGTACCATATGCGAGTCATGGAGAATGTAGAAATTAAGAAAAAAATCCAAGAGTTACTTGATAAATGGTTCATCAAACCAATCACATATCCTACGGGTCTCCTAAATTTTTAGTGCCAAAGAAGGATGGTAAATGGCACATGTATGTGGACTTTAAAGCATTGAAAAAAATCATGCTACCCTCTTCCTCAAATGGATGATTTACTTGATCAATTGAAAGATGTTGATTATTTCACTAAGTTGGACTTGAGGAGTGGCTATCATCACATTAGGATTGTTGAAGAAGATATTTGGAAGACAACCTTCAAAACAAAGAAAGCTTTGTTTGAATGTTTGGTTATGTCTCTTGGGCTTTGTAATGCTCCTACAACATTCATCAGAGTTATGAATGATGATTTAAGACCTTTTCTTGATGCTTTTGTGATAGTTTACTTAGATGACATACTAATTTTCAGCAAGAGTCGTGAAGAGAATGTCAAGAATATTAAGAAAGTTCTAGATGTATTAAAGAAAGAAACGTTGTTTTTAAATATGTCTAAATGTGAATTTGGGAAAACCTATTTAGTATATTTGGGTGATATTATTGGAGGGGGTGAGTTGAAGATAGATCCCACAAAATTCGAAGTTATTGTGAATTGACCAAAATCCAATAATGTAGCAGAGGTTAAAATATTCTTGGGAGAAGCCCAATATTACAGAAAGTTCATTTCTAATGTCTCATCCATTGCAGCTCGATTACATGATTTGAAAAGTGTGAAACCTATTTTTCATTGGGGAGACCAAAAACAGAAAGCCTTCGATGCATTGAAAGAGATAATGAGTACAACACCGGTATTTGCAGTTCCAAATCTTAAACAATCATTTAATATGCAAACCAATGCAAGTGACTATTCCATGTAAGAGGACTTCATGAAACATGGGAAAAGTGTGAAAAAATGGAAACATTACTTGATGGGTAAGGAAACTATCATTCACATGGACCATCAACTGTTGCAATACTTTTAATCACAAACCAAGATACAACAAGCGAGGCACTTTAGATGGATGGGTTTCTTATAGAAATTCCACTTTTTGATAAGGTATAAGAAAGGTATCTATAAAAAAGTTGCTGATATGGTACCTAGACCAATTGGTAGTACATTCATTATTCTTAAGCATAGTTCTATCATTCATGAGAGCTATGTTGAGCAATATACTTTAGATGAGGATTTTAAGGATGTATATGCAACTTTGTGTCAAGGTAACCCAGTAGAGGAGTTAGATTACCATGTGCATGATAATTTTTTGTATAATATTGGCAAGATATGTATTCCATAGGGAGAAAGAGTCAACCTCATAAGGGAAGCACATAATTCTCTTATTGTTGGCCACTTTGGTGTAGGAAAATCAGTGGAATAATTATAGAGGTATTTTTATTGGCCTCATATGAATGAAAGTGTGTCACGATATGTATGAGGATGTACTTTATGTGCTATCAATAAGCCTAGAAATATAAAATTTGAACTGTACACTCTAGTTGTTGTTCCTTCCCATCCTTGGTAAAGTGTTTTTATGGATTTTGTTGGAGGTCTACCTATTTCTAGGAAAGTTCATGATTATCTTTAAGTAGTTGTGGATCATTCCAACAAAATGTGTATTTTGATTTCTTGTAAGAATTAGGTTACAACTGAATAGACGACACAATTTTGCTTTCAAAACGTATGGGTGCATTTTAGGTTTCCCACATCCATTATTTGTGATCGATATTCTCGATTTGTCGGGAAATTTTGGTCAAAACACTGTTACCGATGAAATAGGTAACCTGACCTCAAAACGGGAACTCTAGCCCAAAAAGACTCAAAAAACATGAAAAAACACCCCAAAAACAAAAAAAGTGTATTCCAGAACGGACTTGGTTTTTTTTAAGGTCAAATTTCAACATTTTATAAAATTATGATAAAAACAAAATTGTTTCTTGAAAAAAAATTGAAAAAACACGCTAAAAAATAAACCAGTTGATGCTGGAATAACAAAAAATAATAATTGTGTCATATTTTTGACATTTTTAAAAATAGAAATAACATTTTTTAATTTTTAAAATTCAAACATTAAAAAACTTAAAATTTATGAAAAAAAATAAATTTAAAAAATAAAAATATTTTAAAGCTTAAAATTTAAAAGTATATAGGAATAAAAAAATAAAAATAAAAACAAAATAAAAATTTTAATTCAAACATTAAAAAAAACCTAAAATTTAAGAAAAATAAAAAATAAAAATAAAATTAAAGATGAAAATTTCAAAATATATAGAAATAAAAAAATAAAAATAAAAACAAAATAAAAATATTAAATTTAAAAAAAAAAAAGTTAAAAAAGAAAAAAATTATAAAAAGTAAAATATAGAAACTAAATTAAAAAAAAAAAGAAGAAAATGTTTATTAAATTAAAAAAAATTAAAAAAAATAAAAATTAAATTTAAAGAAATATATTAAATTTTAATAAATTTAAAACTTTAAAATAAAAATTAAAAAAAAAGAATAATAATAATAATAACATTATTAAAATTAGTGTAAAAAAATGAAAAATTAATTAACAGTAAAAAAATAAAAATAAAATACAATAAAAATATTAAATTTAAAAAAATATATATTAAAAAAACAAAGAAATTTTAAAAAATAAATTAAATTTAAATTATAAAAAATAATATATATATATATATATATATATATATATATATATAAACTTAAATTAAAAATATATATTAGATTTTATTAAATTGAAAAAAAAATGTTAATATTAAAATAACAAAAATAAATAAATAAATAAATTTTAATAAATAAATGAATAAACAAATAAATTTTGAAATAAAAAATAAATTTTAAATATAAAGGAAAAAAAAAAAAACATTGTTAAAATAAAAAGTTAAAACACTTTAAAAATCAATTAAAAATGAAAATTTGAAAAAAATAAATTAAAAAAAATATATTAAATAAAAAATAAAATAAAAAACAAATTAATTTGAAAATATTATGTTTAATTAAAAAAAAAAATCTAATTTTAAATACACAATTTTAATTGAAATAAGAAAAATATAAAAATTTTATGTAACTAAAAAAATAATAATAAAAAATTTAAAAATTTAAAAAAATATTAAATTCAAATAAATTAAAAAAAAAAATACAAAATTTATTAAATTTTAAAAAATTAAATGAAAAAACTAAACATAAAAGTTAATAATAAAAAAAATATATGAAAAATAAAGAGATCAATTAAATGGAAAAAAAATACAAAATTTAATAAAAATTACTAATAAAATTTAGAATATTTTTTTTTTAAATGAATAAAATTTAAAAAAAAAATAAAATAAAAAAAAACAAATGAAAACAAATTAAATTTCAAATATAAAAATTAAATTAAAAAAAAATATTAAAAAAAAAAGAGTTTTTTTATCGTGGTGGCACCGCCAATCAACCTCCCCCGCCCAAGTGGCGACGGAGGTCGGCCATTGGGCGGGAGGCCGATTTCGGGAATCGTCCTCCAGTGGTGCGGGAGGCCAATTCTGGGAATCGCCCTCCCATGGCGGGAGGGCGTCTTCCCGCTGCGGGAGGGCGATTCCCGGAATCGGCCTCCCGCCCAGGTGGCAGTGGAGGCCGGCCACTAGGCAGGCGGGGGGCTTGCGGCCTCACTTTGCCCAACGGCCCGGCCTCATGGCCGTCTGACCCCGCCGCCCTGGTGGCCGGCCTCACTTCCGCCACACAGGCGAGAGCGACAGCGAGCGCCATTACGATAAGAAATTATATATATATATATATATATATATATATATATATATATATATATATATATATATATATATATATATTTATTTTTAATTCAAATTTTTTATTTTAAATTTAATTTGTTTTAATTTTTTTTATTTATTTTTTATTTATTTTGTTTTTAAATTTAATATCTTAGATTAATTATTTTTTAAAATTTATTAAATTTATTAAATTTTAATTTAAATTTTTTTTTTTTTAATTTTTTAGTTTATTTAGTTTTTCATTTTTAAAATTTATAAATGGTTTCATTTAAAAAAAAAAAACAGTAAATTTATGGATTTTTTTTTTTTAATTATTTGCACGTGGTTTTTTTCATTTTTTTGTTTTTTGATGATTTTTTTTTTTTTTTAATTCTTTTATTTTAATTTTCTTTGTCAATTTTAAATTTTTTTTTTTTATTTTTATTTTTTTTTATTTTGTTAATTTTAATATTTGTGTTTTTTTTTCTTATTATTATTATTTTTTTAATTTTAATTTTATTTTATTATTTTATTTTTTTTATCTAAATTTTAATTTTGTAATTTAAATTATTTTTAAATTTTCTATCTAAATTATTTTTTTTAATTATATGGTTTTTTTTAATAACTTAGAAAAAAATGTTTTTGATGTTTTTTTATTGTTTATTTTTTTGGTTAATTTTTGGTTTTTTCTTTAAATTATGTGTTTTTTTTTTCAAATTTTGTGATTTCTTTTGATATAATTTTCGAATATTTTTGTTTTTTTATTTATTTTTGTTTAAATTTTTTATTTTTATGAGTTAATTTTGTTTTTTTTTTTTTAACATTTTTATGGCTTTTTTAATTGTTTTTATATATATATTTTTTTATCTAAGTTTTTTGTTTTATTACCAACATGAAAATCACCACTCTAAAAAAAAAGGTTGATGCTGCATCAATACGTTTCAAAATTAGCATGAAAATCACCGCTCTAAAAAAAAAATTGATGCTACATCAATACGTTTCAAAATTAGCATGAAAATCACTAACATTTTAAAACAAATATTCATACTAAATAAATAAAAATATTAGAGTGTCAAAAATGTGCACAAAAAAAAGGGTGATTCTGCATCACCACTTTTCAAAATCGGGTGCTTTTTATGCTACCAAAAAAAAGTAGGTAACAATGTGGTTACCTATTTCATCGGTAACAGTGTTTCAAGTTTATGTGGACTCATGTGCACCAAATTTAAGAAGAGAACAACATTCCATCCATAAAACAATGACCAAACAGAGGTGGCGAATAGAATGGTAATACATCTTCTTCATGGTTATTGCAGCAAACATCCTAAACTATGGG
Organism: Pinus albicaulis; assembly: GCA_034641835.2. Classification (NCBI taxonomy): domain Eukaryota; kingdom Viridiplantae; phylum Streptophyta; class Pinopsida; order Pinales; family Pinaceae; genus Pinus; species Pinus albicaulis. The sequence continues at coordinate 94,973,240 of CM076575.1, forward strand.
ATGAATGTTTGCACTATGTTCAACATACTTTCAACTGGGCCAAGCATTCATCGACTCAAATATCTCCATTTGAGTCATGCTTGGGATACTTACCAATGTCTCCTCTAGATTTTATCTTTGGGAATGATGTTTCTATTGATAGACACAGTGACATAGATAAGTCCAAGCGATTCATTGAATAAATTCAATTGGTGCATCTAGTGGTTCACGAACAATTGGAAAAGAATCAATCCAAGTACAAGACAAGACATGATAAGCATCGTGTTGATCATAGTTTTCAAGTGGGAGATGAAGTTTGGCTTTACATTTGCAAGGAAAGACTCCAAGGAGAAGGTAAGAAACTCAAACCAATCATATATGGTCCATTCAATATTTTAGAAAATATTAGTAATAATGCCTTTTGGTTATATTTTCCTCCTTATATGCAAATCTATGAAGTTGTTAATGTTGAAAATTTGAGACTAAATGAGCCTCCTTTGATTGAAGATCAATGAGAAAATGTTCAGATTCCTATAATTGAAAATTTATCTCCTAAATATCTTGAATAATTGCAGCAAGATACACTAGTACAAAATGGCAAATTAGTTACTAAAAAACAACTAAAATTTGCATATAGATGACCATTTTTCAGTCGGTGACCAGTAGTAGCTAATTTAGAGTATTTTATAACGCAACCAATGTTTATTCATTTTTAGCTTAGTCATTAATTGGTTGTCTCAATTTTTATCACCAAAAATTGGTCATCTAACCATTTCTAATAAGATGTATCGAAGTACACGATGTAGGACCAATTTAATCATAGTAAAATTGCCTTCACTATAAGAAATAACTTAATAAACCATATTTTATTAAGTTATTTTTGGCTAAAAAAAGAAACCCCGTGAGGAATAATTAAATAAATCCTTATTTATTTGATTTTCCTCTAAGAATAATTAATTAAACCATTGTTCGAATAATATTCCTAGTCATATTTAACCCAATTATGATAAATAATTAGATAAAACACTATTTTTCTTATTTTTCTCTAGGAATAGTTAATTAAATCATTATTAGTTATTATCCCTTGTTAAATTTGACTAAATCACCTAGGAATAATTAAAAAAATCATTATTTATTTATTATTCTTTAACCAAATTCTTGAAATGATAAAAAAATCATATATTTGTTTATTATTTCTAACTAAAGGTATGTAACCAATTTAAATACCTTTTCCTTCCAACAAAATATAATAAGATATTCCAAGCGGTTAGATCTAGATCTAAGTTAATAATATTTTATTATTCACAATTATCAAGGACAACTCAATAATTTGTTATAAATAGGAGGGTTTTTCCATTCATTCTTCACTTTGATCATTCTAATTGTCACTATTGTTTTCTTTTTCCATTTGAGCTACCACTTGAGTTCAACAAATGCTTTGGGTTTTCTACACCATTGAGAGAGAGAAACTTTGGAAGCTGAAGCATTGAGGGCAACCAAGAACCGATCCCATTGAGGGGGACTAGTAACATGTACTTGTTTCCTTCATGAGGTGTTATAATATAAAATCATTCTTTAATCTTGTCTTGTTTGTTGGATACTTGGAGTTAATTTTGCATCAGTTATTACTATTTCTTGGTATTGTGTAGCTACTTTTAATGCATAGATCTAGGTTTTTGCAGCATTTTTTCTAACTGTTTATTGCCAATCTAAAGGGTTAAGCAACAATTTCTGTTGTTAGGGCTATTAGTCACGTATAACTAAAGTAGGATATTTTCGTCCACATGCGATAGGATTTTACCCTAACATCAATTTCATCGTCTAGTAGTATATTTAATCATAAATTGTGTCATTACTTTAGTCATTAATTTCCACAATTTATGGCCAAATATACAACAAAATATATTACAATGTGATTACTCAGGAAAACCTATTAATGAAAAAAGAAATATGACCAAAATATTGGTCGTGTTATAAGATACTGTAAATTAGCTACTACTAGTCACACATATGCAAATTTTAGTCATCATTTAAAACCGATTAATGACTAAATTTTGGGCATGTTATAAGAAACATTAAATTAGTTACTAATAGTCATATGCAAAATTCAATCATCATTGTAATCGCGCATTTATCATTTGAGGTAGTCATTTATCTTTCTTTGGAAGTTTCATATTCATTATATAAATGACTAATTTAGTAATTTATATTCATTTCATTTACTTTCATTAGCAATCATTATAAAACATTAATTCAGTCATATATTCATTTTATTTGTGTTCATAATTAATCAATATAAACTACTAAATTAGTAGTTTTAGATTTTTTTTCTGTGTTTTTTATTAATCAAAACAAATTAATTAGTATGAATTTGTGACTAAATTAAAAAAATAATATTAATACAATGTTCATGTTCATATGATATAAAAAAACAAAGTTAGATATGTTAATTACAATACTAAATAATATCAAATGAAACTATAAATAATTTGAACCACATAAATTTTATTATATAAAATGTCAAATATTACAATATTAGTTTCCAACTTAATATTGGTTGGACAAAAATTCACACATGAAATGTTGTTTCATCACTTCAAAACATTATCATTTTGTTGCCAAGGCATTTTCGTTGAATTCACAAACTCTAAAGGCTTGACCATCAGTCTCTATGTGTGTGTCGAGATATTGGCTCTAAGCGTATCAGTAGATCAGTTCTCTCTCTCTCTCTCTCTCTCTCTCTCTCTCTCTCTCTCTCTGCATTTGTCACTCCGATGTCATTGTCGTCTCATTTCTTCAATTATTTCTTCTTAACATCAATGTTGAGTCCTATGTTGTTTTTATGAAAACAAAAGAAGATACAATGCAGAGTGTAAGACATGAAATAAACTGAACACTAGAATATAAACTAAAGTATACTATAGAATATGTATACGACATATACCTCAACATCAGCAGTATCAAGGAGATTAATATTAGGCACGATTATGTTGGTCGGCACTTTGCAACTCTCTGGGCTAGGGTTTCTAGCCTTCTTGCAACGGCGTCGTCCTGCTACAAAATAACCTGCCTTCATCTCCCATGCATACCCCTCTAATCTCCATTGCAGCTGCTATTTTTCCTTCAATGGACCCATCACAGGGGGGAGGGGGGCACAAAAAGGCCCCCCCAACGTCAATCCGACGAAAACCCAGAAACCTCCTCCTGACACAACCTATCCCTCCTCTGGCGATGCGCATTTCTCTGTCACGGGAAAAGAACTACTGGACAACACTGCACAGAATCAATCTTCTGGAAAAGTGCCAGATGGGCAAACAGAAAAAAATGTGGATTTGGCGGACACTACGACTGCGCCCAAATCTACCTCTGCCACCTGCAGGCCGATAGCGGCAGAACACCCCAAGATTGAGCTCCCAAGCCATCATATCAACGCCCAAATCTAGTACATGAGGGACCATGCGTTAATTGGAAAATTTGTGGGTTTCTGGCCCACTGAAAAATCCCTACACGGTTGGATCAAGTCCAAATGGAAGCCGAAAGGGCAGGTTACCCTCCAACTCGGACCCAAAGGGTTCTTCACAGCCATATTCAATTGCCTTGAGGACAGGAACCATGTAATGGATGAGGGTCTCTATTTTTTCAACTCCTTAGGCCTGTACTTGCGAGACTGGATTGAAATATTCAACCCAGATAAGGAGGACTTCAACTGGGCACCAGTTTGGATCAGGCTCTATTCTCTGCCTCTGGAGTACTGGGATGAAGAATCCCTAAAAGACATTGGAAATGGCCTAGGAGAATTCATAAAGATATCTGAGGAAACCAAGCTCAGGCGGTACACCTCCTACGCTCACATCTGCGTCTTCACGCATCTATCACAAGCTCTTCCAAACTCGGTAAGTCTCTATCACGATGACTATGAATGGGTGCAGACCATTGATTATGAACATGTTCCTTTCAGGTGCCAGAAATTCCATACTCATGGCCATCTCTTCCGCGACTGTCCTCTCAACCCGCCTCCCAGCAAGTCCTCTGCTTCCCCTTCCCTCCCTAATGCAGAGGGTTTTACCAAAGTCCAGAATTGGAAGTGCCACAATAGGAGAGCCCCCCCTTTGATTCCTAAAACTTCCTCTCAAGCTCAGGATTTCCCCTCCTCTAGCAACAGTTTTGAAATCCTAGACAATTTAGCTCAGCCTAACTCTGAAACCCCTCAAATGCCCATTGACCCTCCGCCCTTGTCAAACTCGGGGCCTACTCCGGTCCCCTCTGGCTCCTCTGACCCCCCTCTACTTCCCTCTAACGCTTCCTTCTTGCCTCCCAAATCTTCTTCTATTTCGAAACCTGACATTGGACCCTCCATTAACATGGAGGTTGACAATTTTGAGATGCATGCAAGGCAGGTCAGTCACATGGAAGATGATTCGGAAGCAGTCGATATGGGAGCAGTAGACATTTTCACCCTGGAACAGGCATGCAAGAAAAAAGACTTTGATCAGATCTCTGAGAAACAGATCAAAAACCTATCTATGGCCCTCACCCAAGCTCAACAACATCAAAAATCCCTAGGGATTCAACTGGGAAGCCCATGGGATGAGAAAAAAACTCTTTAAAGACTCCAAAAAGAGAGGAAGGAAAACGGATCTACAAAGGACTATTCTCATTAGAGAGCTGCTAATGGAATCTGGTAGGTATCCCAAGCTTACCAAGTTCTTTCAACCCCTTGATGATAGTTCCCAATGAAAATCATCTCTTGGAACATAAGGGGCTTAAATAGCTCCACAAAATTCCGTATGCTCAAGAACTTGATACAGTTGGAAATACCTCAAGTCTGTTTCCTGCAGGAAACTAAATGCACTAGTACTACCCTTGGGCCTATTCTCTCAAGGGCCTAGCCAGGTTGCCACTCTATTGTGGTTGACGCCTTGGGAGCCTCAGGAGGGCTCGCCATCGCCTGGGATCCACAGGCTGTCTCAATAAGTGACGCACATGCAACTCACAACTTGATCCAAGCTTCATTCCACATCCTTGGATCTAACATGCATGGAAATTTCTCCAATGTTTACTTCCCTCGGGAGATGGCTAGGAAAATAGCTCTACTGAATACAATAGCACAGCTCAACTTCAACAGAACTCATACCCTCTAGATCATGGGCGGAGAATTTAATATGATAACAAATTTGAATGAGAAAAAGGGTGGCCGCGCAAAGCTGGAGGCAGACAGTACCCACTTCAAAGACTTCATTCAATAGAATTGGCTGATAGATCTTCCCTTTGGAAATGGCACTCACACCTGGAATAATAAGCGATCTGGCTCACAACAGATCACCTCCAGATTAGATCGTTTTCTCCTTTATGATAATGCTATACATGTCGGGGGAGATTTTCAGTCCTCTATCTTGCCCTTTTCAGGTTCTGATCATTGGCCCATCTCTCTCCAATGGTCCAGACCAAGGGACACCACCAAAAGACCCTTTCGCTTTGAGGCTTTCTGGCTCACCCACCCAGGCTTCAAGGAAATGGTCTACTCTGCATGGAATGCCTTCATCCCACCTCTAGGCTCTAAACTGTTCCAGTTTCAGCAGCACCTCAAGGATCTTAAGGCACGCATCAAAAGCTGGAACGAATCCACATTTGGAAACATCTTTCATCAACAAAAGCTCCTTGAAAAGGAAATGGAAGATCTACAGCTCCATATCATACAAGAGGGGGGGCCGCAATGAGATATTGGCCATGAAAGAACAGAGTCTAACCAAACAGCTGGAGGAAAGAAGGCAGCAAGAAGAAATACTTTGGAGACAAAAATCCAGAATTAGATGGCTAAAGGAGGGAGAAAAGAACACCAAGTTTTTCCATCGTTCCACTATCCAGCGCAGGATGTACAAAAACATTGGCTTTCTCCATAACCAGAGAGGAGAAAGGCTGGAATAACATCAGGCCATAGAAGCGGAACTTGTTAATCACTTCAAATCAGTGTTACAGGAAGACCAAGTCAACAGGCAACCAGCATTTAATCAGGTTCTGCAACACATTCCAAAACTCATTACGAAGGAGCACAATCAAATATTACTCCATCCGGTCATGCTTTTGGAAGTGGAATAGGCCGTAGCCCAAAAAAAAGAAGGTAAGGCTCCTATACCAAACAGCTTCACCTCTAATTTCTTCCATCATTTTTGGGACCTGATAAAAAAGGATGTTTGGCATCTAGTCAAGGAATCCAGATCTATGCACTGGCTCCTTCCATCTCTCAATGCCACCTTCATCACTCTTGTCCCTAAGGAGGACCATGTTGCCACTCCTGACAAATTCAAACCTATAGCCCTCTGTAACGTCATCTACAAAATCATCTCCAAGGTCATCGCCAATAGGCTCAAGCCGCTACTTCCTCTGCTCATTTCTCATGAGCAAACAGGGTATGTAGAAGGTCGCCAAATCTTAGACGGAATCATCCTCACTCATGAGGTCATTCACTCCCTGAAGCAGACCAAAAATCCAGGTATGCTCTTGAAAATAGACCTATACAAAGCTTTTGACAAACTCAGCTGGCATTACATACATCAAATGTTGGGAGCTTATGGCTTCAGTGCCCCATGGATCATATGGGTCATGAGTTTAATCTCCTCTACCTTCTTTTCTGTCCCGGTTAATGGCATTCCCTCCCACCCCTTCTCTCCCTCTCGTGGTATCCGTCAGGGTGACCCTTTGTCTCCCTTTCTCTTTGTGCTTATGGCTGAAGGCTTAGGGCGCTCCATCAACCATGCTCTCCACTCTCAGCGCCTCCGAGGAATCTCCGTTCATGGAGCCCATGCTATCACCCATCATCAATTTGTGGATGATAACATGCTCTTCATCCATCCCTCTGTACAAGAAGCCTCTGCATTCAAAGCCATCCTGGACATGTTTGCTGAAGCCTCAGGCACGATGGTCAATGCCTCCAAATCGCAAATATTTTTCTTCAACACTTCTCTCCCAATCCAAAATCGAATTGCCAAAATCCTTGGGTTCACCATAGCCAAGCTGCTTGCTAAATAACTGGGTGCTCCCCTGATTGACTCTGCCCTTAAGCACTCCTCCTAGCAAAATATCCTCGACAAGCTCGAGGCTCGCTTAACCTCCTGGACTTTCCGTTCCCTTACCCTCCCTAGCAGAATTACTCTGGTCAAGTCAGTCCTTCAGTCCATGCCCCTTTATCTCTTCTCTGTTTTAGCCACCCCCAAGTGGGGTCTCAAGAAAATCAAAGCTCTTCAGTGCAACTTCCTCTAGGGAGCCTCGGGCCAAAACAAAAAATGGGCTCTGGTGAAATGGAAGACTATTTGCAAACCTAAAAACACAGGTGGTTTAGGTCTCCGTGATCCTCAGCACAGCAACGCCATCATGGGTGCCAAGATATGGTGGAAATGGTTAACCTCGCCCCATAGCCCATGGGCGAAGCTATGGAATGACAAATATGCCAACCATAGACCCACCACAGAGCTCATTCACTTGACTGTTGCAGAGGTCGGCTCACAGATCTAGAACGCATCCAAACAACACTGCCTCCTAATCCAAGAGCACAGCTTCTGGGAAGTCTGTGATGGTCGCACAACCCACTTCTGGACGGACTCTTGGCAACATCGATCCAAACTTCTCTCTACCCTTAACCCGCCACTTCAACTTGACTTGATCATTCCTCTTGAAGCTACGGTTCATCAGTTCTGGGAGGAGCACCTTGCCCAAGGTTATAGGCTCTAGAAACCTATAGCCCACTACCTGAATAATCAGCAGGAACAGGTTCACTCGGCTCTGGACGCGGAGTTGAATAGTAGGCTAATCAGATACTCAGATAAGCAGGACATCCTCCGATGGTGTCATACCCCAAAAGGTAAATTCACCACTCAGGAAGCCTATAATCTAATAACCCAAGATCAAGACCCCATCGATCCCATTTGGAAGGAGCTCTCATACCCACACATGTGGCTGAAGGTCTCCACTTTCATGTGGATCCTTTGTCACAAGAAATTCCTTACCTAAGACAATCTAATTAAGAGGGGCTTTACTGGGCCTTCCAGATGTCCCAACTGCAGCAGCCAAGAGGAAACCATCCAGCATCTCATGACTACCTACCCTCTGGCAAAATCTATTTGGGAAAATCTAAGCTTCAGATGCAGAAGAGAGGGTAGAAGTTCAGGGGATCTAAATTCTATCATCCGCAACTGGCCTGCCGCTCCCTATAAATGCACTCTCCTCAACTCTCTCTGGAGGCTCATTCCCGGGCTCACCTTTTGGACCATCTGGAAAGAGCGGAATAAACGAATATTCAAGAATCAATGTACCCCTCAAGAAATCCTCTCGAGAAATATTTGCGACAACCTACAGGAAACCATGGCGCTTCAGAAATGGCATCAAGATGACCTCCTAACCCTACCCATGGAAAAACACATTTGGGAGAGCTGGAAATTTAATCTCAACCTTGAGCCTTTGCCAACTCGCATTCGTGGGCCTCAACTGGGTATGCAAGTCAATTCCCCCCCCCCCCCCCCCCAATGGGCTTCACGAAGCTCAACTTTGACGGAGCCTCCAAGGGAAATGCGGGCGAAGCAGAGTTTGGGGGAATATTTCGTGATCACAATGGTTTCCCTCTGCTCATTTACTATGGATCTATAGGATGGGACACCAATAATTCTGTGGAGCTAGAGGGATTATGGCAGGGAATGCAGTTATCCCAACATCACAATTTCTTTCCCATTGAAATTGAAGGAGACTCGCAAATTCTTATCAATATGATCCATAAGCTCCTCACAGGCTCTCCTCCGTCACGAGTCACAGAAAGTTGGCGGCTCATGGCCAGACTAGAGCTCATTGCTGGATGACTACAGGAACACAGGGCCGTTTTTCTAAAGCATATAAGAAGGACAAGCAACAAGGTGGCTGATCTTCTTGCCAACACAGGTGTTATGAGTGGAAAAAATCTTACATTAGGGCCTCTTTCCAGTATTAATGATAGTAAACTCCTATAGGAATGCACTCAGTTGGTGCAATAGGATTGCAATACCCCGGATGCGGGTGGTAAATGTTGACGTGATGGTGGTTCACCTGCGGGATGACACATGGCATGGCCACATGGCCACCCGCAAGTTGCAGTTATTTCACAGGAGTGAGTTTATTAACATTGGCCGTCACCTCGTACGGCATTTATGCCGGGGGGGAGTCCGAGGAGGTAGGCTGCTCAATATGAATCCCCATGGCGCATTGTCTCTATTCTTCAGTTCGGCCTCAGAGTTTATGGTTTGGTCTCAACGCAGGCTAGTGATCTCCATGTCACTACAACCTCTTCCGCTGCGGTCTGGTTGCTCTCGAGAGGCAAACTCACCTAGTTTCTGCACCTCCCTATGTAGGCGATGCTATCTGGGTGGGTGCATTAATTTCCTTCTTGGTTACCATTTCTCACACAGTCCCTTCTGTCCCCTTCATTTAGCTTCTCCGCTCGATTTCATTTCTCCCTCTCCGCCACCGTTGTCTCCTGTCTACTCTTCTCTCCCCCTTCGTCTCAGCGCTACCATTCCGAGGCTTAGGCACTGGTTAAGATGCAGGAGGGGCAGTTCCAAGTCTCTCTCCTTTAGTCGGTATCACTCCCCTTCAACTAGTCCTTCGTCCTCTTCGTCTGAGAGTCCCCGAGGCTGCTTTCCACCTACGCGAAGTCAACGAGGGAGGCGTCGAGGGCGTCGTCTCCCCGAGCATGGTGTCTCTGCTTCCCCTGCGCCCTCAGATCCTCGCCCCCCTGTCACTGCTTCCCTCCATAATCCATCCACTTCTGTCTTTCACTTCCAATGTAATTCAATTTGGCCCTTAGTCATTGCGACAGTCTCTGTTTCTTTTAAGGAAATCCCAGGGGCCATTCCTGAACCCCCCCCCTCCTGCGCGTCCTACTAACTTGTTGGCCTCCCCAATTGATTCGCGAGCCTTTCATCTCGTAGACAAAGGCCCCCCTCGCAAAGCTAGTGAGTGCAGTTCCAGCATCCTCCAGGACATTGGCTTGCCGGATGGAGGTAGCGAAGCAGGTATTGCAGTTGTTCAAAGGCGCCATGTTCCTGAAGATGACGATGGCTGTTAGTGCAGGATTGAGGAAGAACCGCCCTCGAAGGATTATGGGCTCTAGTGCTATCAACTTTGGCCAAGTAACTATGTTCAGTTTGTATGTCATTTTTGTTGTTTCTGCTTGTAACAAGTTTTGGTTTGGCATAGCTAGTTTCCTCGGTAGAGGCAGCTTAAAAACGTTGCTCGGGCTGGTTTCCCCTTGCGGGCAGCTCTATTTTTGCTATCATTTTGAATGTATGTCGCCTCTGTAGGCCATGAACTCGATGTATCATATGTTTCAGTAATAGAATTAAACTTACTTGGAAAAAAAAAGATCAGCAGTGTCAAATCCATTTTCCCCATAAAAGCAAGAAACTCGATCAATTTTTCTTAAGTTTGGAGATAGTGGTCATTATGTGTCCAGATGACCTGTATAAATAAAGCAGATAAAAAGTCACCATAGAAAAGAACTCCTTAGTAGCTTAGTATTCAACCTTCAAGGAAATATTAAGGTACAATCATGTCAACGAAGTTACATGCTAAAAATCTCAAGTTGTAGATAATTTGTGAACAAATAATATGAGGTGTGATCTCTAATCCTTGTCTTTTTATTCACAAAAACATTCCATTCTCTAATGCATAAACTTGGTCAAATATATAAACAACATATGCTAAAATAAAAACATGAAAATAAACTTTTGTAATAGTCAAAAAATATTTTAACACAAAACAACTAAAAGGATTTCAATCAATATTGTGTAATAGTAATTTCATCTTCCAACTTTGTTTTTTGTTTAAATGGAAATGATACCAAGTATTTTCAATTTCATAGTTAAAAGAAAAAAAAAACAAAAGAAATCTTCAAAATACAATCAAACAATAAAGAGAGGATATAATGGAATGGACATTGCATGGATAATTTTTTTTTTACCTATCCACCGATGTCTTGTCTGGAATTCCTAAAACATTTTCTTACCAAAAATAACCAATGAGGTGAAAGAACCATAACATTAAAAATAAAAGTATTCCCTACTAGAAACATTTCCAAAGTCGATGGCTCGGGTGCCTAAAGTATATCCAATAGAAAATGAATCATATCCAAGTCATACCCTACATTGTCTCCCCATCTGTTGTGAAACCAACTCCAAAAATAGAAGAAAAGAGATATAAACGACTTAGAAATAAGCCACTTTGAGGGTGCAACCTCCAATACATTACATGAATGAACAATTCTTGGATGATACAAATGAAAAAACCTCCTTTCTATATATGAGAGTCCATGGGGCCACAATGTAATCCTAGTCGGGCCATAACGTAACCCTAGTCGACCTAGCAATAATAATGTAAGGGCACAATAATAACAATATGGGGGTTACAGGGGTACAAAAATAAAAATAATGAGGGCCACACTAACATAATAAGGGACTACACTATTAATATAGAGACTTAACATGCCCCTCTCCTTCAAACAAGTGTTGTCCTCAACGCTTGATTATTTCTTGATGCTTCTGTATAAAATTCTCATCCTCCCATGTGGAATCTTCTACAGGAAAGTTCTTCCACTTGCTGAGATACTCTGAAATTGATCTTACTTTTTGAGTTCTTGTTTCTGTGACTGTTTCATAGCTTCTTTCAATGTGATGCTAATCTTCTTGTTGTTTCATTAGATTCTGCAACAAAGTTAGGTTATCCTTTGAGAGTTGGAGAAATTTTTGTTGATGCTCGATGTGATATTCCACTAATTTATCATCCATATTATCTATTATTTGAGCCTTCAAACCATCCAAATTTGCCTCCATTTCTTGTTTTAAACCATCTATGTCATCTTCGGTTGCTCTTTGTAAGATCAAAATTTGTTGCACTTGGTACCATAATTTTGATATCTCATACTACAATTATTCCTCTTCATGCGTCATAGTATAGATTTTTGAGGGCTTAATGGGTATGGAATTATTTTTTGGAGGCATTATAGAACCCAATACTGATAAAAATTCTAAAATATTCCCTTGGAATCACTTCAAACTGCTTTTTCAAACAAACGTTATGCAGTTTTATAAACCAAATACACACCTTTTTCTTGATTTTTAGGAGCTCGATATTGAAACTGAAGTAACTTTGTGATTTCAGATATTCAATATCTGAAATTTGGCATTCAGATAGCCTCTAAATTCTCTTTAGAATGCCACAGGTCTGAACTAATTTGGATTTTTTAAGACAAAGTTGTGCTGAATCTCCTACGATGACCTAATTATGGACTGGTTCAGTACAGTGAACTTGTACGACTTTCCACGTGTCACTGTTTCATCCTTCGGCTCTGAGATTTATAGACAAGAAACTACAGTCCATGTACTTGCGGCCACGTTTTACAGCATTCCAATTCGATGCTCAAATATAGAGTCATGAATATTTTCCCACGATAACTTCTTTGAGATGAAATTGGGGAGCCTGAAACATACTTAACTTCCACAGATCATATCTCCGAAAATATTGTGAACCAAGCTATGAAATTTTGCGACAATGTTCCTCAGTATTTCAGTGTCTGAAACTTCATAGAACAAAATTTATGGTGCAAATTCCACGATGACATGTTTAGGTTAAATTCAGAAGCCTGCAAAAATCCCTAACTTCCACAGATCATATCTCTAAAAATGTTGCGAACCAAGCTCTGAAATTTTGTGATGATGTTCCTCAGGATTTTGGCTTCACACTCTAAAAATTTCAGCTTCTGAACCTTCGTAGAAAATTTTTTTATAGTGAAAAATGCTATGATGACCGGTTTGGAGTAGCAAAAACCCTAGAATTCAAAGATTTGATACCAAATGTTGTGAAACCAGCTCCAAAAATAGAGGAAAAGAGATAGAAACGCCTTAGAAATAAGCCATTCAAGGGGGAAACCTCCAATACATTACATGAATGAAAAATTTTTGGATGATACAAATGAAAAAACCTCATTTCTATATATAGGAGTCCATGGGGCCACAATGTAACCCTAGTCGACCTAAAAATAATAATGTAAGGGCACAATAATAACAATATGGGAGTTATAGGGGTACAACAATAACAATAAGGGGGGCTACACTAACATAATAAGGGACTACACTATTAATATAGGGACTTAACACCATCCATTTTCCAATCACATTTCCTATAACCTGCCCACACCAGAGTCAACCAACAATCAAACAAAGGCATTGAAATTTGTCTTTATGTTTTATATCTATGAAATTTGAATATGAAAATATTTTAACACAAAACAACTACAATACTAATATTATCTTCAAGTTTTGGATGTCTTTTAAATGGATATGATACCAAGCATATTCAATTTTATAGTTAAAAGAAAAAAAAAATCAAAGTAAAAGTTAAAAATAAAATCAAACAATAAAGAGAGGATATCACAGAATGGGAAGAGAAATTCTAAAAAGTCTATTTACATGTCCACGAGTTTCTGGGATAACTAAAATATCTTGCCCAAAATAGCCATGAGGTGAAAGAATCACAAAATTAAAAAACATACGAATCCTTCCTAAAAAAATTTCCAAAGTCGATGGATCAAGTGCGTTAAGGATCTCCAACAACAAATGAATCATATATGATACATCCTATGCATTGTCTACCCATCCTTTTTCCAATCCCATTTCTTGTAATCTTCCCACACTAGAGTCCAAAAACATTCAAATGAAATATTTTATAATTTTAGAGAAAATTTTGGAGATTTGTCAAGCATGCTTACTGAATGGTACAAATAATCCTAGAGACCTATAGAATTAATATTCAAGGATTTTACATTTCTATTAAAAAAAATTGAGATTTGTCAAGAAGGCTAACTGCATGGTACAAAAAAATTTTCCGCAAATATATCCATAAATACAATGGGCCTTAATCATAAATATTTGCAGGAGATTTGTTAAGAAGGAAACATGTATGGATTTGGAGTCCAAGTTTTGTGATTCATTTAGATGGATTTAGTATTCCATATCTGGACATTATTTGTTTCATTAAAATGTTTTTTTATATGTCACATTAACATCTGTTGTTGTATCTAAAATAATTACTTTTATAAAACCCATTTCACCTCTCGCGTTACCACACAAATATCTTGGTACATAAAAACTACAACAAGAAATAGATATAAAAAGCTAAAAATGATAACTCGTAGCATTATTTTGTGATTAAATCACATTTTTTTGGCAAGGAAATTTCTTCCAACAGTTACAAAATATAATTCTTGTTACAAAGTCACAGAACTACCACCACACAAACATAAATGAAAGACCAAAAAAAAAAAAATGTATGAGATTGAAAGCTAAATAGGTTAGGTACAACATGCATGGTATGTCTTCACAATCCCAGAGAAAATAATATAGCCTATTATGCAACGATAATATATCTGTTAGACATTTTGGAGGTTTTTCTAAGGCCTATTTTCTGGTCTCATTTGCCGAAAATCTGGAAAGGATTTGTTGGAATCACAACTTTGAGTTGTGAACTCTACACAATCCAAGTCTTTGAGGGGTTTTTTATGGTGTTGAATCCATATATATTGTCGAAACCCTAGTTTAAACAACATAAATCAATATTTGTACAATACTGTTTTTGCTAGACTCTAGCCAAAAGCTCCAAAATGTCTAATATAGAAAACCTAATACACATGGGGTCTTCAAAATATTTGATTAATCTAGTCATAATAGAAACAATTTAACAATGCAATCAATAAAATTATAGATGAAAGACTCTTCTTTAGATAATCAAACAACATTCTCTCTCCTTTCAAATGAATATGATTCTTTCAAGTAGGAAATGAATGAGGAGGTAGATCACTGGTCTATGTTTGCTTCTGAACTTTATCCCTAGAAAATTATAAAAATGTGAGGTGATTGAATTTGGAGTGATCCCCTAAATTAAAAATAAAGTGGATATTAATGTCCACAACAATCAAATATGAAGTACTCAATGCAAACAAGCCAACCAAACACCTTGGGAATGGAAGTTACAGGGCTTTGTTCACCACGCCTTGGAACATTATTTAAATTTAGGGTGATGTAATTTATAATGATCCCCTAAATTCAAAATAAAGTGGATACTAATGTGCACAAAAATAAATATGAATTACTATATGCAGATAATCCTTCCAAAAATTTGGGAAATGGTAGTTCAAGGAGCTTTCTTTAAGGGTTATTTGCAATGGAAAAATTCAGGTTGGGTTATGGTTATATGTTTGTTGGTTTTTGGTATATGTAGGTGTTTCAATATTGATTGGTTTGTATCACTTACATATTTGAGTTCCTACCAGGGGAAACCTCCCCAATCTCTTTATTCCTTCTCCTCATGCTGCTCTCGTTGCACCTAAAATATATTTTTTCAAATATGGAAGGTGGAGGTTGAGACATGCATCAATGCATCACAAATTGGAGGAATATTAGTGGGAAGTGCCATCCACTCAATGAAATTTCCCCTCTCATATGTTTGCAACTTCTTCCTTACATTCCAATTACAGAAACATGGAAAGGCATGTCCTCAAACTCTGGCTTTTTTGCTTCGAAATTTTTGTTAGTGGTTTGGCAGTTTACAATTTCTTTGTTTTCTAAAATAGATCAAAGTATATTTTAGTCAGTCACCCAAAGCCAAGCTATTAATTTTCCCTATAGCTACATTCAATTTTAATGGTCAAGGCCAACAAGGCTCGTCTCCTATTTTAATAGTATTAATTCATATTTCTCATATTGGAAAACTCTTATTCATAAAATGTCCCCACGCACTATTTTGCATGCAAGATTATAGTAATGAGGGGCAAATTTGGTATGGAAAACATTGATGTTAAAGAAAGTTGGAGAGTATTACACTATCACAAAGAGATCAATCAATCCAATTGTAGTACTTTTATGGAAGTTTCCTAAAATTTGTAATTTGGAGAAAGCATGAACCACACACTATGCCAATGTGTTGAGAAAACAATTGCTTTGTAAACAGAGATTGGATACAACATAGAATTAACGCAACAAGATTTGAAGCTTCATTTTCACTTAGAAAATGGAAAATATCCATGACTTCTAATAATCAAGGAATTGAGAACTCACTCTAAGCTATGCCAAAGGAAGACAAAATAATTCATATTTTCGACCTAAGGGAAATTGAAGGCCCAAGCTCCCCTCAATTTGATGAAAAGTGAGGAGGACAAAGTGTCCATTTATGTCTTCAATGATATATTTTTGTGTGGTATTTATTTTGGGTAAATATATAACAAAGAAAATAAAATAAAAACAAACAAGATATAAGTAACTCAAAAACTAACCTCAAATCTCATATTGTCACCTCTCTGAATCTGCACATACTCGAATACACTATGAATCTAGTACAATGAAAAATGGATCAGTATCATTATATACTCAAGAAAATATTACTAGCACATTCATCTACATTCTTTTTTAGTAATCGTCCTCAAAGGATGTGAAAGGTTTAGATACCCCACCCTAAGTTATAGTTTTTATTAATTAAAATTTACCACTATATTGATTATAAATATATACATATATTCCATATATCAAAGCATAAGGGTAAATAAAAAGAAAGCATAGGTGAGGAAAAAATTCAAGCCCTTTTTCATGGAAAAAGAAAAATCTACCCCTATCAACATAGCATTGGCTACTAGCTTGCACACAAGACAAAATTTGGGGCACCTCAGGAGATGGAAGGAAATATTTCATTGTAGTTGGTTTCTACCACTATAAAAGTTCGATAGGACCTACTGCAATCCAAAAAAAAATGTCGTAGAATATAGTTATGATTTGGATGTTACAATATTTGCCAGAACTAAGTACAAACCATTGGAGGAAGGGGTCTAATTAACATAGATCACTAGATAGATGCAAACCACATTGAATCTTGATAGTCTGCATAAGCCACATGTTGTGAGTACAATATTCTTGTTTTCCATGAAAGGATTGTTTAGAATGAATATGGTTTAATAAGTGCCTATTCATGTTATATTATATTATCTAGGAGTGGGGAAAAGCTAAATATGGGAAAAAATAAAATAAGAAGTGATTTTTTTAACGATTAACTTCAACAAGGATTGAACCAAATTTCATAATTGATATTTGTCTTGACAGAGATTTGGGAACTTTACTCTCTATCAGCCCTCCATCTGAGTTGGGAATAGTACAATTTTCCATACACATCTGACTACCTAGATTTCCTTTACAAGCAAGGATATATATAGATAATACCACATTAAATCTTGATAGTCTACACAAGCCACATGTTGTGAGTACAATATTCTTGTTTTCCATGAAATGATTTTTTAGCATGAACATGGTTTAATAAGTGCTTATTCATGTTATATTATATTATCCAAGAGTGGGGAAAAGTTAAATATGGGAAAAAACAAAGGAAGAAGTTATTTTTCTAACGATTATCTTCAACAAGGATTGAACCAAATTTCATAATTGATATTTGTCTTGACAAATATTTGGGAACTTTACTCTTTGTCAGCCCTCCATCTGAGTTGGGAGTAGTATAATTTTCCATACACATCCGACTACCCAGGTTTCTTTTACAAGCAAGGATATCTATATATATATATATATATATATATATCATTTAATGAAGATCCAAATCTGAAATTATAGGCACCTCATCGATTGAAGAACTACATAAAATATGTCACTAATATACTATTTATTGTCTCTAAAACTAAGCCTCATTAAAAACTATTGGTAAGGTACTGATCTGGGTAAATTTCTGATACCCTTTAACCAAGACCTTCTACTTCGGCTGATGTGTTAGAATTTCATTTAATCAAATCATTAGTGAACATAAGTTAACATTTGCATGTTGTGAAGAAGAGGAACATAACAAGAATTAACAACATAAGAGATTGATAACAGAGTTCGTCAAGGAGGGACTACGTCTCCAGGCCTTGGTGACAAGATGGTGTAGGCCACTGCATTAAGTTCTGAAAAGAGTGATGATGTATATGGATGGTATTTTATCTATTAGACAGAGAAAATTCCCTCATGTAGGAGTGGTTGGATCTCTCCACGAGATGTTCCACTACAAGAACTTTCATTCACAAAAAGGACTCCTATCAGTATGACAATAACTCACACATAATGACTATGAGTATCTCACCAACATGGAAACATAGGGATCTCAATCAAACATACATGTGACCATGAGTATCCCGCCAACATGGAAACAAAGGGATCTCAAACAATATAAAACAATCCATGATAGAAAATTAAATCTCACATCAAGAACAAAACTAGATCCCACATCAACATCAACAGGGATCTATATAGCACAATGCATCTCACAGCAAAGAGACAAAGAATTACATGATCACACTACATATACCTCACATCCTAGAGCTATCTAAAGACAAAGGTGATAAACTATTGGATTTGGTTGTACCATCAATCTCGTGGCGTTGAATATCCTGAAAATGACTGCTCACACATTGAATGCTGACACCTGCAACTCCACTTTGAAAATTGGCCGAAAGCCATAAGGCTCAGATGGAAAATTTGACTCCACAACTAAACTTGTGTCGCCGAAAGGTGTAGGATCAAATGTCAATTTTCTGAATTATGACAAAGAGAAAATTTGGGCCTTGGGGAATCTTTTAGATTTCCCCTAGATTCCTCAAAGATGGTGCTTCATAGGGAATTTAGAAATTTGCAACTAAAAACAAGAATCTGATCTCACCATTGAGATCCTTGCAAAATAATGAGAAGAATGAGTATAAGGTTGACCTCATTCTGAGACCGACGAATTTCGGCCTCTAAGGAATATGAAAGATTCCCTCAAGATTTCTCAATATTATACTCCACAGGGAATCTACAAAATTGTTTCTCAAATGAAAAATATGGGCACATCGTCACTCTCACTGTGAAATTTTGGTTAAAATGTATATAAATTTTAATACATTCTGAGAATTAAAATTTTACCTCCTTGGAATCAAAATATTCCCTCGAACTGCGTGCATATCCTATCTCAAACTGTGTGTCATCCTCTGTCTTTCTTGATCTAAAAAATCATGCCCACACTTGGTTTCGGCGCACTTGGAAATAACTGCATTTAAATATAAAATGTCAGCGGAGTTTACGAAATGAACCCATTGGGTTGTTGGCAAATTAAGTGAATGGTTGAGTAGGGGTCGGGGGGTCAAATCCCGCCCCTCCCATTTTAAAACATAGTTTTTTGTTATATGGCGAGCGCGGTGGGTCCGCCAGACTGGTGGCCCTCTCCCCAAATCTCTGGCATCGTGTATAAATGCGAAGGGGTTATGTTGGGTGGCGGGGTTGACCGCCGACCACCCCTCGGACATATGTTTGTGTATTTGGTGTTTGGGACCCTGCGGGGTCCTACGGGGGTCATGGTCCATCAGCCCAAATATTATTTTAATTTGTTATAATGTGTGGGTGGGGTGGTGGTGGCTCGCCATCCTCCTTTTTTTTCTTTTAAAAACAAATCATACGTTTTTTAAATTTTTGTTTTAGGCTGAAGGAGTCATTTTAAGGAGGCCACAACTTTTCCCAGAATCTGGCTGGAGCTAGCTGGAATCCGATGGCCGGAAAAGGGTGAAATTGTGGCTTCTTTAACCTGCCAAGTCACCAAGTCTGCCCATAAACTTTGACTGCCTCTAACTTCTGCATACGAGCTCGGTTTAACGAATCATTAACACCATTATGATCAGGACGACGAGATCTTCAACTTGAACCTAGTTCAAGAGCAATCCAAACACTTTGATTTTTGAGCTTTCGTTAGTCCTCTTTGTCCTATGTGTGTCTCTGAAGCCACCAGGATCAATCCTCCCCACTGAGGAGCTTTTGGTCCTCCAAGAGCATCAACAATAGTATGCAATTGTTGTGTACTATGTCTGCACCACAAGTATCTTGAAAAATGTCACCCGTCCTTCTCCTTCACCTTTGTTCTTTAGATCCTTAAGTGATGAGCCGACACTTGCATCCTCTGCAAACCTATAGTACAATCTCTTGCAAATTACATGATCAAATATGACCAACTATGACCCAAACATTTCCATACTTGCGACGAGTTTATAACACATACTCAGTGGTTATGTTTACATCAAATGGAAATCATACTCGAGCTATCATTACAAGAACAAAAACATCATTGTCGCATTTCAAGGTGATGACAAGCACATCATCACTTTTACATGAAAGAAATGCATCACATGATTTATAAGACAAGGGAAAAATATGATGGTTTCTTAACAAGAGATGGAAAAAACATCATCACTCTTACAGTTAAAAATGAAACATATGATTTACAAACATGGCCATGACACATTACCACATCTAGAAGAAACATATTTCACTTATCAAGGTGAATGGATCATCTCCTTCTGGCATGTTTTCTTGTCGAACATATGTTTCAACTGGTTCACGCAATGACGCTTTGTCCTTAAGGTGATGCCCTGGATGAAGCCTCGAACACGTGGCTCTTTGATTGCCACTTTGGTTGCAATGGCTGCAAAATATCTTCTTCCTCCATACCTACTTAACCGGTTTCCTTTTCCACTGTGGAGAATTATTTTCAAGCCTCATCCTCCTTTGTGTTGCCATTATTTTCCAACACTCAGAAATGACATGGTAATGTAAACCACAAAAATGACAAGTTTTCTTATGCCATGTTTTACGTTCATGATTAGCAACATGCTTGTAACTGAAATGAACTCGAGAATATTGAGACTTGTTATACCTTCCCTAGTGGTCTCTTGTGCAATCTTAGTGATGAGAGCTTGCCTCAGCTCTTTCACTACAACATGCACTACCATGGGATGATGGTGAAGTGTTTCGATCAATCTTATTCCCTGGTGAGTTCAAAAATGTTTGTTTTCCTTTGATTTCCTTCGAACATCCTCCTTCAGTGTATCCCAAACCTGCATATCAAGGTCTCTGCACAACCTCCAATGGTTGAGTTATGTCTTGGCCATGAATGCCAAGACCTCCTCCTTTGTACCCCATGATTTTAAGGAGTCTCATGCCAGTTCCTGTAATTGGGATCTCCATATTTCCAACATAAGTAATAGCATGGAAAGATGAGATTGAAGAGAAATCAAAATTTTTTACCTTAGCTGTTGATTTTGAAACAGGTGAAGAAGGCTTCTCTAAGCCTTCGTTGCACTTCACATCCTCCACGGCCTCTATTGCAGCTTGTAGCTGAAGCTTCAATTGCTGCTTCTCCTCCTTCTCTTCCTATAGGAGTGTTTTTAACGCAGCATGCTCTATTTTAAGACTTTGGTTTTCGTGCTTCAATTCTTCCTTTGCCTCTGTCATGGCTTGCAATTAAAGTTGCAATCGATGTTTGTACTCCTTCTCCTCTTGTAGAAGTGTTTTCAACTCAGCGTTATCTGCTACTTATTTCTCATAAGATTCATACAACATGTCTATTTTCTCAGACACTCTGAGCATGGTATCATGCATGTCTTTGACATCCTCCATTTCTCAACTTAACGAATGTTCAATGATTCACACCTGAAATCCAAATCAGCAAGAAGACCGCTCTGATACCACTTGATCTGGGTAAATTTTCAATACCCTTTAACCAAGACGTTTTACTTCGGCTGATGTGTTAGAATTTAATTTAATCAAAGAATTAATGAACATAAATGAACATCTGCATGCTGTAAAGAAGAGGAACATAACAAGAATTAACAACATAAGAGACTGATAATGGAGTTTGTCAAGGATGGACTACGTCTCTGGGCCGTTGTGTCAAGATGTTGTAGGCCACTGCATTAAGTGCTGGAAAGGGTGATGACGTACATGGATGGTATTTTCTCTATCATACAAGGAAAACTCTCTCATGAAGGAGTGGTTGGATCTCTCCACGAGATGTTCCACTATAGGAACTCTCATTCCCAAAAATGACTCCTATGAGTATGACAATAACTCACACATAATGACTATGATTATCCCACCAGCATGGAAACAAAGGGATCTCAATCAAGCATACATGTGACAATGAGTATCCCACCAACATGGAAACAAAGGGATCTCAAACAATATAAAACAATCCATGATAGAAAATTATATCTCACATAAGGAATAAAACAAGTTCTCACATCAACATCAATAGGGATTTATACAGCGCAATGCATCTCATAGCAAAGAGACAAAGAAGTACATGATCACACTGCATATACCTAACATCCGGGAGCTATTTGAAGACAAGGATGATAAAATGTTGGATCTCACTGTACCATCAATCTCGTGGCGTCGAATATCCAGGAAATGACCCCTCACACTTTGAATGTTGAAACCTGCAACTCCACTTTGAAAAGTCGCCAGAAACCATAAGCTTAAGATGGAAAATTTGACTTCACCGTTGAACACATGTCGTCGAGAGTTGTAGGATCGACTCTCAATATTTTGAATTATGAAAAAGTGAAAATTTGGGCCTTACCGAATCTTTTAGATTCCCCCTAGATTCCTCAAAGATGCTACTCCACAGGGAATCTAGAAATCTGCAACTCAAAATAGGAATCTGATCTCACCATTGAGATCCTTGTAAAATTCTAAGAAGAATCAGTATAAGATTGACATCATTTTGACGCTGGCGAATTTTGCCCTCCAACGAGTATAAAAGATTCCCCTAAGATTCCTGAATATTCACCTCCACAGGGAATATGCAAAACCGCTGCTCAAATGGAAAATCAAGGTGCACCATCATGCTCTGTGTGAAATTCTGGTTAAAATGCATATAAAGTTCAATACATTCTAACACAGGAAAATTTTACCTCCTTGGAATCAAAAGATTCCCTCGAACTATGTGCAATATCTTGCCTCGAAATTTGTGTTGTCCTCAGCCTACCATGGTCTCAAAAATCGTGCCCATACTTAGCTTCGGTGCACTCAGAAAAAACTGCGTTTAAATATAAAATGTCATTGGAGTTTACAAAACGAGCCCGTTGGGCTGTTGGAAAATTAAGTGAATGGTTGAGGAGGGGTCAGGGGGTCAA
Organism: Pinus albicaulis; assembly: GCA_034641835.2. Classification (NCBI taxonomy): domain Eukaryota; kingdom Viridiplantae; phylum Streptophyta; class Pinopsida; order Pinales; family Pinaceae; genus Pinus; species Pinus albicaulis. Next base: position 94,996,254 of record CM076575.1, read on the forward strand.
ATCCCGTCCCTTCCATTTTAAAACATAGTTTGTTGTGATATGGCAGGGGTGGCCAGTTCGCTGGATCGGTGGCTCACCCCCCAAAACTCTAGCGCCATGTATTAATGCGGAGGGGTTATGTTGGGGTGGCGGGGTTGGCCGCTGACCACCTGTCATACATATGTTTGTGTATGTGGTGGTTACAACCTCGCGGGTTCCGATAGGGGTCATGGGTTATCGGCCCAAATATTATATTAATTTGTTATAATGTGCCCCCTTTTTAACATTTTTAAATTTTTTTAAAGAAACAAAACGTTTTTGAAAATTCGGGTTTTAGGCCGAAGGAGTCATTTTAAGGAGGCCACAATTTTGCCCAAAATTTGGTTGGAGCTGGACGGAATCCGATTGCCGAAGAAGGGAAAAATTGTGCTTTCTTTAACGTGTCAAGTCACCAAGTCAACCCATAAACTTTGGCTTCCTCTAACTTCCGCATACGAGCTTGGTTTGAGGAACCATTTGCAATGTTGGGATTAGGACAGTGAGATATTTAACTTGAACCTAGTATGAGAACAATTTGAACACTTTGATTTTTTAGCTTTCATCGGCCCTCTTTGTCCTGTGTGTGTCCTTGGAGCCACCTAGATTAGGTACATACTACAATGCTAATTCATTCTTCTGGTGCATCCATCACCTTCGACAACAATTGCTTCCAGTGACCCAAATGATACACCTACCAACCCATCACCCAGGTGTTGGATTATTGTACAAAACTAGATAGATCTATTTATATGTTGAATTTTATTGCATTATGAGAGTCCTCTTGCCAATCTCATTAGTGCCCTAAATATCATCCATGATGACCATGAATATGTTGGGTATGGTGATGAATTGGAAGAGCCCCTCAATCATTTTTTGACATCATAAATCTTTTAGGCGTTGGTGAAGAGTATGTCCATCAATTTAGATAATTAGTGTAGCTAAAAAATTGTTTGCATTCTGGTGATTAGCACTTTGCACTTTATATAAGATATTTAGTGGCCCTAAATTTCCATTTTTGAAATAAAGCTTTAAAATTTTCCATTGGCAGGCCTGGCAAGACCAATTTAGCATCATCCTAGAAATCCCTGGAAAATATTTCAAGGTTCTCATAGTTAGCTTAGAAATGGAAAGAAGTGATTAAGCTTAGAAATGTTTGCTTTTCTTTTTCTTTAGTAGTGCTTTCATCATGCCATGGGTAATTCCTTTGATATGCCAACCTAAAGGAAAGGAATTTAAATGAATATGAACATATTTCTTTTATGGGTAAACTTCTTATGGGTCCACAAAGAAGTTTACTAGCATGAGCTCCTTAAGGTAACGGTCCAATCAGCTACATAACCAAGGTAAATGACCAGAAATCATAAATATGATCCCTAATGCATCCCTTAGTTTGTATCGTAGTCATTTTGAGTTGGCAATTATCCATAATATATATTTGGTTGATCACTTGCAAGAATTTTGAGCCTTCTCTTGCCAAATTTGGCACTAGGATTAATAGAAAAACACTTTTATGGATCATTGTATCTTACTAAAGATAGCCTTCCCACCTAAAACTCACTTTACTGTCTTTTTCTTCTCACTCTCACCATATTGAGAAATTAGGGTGCTTAATTCATATTTATCTTCTTCATAATTACGTGTGAACTTGTTATGATTATGTTACTTCGATCTTATATTCATTGATTTATTATGTCTTTCATCAATTCAAATATCAAAACACAAGAGACATAATTTAGGCTCTTCAATTGAGGTCCAAAACCTCTCTCTCTTGGAGAGGAAAACCTTAAAGTAATTCGTTTTATATATCTTCAATTGACAGTGCCATGACCATGACACAGTATGCCTCCAAAACCTTGTCACTGCTCTTCTAAGCTCCTTATGCCAATCACCCTTTTCTACACGATACTGCCCAAGTAGAGGACTCCGGCCCTAACTGATGTGCTTTGTTTGTTCTGGTGGAGTCTCCTTCTCGGCCTACTTTTGGCACCTTTTAGACACCTCAAAATTCCAACCGAACCCTTGTTTATGTTGTAGTAGCTTTAGCACTTGCCTCTGGTTCCTTTCTTAGATAAGTTGTCCAATACTGAGATATGTCTAGACTCATTTCAGATTAAGACATAAGCTTGAGTCAAGTTGAAAGAGAAATATTGATAGGGCTATTGCAATGATCTGAAAGAGAAATATTGATAGGGTGATTGCAGTGATATTGATTAGGCCATAGTGGAAAACTAATGCGGATTACATTTTGTCGTTGTGATCAATGGAAAGGATTGCGAATCAAAAGTCGACCAAAAAATGAAAAAAGAGACATCATCCCTATGTGAAGATGGAATTTGTGGTTCATTCATTGTAGATTCTGGCAGAAGTTCGTACACTTTTTTGGTACTCCACGTAATGCAAGTACGAGCAGAGAAAACCAAATCTCTAGAGTAATCTATATACCCGCCATTTCTGAAAGAAATTGTTCCACTGCAACTGCCGTTGTAGTGGAAGAATTTCGTGCACCTTCCCCAGGCCAATATCTGATAATGTTCTATGCAGTGTAGAGGTTGGGCTGGGAGGTGACCTCGTCCTACCATTCGGGTGGCCGACAAGGATATGCCAGAAAATTATTTTCCCGGCATGAAAGCATTCTTTTGGTTGTTGATATGGGATTTTCAAGGAATGCCATAGTGGTTTATTAATACAACATTTTGAAAGCCTTTTTCATTTGGTTCCGCTTATACATTGCCAGCACTGTATTAGTCTGTCACCGTGCAAAAGAATTGGCCATGGCATGGATGAGTTAAGGCCACTAGTTTGTCACCATGCAAAAGAATTAGCCATTGCATGGAATAACATGGTGCAAAAGAATTGGCCATGGGAAAAAGGATACTTAGATTAGACTACTCCCCAAAAGAATCTGAAGTTTGCCTGAATTAATCTAAATATATCGAAATTATTTATAAAGGTTCAAGACATCAAATGCAACATAGGAAGAAGCAAAGAACATGATTATAATGGAATTGGTTTAGATGGACCTAGTTGGATGGAGCCGTAGTTCGTTCATTTTTAACAGAGGTTGGAGCTATTACCACATGGGGTTACTTTCACAAATATTTTCACTATTTCGTTACTTTCACAATTACTTTCACTATTTCATTCTATTTAGCAACAGAGGATACGAAGAGGTCCAAACCATCTTTATAGTGCAAAAGTTTGAATTCAATTTTTTGAAAATCTTTTCAATAGTAGAAATAAAATAGTTTAAATATAAAATTTCAAATGTTTGTTGCTTTCAAAATTAACTAAAGTTTAGAATATAAAAAATTATAAAATAATGATAACATTGTTCATATTAAAGTACTTTTTTTTCTGTTAATATATTTTTAAGTATATTTGAATATTACTTTCAATCTTTTCACTTTCAATTAATTATTCTCTTTACATATTGAAATATTTTATTATGGTTCTTATATATATATTTATGTTCTTTCCAAAGTTAACATTAAAATAAATTAGTTTATATGAATATTAAAATGTTTTATATATGTATCCAATTGAAATATGATAATATAAATAATATCAATTTTATTTTATTTTTGTTTTAATTACTTTAAAAGAATTTTAAAAGTTGATATAAGTTATCTTATTTCATATGGACATGGAAAAATATTTGATTTATAAATGTGAGAGTGAAATATTTTTAGTATAGCTCCTTTGTATTGGATTTTCAACAACCAATAAAGTAAGCATTATCAGAGTGAGACTGCATTTTATAATAAATAAACTTGCTTTTATTTTGATTGCACCTGACATTTATTTTTTATTTAAATAATATTTTATTCTTATTTTAAAAGGCACACATGTCAACTCTACTTTGAGCCTAGAGCTCACAAAAGGTGCTCTAGAAGTTAGGAAATTTCCCTAATAATTGACCCCTAGCAAATTTATGGACAAGTAGGCTTAGTTGATCTCCTTTGAAATGAAAAAATGTAGAATTTTCACCAAAGACACATAGACTAAAAGGTAATCCAATGTCCAAAGACCCAAGTTAGACATTGCATGAAAAATTTTAAGCATAGGATATCAGTGTCTTAGGAGTACCGTTGTTGCTAAATAGGAAAAGCCAGGAGGAAAAGCTATGCATGAGGGTCAACAAGTCAAATGTCTCTTTTAGTGACTCAAATATGGGTAAAATATGCTATAATGCTCATCCAAGCTTATGATGCATTGATATTCGTCAATTATCCCTTACTGAACTGTTATGTTGTAGCACAAAAAATTTAATTTATTTCCATGTGCTTTAGTTCATATTTTCAAGAAAAAAGTTTAATTTTTATGAAATAAATTTTAAAATTTAGAATAATCTACCCATTTGGAAATGAGGGTAAACAACAAGTACCTTAATAGGGCTGATTTAAAGGAAATTCATATCAATATTCCTTATATGTTTAAGTACCCCAAACATGCTCGATAGTTAACCAAATTGGGGACATCATGGAAAAATACTACTAATGAGACATGGCTAATAGAGAGGTTATTCAAGCACCGTACCTTATTCAAAACTTCTGCCAACCACATGTAAAGTAGCTTACAGTATTATGCTATGGCAGAACATTATTGAAGACTAGTGGGATGAGATGAATAGCTTGACCTGACAACAACTAATTGAACATCCACATGGCAGTAAACTATTATGTTAATGTGTAACTAATGTTGGCATGATTTAAACATAAATTTCAAAAAATGAGCGATAATGCATATATGGAATATTTCTTCCCAATAGAACATCACCATGCATCCAAAAAGATTTGGCTTGGCCATGCATTCAAAAAGGGTTAGATGTACCATAAAAGGAAGAAAAAGACATTTTGGTTTCATTTTCAATTGTACAAAAGAAAAAATATGACAAGCATTAGCATGAGTTTGTTGCTAACAGTCACCATCAACCCTACCTATTTTGTCTTCCACTATTGTATGAATAATTCTAAATAATGTCTTGTTTATATTTCTATAATAAAGACCAAGAAACCCAATCTCAAATTTGTAAAGGGCTCTCAGCTAATGCACCTTAAAGATGTACCTTTAATCAACTTGGACGGCGATGCACACGATACCAATTGTGAATTTAATTTTTTTTAATTAATGACTTGGTCAATCAACGCTCTACATGCCTGTAAGATATCCATTTAGATTGAGAATTGTACCTAGCCCTATTTACCATCTCTCATACATAAGAATTTGTGACCTGGTGTGCTAATCAATATGCCCCAAGAAAAAATATAGTGTTTATAAGAGTGGTATTGTTCTGTTTGTCATAAATCATCAATCTATTGGAGATATGTTGAGGGTAGTCCTCCCTAATAAAAATCAACCCTTAAACGAAGACACCCTCACCCGTGATTATAAAGAGTTAATTCTATAAGATGAGGCTATGATACTTTAGTCTTATTTACTAGTAAATGTTCCTTTACCTAAAACTTCACCTCCATGTCATTCTAGTATTTTCTGGAGTTACCAAGGCAAGTAATTTGCATTGTTTTATGTTTATCTGGGTATAATCATGACTAAGTGGTTAATGAAACTATCTTAGGTTTATTAATATCCATTTATTCCATGAAAAATCCTTCACCGTATTTCATTTTAGCCAATACCTTGCAAAATGTACCATTTTCAACTATCTCAATATGGTTGAAATAAGCACTTTAGTTATTGATCATATGTGGCTCATTTGTTCCTATATTTTCAAGCTGCAATTTTCTATTTTTCAATTAAAACTTCAAGATGAAAAAGGAAACCCAATTTTTGTCATCCTTTGGACTCAACTCATGAAAAAGAGCCATAGAGTTTAGGTTTTACGTACTTTGTCAATAATTTTATGTCGATTGTTTATATTTTCATGTTTGAATAGATTCTACCTAGAATGTTTTGAGAAATATAGAAAATTATACAAATTTGTCTATATAACAAGGTTGGAGAATAGTTTTTTTTTTTTTTTAATTTCACAAAAAATAGATGTCCAAAGAGGTGCGCTTCCACCCCAACAGCTTTCATTATTTTTAACCATGAAAAACTTTGATTTGGAGTATATCGGATAGAGTTTGGCTTTAAATAATTTTCATTTCATTTTCAAAAAGAAATGTTCAAACTAAAGAAAGAGGTAGGTCCATATTTGGTGAATAATAGATTAGGACTTCAACAAGTGGAATAATTTTTTAGGAAAATGAATTTTACATAAGGAGAGGTATGACCTTATCATCATTTTAGGATTATATCAAACAAAAGAACTAAACTAGGATACACTCCTTATGTTCATATGGCATACCTAAAATATAAAATATAGCCAACAAAGAGACTTTGGAAAGAGATAAATGACACAGCATGGAAAATAGTTGAAAAGGTAAACACTCGTCTTAGTTTCTCATTCTAGAAATACCTCAAACAAAAAGGAAAATTTTAAAAATAAATTATACTCAAAGTCTCCAACCCAAAGCTCCATGAAATTACCAAGAATTAAGGAAGATGAGAAAAATGAAGTATCAAATTAGAGCAGATAAAAGATACATTAAATGATATTTCCTTTAATTGGGAACTTTTCCAAAGTCTCCAACCCAAAGCTCCATGAAATTACCAAGAATTAAGGAAGATGAGAAAAATGAAGTATCAAATTAGAGCAGATAAAAGATACATTAAATGATATTTCCTTTAATTGGGAACTTTTCCAAATAACTTCTGTAGTCCAAGAAAGTTCATCTTCTTGCATGTCACATTCAACTACATGGAAGTAGGATAGCATTAAGAATAAGAAAATTAAAATGATTCAAGATTCTTATTTATAATTGTGGAGACAAGGTTCAAGATCATGTCTAACTAAGACATTTTCTATCCAAGACTATGAAAAATGATAGTTAAATATGCTTATTTTAAAACCCAAAGCTCAAACAATTAAAAGTTCTAAATGTTATAGGGTTTTACTATAGAACTAAAGAATATACATTCGGTATATTACATGATTCACATTGGAAAAGTGGAGAGATGATTTTTATAAGCTTAAAAATCACTACTTTGAATGCATACAAATTAGAAATTATGGTGATAAAGGTCACAAATTAGTGGAAACAATATAAATTTGATATAGGGACTAATAAAATGACAATTGATCAACTTGAGCAATGGATTATAAGACTGGGGATAGACCCAAAAGACTCATATTCAATATAGACATACATTAAATCTCGAGACATAGAAATTTAGGTATTAAGAAGTTGAAAATTCCAACTATATAACATGCCCAAACACATGAATTGGAAGTTCCACAAAAAGAGAAGGAACAAGTATTATCTATAGTTATTAATCTCAACAAAAAGTTGGAAAATTATGAGAAACAAATCAAACTCATGTCAAGATAAAGAATTGAACTTGTTGGTCCATAATTTTCTTCAACACCATCAACACGAGTTGATCCATTAAAAATGTTGGATGAAACAATGTTAGCATAAACTATAAAGTGTATTGAAATAAAAAATCATACGAAAACAATCTGAATGAAAAATATAGAAATATATAATCTATGCTACCATAAATACAAAAAATGACCTTAAAGCTATACTCCAAGGGCACAAACAACATTTATATAAATTGGTGGGCACAACAACATTGAATAAAGAAAGTATAATTATATGAGCTGGAACTATCACTCAGATATCAAATATGTAGAATTCTTTTTGTTTCATAGGTGATGAATTTTCCAAGGCATTATGATTGAATTCACCAACTCTGAAGACTTGACCATCAGTCTCTATGTGTGTGTCTTCTACAAGATATTGGGTCTAAGGATATCACTATACTGGTTCTCTTCTCTCTCTCTCTCTTTTCATTTGTGGCTCCAGTGTTATTGTTGTCCTATTTCTTCAATTCTTGCTTCTTACCATCAATATTGAGTCCTATTTTCATTTTCTGAAAACAAAAAAAGATACAGTGTAGAGTGTAAGACATAAAATATGTTGAACACTAGAATATAAAATAAAGTACACTATAAAATATTTATACGACATATACGTCAACATCAACAATTTCAAAGCCAATTTTCCCCATAAAAGAAAGAAACTCTATCAAGTTTTCTTAAGTTGGGAGATAGTGACCATTATGTGTCTAGAAGACTTGTATAAACAAAGCAAATAAAGCGTCACCATAGAAAAGAACTCCTTAATTACTTAGTATTCAACCTTCAAGGAAAGCTTTAGGTAAAATCATGCCAACTAAGTTACATGCTAAAAAGCTCAAGTTGTAGATAACTTGTGAAATAACATTTCATGTGTGAATTTTTGTCGAACCAATATTAAGTTGGAAACTTATATTGTAATATTTGACATTTTATATAATATAATTTATCTAGTTGAAATGATTTATAGTTTCACTTGATATTGTTTAGTATTGTAATTAATATATGTAACTTATCTTTTTTATATTAGATGCACATGTAGATTGTATGATTTTTTTTTTTTTCAATTTAGTCACAACATCATAATAATTAATTTATTTTAATTAATAATAAACACATAAAATCAAATCTAAAACTACTAAATTATTAGTTGATATTGATTAATGATGAACACAAATAGAATATATGACTAAATTGTTTGTTTATAATGATTATTAATGAAAGTAAATGAAATGAATATAAATTACTAAATTAGTCGTTTATATAATGAATATGAAACTAGTAAGGAAAGATAAATTACTACTGCAAATGATAAAAAATTTATTACAATTACAACTAAATTTTGCATATATACGAGTATTAGTAACTAATTTACAGTATCTTATAACATGACCAAAATATAGTCATATTTATTTGGTCATTATTTGGTTTCAAATGATGACTAAAATTTGCATATATATGACTATTAACAACTAATTTATAATATCTTATAACATGACCAACATTTTGGTCATATTTCTTTTGTCATTAATTGGATTTCTAGGATGATAACATAGTAATATATTTTTCTGTATATGTGGTCATTAATTGTTGAAATTAATGACTAAATCAATGACTAAATTAATTACCAAATTTATGACTAAATATACCACTAGATGATGAAATTGATGTTAGGTTAAAATATTATCGCAAGTGTACGAAAAGATCATACTTTAGCTATGTGTGACAAATATCCCTAACAATAGAAATGATTGCTTAACCCTTTAGATCTACAACAGATAGTTAGAACAAATCCTGCAAAAAACTAGATCTATGTAGTAAAAGTAGCTAAATAGTACAAACAAATAGTGATAACTTATGCAAAATTAACTCCAAGTATCCAACAAACAAGAAAAGATTAAAGAATGATTTTATATTATTACACCTTGTGAAGAAAACAAGTATATGTTACCAATCCCCCTCAGTGGAATGGTTTCTCGATTGTCCTCAATGCGTCAGCTTTAAAATTTTATCTCTCCCAATGGTGTAGAAAACCCAAAGCATGCATTGAACTCAAGTGGGAGCTCAAATGACAAAAGAAAATAATAGCAACAATGAGAATGATCAAAGTGAAGAATGAATGGAAAAACCCTCCTATTTATAACAAAATATTGAGTTATCCTCAATAATGGTGAATAAATAAATATTATTAACCAAGATCTAGATCTAACCGCTTGGAATATTTTATTATATTTTTTTGGAGGGAATAGGTATTTAAATTGGTTAAGTACCTTTATTTAGAAATAATAAACAAATAAATGATTTCTTTATCATTTCCATAATGTGGTTAAAGAATAATAAACAAATAATGATTTGTTTAATTATTCTTAGGTGATTTAGTCAAATTTAACAAGGAATAATAACTAAATAATGATTTAATTAATTATTCATATAGAAAAATAAGATAAATAATGATTTAGCTAATTATTTCTCATAATTAGGTTAAATACGACCAAGAATATTATTTAAACAATGGTTTAATTAGTTATTCCTAGAGGAAAATCAAATAATAAGGATTTATTTAATTATTCCTCATGGGGTTTCTTGTTTTAATAAGAAATAACTTAATAAAATATGGTTCATTAAATTATTTCTTATATTGTAAGCAATTTTATTATGGTAAAATTGGTCATACATGGTGTCCTTCAATCCATCTAATTAGAAATAGTTAGATGAACAATTTTTGGGGATAACAATTGAGACAATCAATTAATGACTAAGCTAAAAATGATTAAATTTTGGTCGCGTTATAAGATACTATAAAATAACTACTACTATTCATCGAATGAAAAATGGTCGTTTATATGCAAATTTTAGTCATTATTTTAGTAACTAATTATCCATTTTGTACTAGTGTATCTTGCTGCAACTCTTCAGATATTCAAGAGATAAATCTTGAATTGTAGGAATTTGAAAATTTTCTCATTGATCTTCAATCAAACAAGGCTCATATAGTCTGAAATTTTCAACATTAAAAGCTTCATAGATTTGCATATATGGAGGAAAATATAACTCGAAGACATTATTACCAATATTTTCTAAGATCTTGAATGGACAATATATGATTGGTTAAAGTTTTTTACCTTCGCCTTCGAGTCTTTCCTTGCTAATGTAAAGCCCAACTTGATCTCTCACTTGAAAGCTATGATCAACACGATGATTATCATGTCTTGTATTGTACTTGGATTGACTCTTTTCCCACTTTTCTTGAACCGGAATTTGATGCACTAATTGAACTTATTCAATGAATCGCTTGGACTTATCTATGTTATTATGTCCATCAATAACAATATCTTTCCCAAAGATAAAATCTAGAGGAGATTTTGATAAGTATCACAAGCATGCCTCAAATAGATATGTTTGAGTCCATGATTGTTTGGCATAATTGTAAGAATGTTGAACATAGTGCAAATGTTCCTCCCATATTTTATGGTGCTTGCTGCAATAACCACAAAGAATATGTATTACCTTTATATTCACCACTTTTGTTTGGCCATCATTTTGTGTATGGAATTTTGTTCTCTTCCTCAATTTGGTGCCCATGAGTCGCCATAAACTTGACAAAAACTTCCCGATAAATCAAGAATATCGATCACAAATAATGGATGTGGGAAACCTAAAATGTAGCCATACATTTTAAAAGGAAAATTGTGTAGTATATTCAGTTGTAAACAACTTATTACAAGAAATAAAAATACACATTTTGTTGAAATGATTCAAAACTACATAAAGATAATCATGACCTTTCATAGTCATAGGTATATCTCCCACAAAATCCATAAAAACACTTTCACAAGGACGGGAAGGAACATGAAATGGAGTATGCAATCCAAATTTTGTATATCTAGGCTTATTGATAACACATAAAGAACATCCTCTTACATATAGTGACACACTTTCAGTCATACAAGGACAATAAAAATACCTCTCTAATTGTGCCACTGTTTTTCCTACACCAAAGTGGACAACAATAAGAGAATTATGTGCTTCCCTTATGATGTTGACTATTTCTCCCTGTGGAATACATATCTTGCCAAGATTATACAAAAATTTATCATACACATGGTAATTTAACTCCTCCACTTGGTTACCTTGACACAAAGTTGCATATACATCCTTAAAATCCTCATCTAAAGTATATTTCTCAACATAGATCTCATGCATAATAGAATTATGCCTATGAATAATGGATGCACTAAAAATTAGTCTAGGTATCATATCAACAACTTTGTTATAGATACCTTTCTTATACCTTATCAAAAAGTGGAGTTGTTATAAGAAGCCCATCCATATGAAGTGCCTTGCTTGTTGTATCTTGGTTTGTGATTGCAAATATTCCATTGGTTGATGGGCAGTGTGAATGATATTTTCCTTACACATCAAGTAATGTTTCCATTTTTTCACACTTTGCACCAAAGCATACAATTCTTTGTCATATGTAGGATAGTTAATCACTACACCATTAAAAGTTTCACAATGATAAAAAATGGGTTTACCATGTTTCATAAAGTCCGCTTACGTGGAATAGTCATTTGCATTGGTTTGTATCTCAAATGATTTTTTAAGATTTGGAATTGCAAGTACTGGTGTTGTACTCATTCTCTCTTTCAATGCATCGAAGGACATTTTTTTCTCGCCTCCCCACTGAAAAACATGTTTCACACTTGTCAAAGCATGTAATGGAGCTGCAATGGATGGGACATTAGAAATTAACTTTCTCCAATATTGGGCTTCTCCCAAGGATATTTTAACCTCTGCTACATTATTGGATTTTGGCCAATTCAAAGTGACTTCGACCTTTGAGGGATCTATCTTCAACTCACCCCTTCCAAAAATACGACACAAATATACTAAATAGGTTTTCCCAGATTCACATTTAGACATCATTAAAACCAAATTTTCTTTCTTTAAGAAATCTAGAAATTTCCTAACATGCTTAACATTCTCTTCATGACTCTTGTTGAAAATTAGTATGTCATCTAAGTAGAATATCACAAAATCATCCAGAAAATGTCTTAAAACATCCTTCATAACCCTCATCAATGTTGTAGGAGAATTGCAAAGCCCAAATGACATAGCCAACCATTCAAGCAACGATATCTTTTTTTTGAAGTTTGTCTTCCAAATATCTCCTTCAACAATCCTAATCTCATGATAGCCACTCCTCAAGTACAACTTAGTGAAATAAACAACATCTTTCAATTGATCAAGTAAATCATCAATTCAAGGAAGAGGGTAACAATTCTTTACCGTGATTTTTTTCAAGGCTCTAAAATCCACACACATGTGCCATTTACCATCCTTCGTTGGCACTAAAACAATATGGGACCCGTAGGAGATGTGATTGGTTTGATGAACCCTTTATCAATTAACTCTTCGATTTGTCTCTTAATTTCTGCATTCTCCATGACTGACATTTGGTACATACCAATGTTTGGAAGAGGAGCATCCTGCTACAATTGTATCTCATGTTGGATTCCTCTTTTAGGAGGAAATATCTCTGGTTCCTTAAACATCTTATCATATGTGTTTATAACCTCAATCAAATCAGATTTAAGTTTTACATCACATCCTTGGAAGGGTTCATTTTCAACATCATCTTTGGGTTTGATCATCAAGAATACGAAATACTTGCTAGCATTAACAAGCCTCTTCATTTGTCCAAAATTGACAAGAGACAAATTCGATTTCTTGTGATGTTCTCTAACAATATACTCAATCCCATGTTTAAAAAAAAAAATATTTGTTCTCATGGAGATGAAATATGGTTTTCCTATCATATAGATATGTGCTTCAAAAAAAAAACCACATATGTCAAGTGGAAATACATCAAGCTCTACCTCATCAATGAAGTTTCCAGTGATGACAAATTTTAGTTTGCATTTTCTTGTCACTTGCAATTTTTCATAGTCACATACCCAACCCAAAGGATAAGGCTTAGGATTAGGAATAGTTTCGAAATTTAATTTCTTGACAATGATTTCTAAAATAAGGCTAGGTTGTGGTCCACTATAAAAAAAATTATCTATTTTGTTATGTTTTGAGATGGCTCTAATATAGAAAATCTCTATTATTTCTTTATCATTTTGAGTTTCATTGAGGTTACCAGAAGAACTAGTACTTGCAATAGAATCCTTACCTTTTAATCCCATGGATCTGACCGATGTTTCATCTCTGGAATTAGATCCTAAATCATGTTGTATAGTTATAGTAGTCTTTTGTTTCCCTTTGTTGTTAAAATTTTTGGGTCTCATCTTAGGATGAAGTTTCCAACAATGGTCTTCATGATGGACTTCCTTTGAACAGTGTTTACATGTGAGTTTTAGATAATTCCAAGAAGTTATAATCTTACCTCTTTTCTTGATATATTCTTGATTTTTGACCTCCCACCAAATGAGTGTTGCACTTTCCAACCTTAGAATAGCAAGTTGAATCTTTGTCTCATCATCATTTATTCTTTGTATCCTATAATATACTTCGATCTAATGAACCCAATTATCCAATTTCTCAGCATTTACCTCTCCATTATACATAGGTAATTGAAATTTTATGTCAAGCTTTAACAAATGAGTTTTACCATATTCTTTTGGAGATGTTGGAGGATATTGTGAAGGGTTAGATATAGAAGAAGATGAGGGTGAAGATGGAGGTGTAAGAAAAGGTGGAGGTAGAGGTGGTGGTTTGTCACCATTTCCTTCATTCCCTTTTGGAGGACCTTTATCACCATTTCCTCCATTTTCTTTTGGAGGGTTTGAGTTCTCTACTTGAAACCTCATATCCCTTTCTTCATATATAACAATTGAAGCATGGTCCCTTGGGGTAATTTTTTGGGTCAATTTTGTTTTAGTTTTATTGTACGTGTTGCGTGCATATGGTCAAAGGGTATTTGGGGTAGGTCAAAGTCCCTTAATTATTGTAAATGGTTAAAGGGAAAATACATGAATCTCAAGCCATGATTTGAAACCATGGTATGTGTGTGTTTTTTATAATATAAATATGTAAGAGTCGAGTGAGGAAGGACATGAATGGATAAATGAAATCTTGGATCAATTTTTTTATGCATCTTTGTTAGTATGGGTTTTTTTCTGGGTAGAAAGGCTCTTGTTGGCTATGTGCGCAGAGAACTAAGTCCTGAGTTGTGTGTAGAATCTCTTGATGTTTGCGCAGAAAGATAGATTGTACTAAATTGCAAATATATTAATAAAGAAGGCATTTTTGGCAAACTCAGATTCTTATGTGATTTACTGTCTTATATTGTTTTTTATATGTTTTAGAAATGGATTTTTTTTGGTGTTGTATAATTATTTTGGTAGATGGTTAATTGAATCTATGCGCAAGTATTATTCTATGTTAGATAAGTAGATCTGAATGAAGTAAAATTAACTACGATGCATGAAATTATCTCAAGTAATCGGTGATAATATATGGAAGGATTAGATCTGTTACCATTGACTGTGCATGTGAAAATATATTATATTAGTTGCAGTAAGTCTTATTAGATCTACCACATCAAAAAATCCCTCAAGGTGTGAAAACCTCGTTCCAGCATCCCCCCATACTGCTTCGGGTGAGAATTCGGTTTGCACAAGCATACCACTACCGAAAGGGACAATATTTGGAGGGTTTTTTTTGTTGCACAAATACTCTGAACCTTGTTCAGGACCCCTTAAGCCAAAAAATGGGAGGATTTGTGACTAAATTCACTATTGATCAGTTTGTATTGTATTCTAAAGTTGAAAGAAATTTTTTTAAGGGCCCTAGATGTAAGTTCATGCGCTCTTTGAAACTGTAGATTAAAATTCTATTGTGTGAACATGGTACTCTATGCAGCCATATTGAGTGAATGTCTTGTAGAGACCTGACCACGAGCAGTGGAATAAATTAAAGAGTATCTATAGAAGAAGGTTTTATTTATAGCCCTCTCAAAGTGAAATTTGACTATGACGAGGAGTCTAAAATTAGTAGCTCTCGTGAGTTTGTGCACTCGGAATAAGAGAAATTGCAATATCAGGCTGATCTTGTGTCATTGGCCATAGTTAAGATCTCGCCCACTCCACTCTGAAACTCATCTCACTCTAACAAGCCATCCATTTGACCTCCACCTCCACCACCAGATGCTGATATGGTTGCTTCCATGAAGTTACCTAATTTCTGTGGTATCGGGAACAAACGTAGTCCAATTCTAGTTTGTTACAGACGTTGTATGGACAATGCAACAAATTAATAATGAGGATGTTAAGAAAGCACAGATGGCTATTTCTTTTCAATATCTTACGCTCGATTGGTACATAAGGTATGTGGCGACAAACCATAATGCAACTATTGATAATTTGAAGGCTGCATTGAAGGAATAGTACAAAAAGCCAAAATAATTTTCTCAATGCATAACTAAGTTGAAGGAGATTCGCCAAAAATTAAATGAATCCGTATGGGAAGCAGATCAATGGTTGAAGTGCACCATCAAAGATGTACGATTTACTATTTATGACAAGAAACACAAAGAGTGGTTTATTACCATGATGCTACCGCATCTACGCCAGCCCCTAACTCAACAGAATATTACAACATATGCTAGAGCTATAGAGATTTCAATGAAGCTATTATCCTCACCGGTACGAGCTACGCAGATTGGGGCCTAGTAGATCCAAAGCAAGTTTGAGGAAATTCACATAGAAATACCGAGTCTATGCAAGGATAAAGGGAATGAGGTATGCACAAATGTATGGTGTATTCATTGTAAATTTTCTAGGCATTACAAGGATCAGTGCCCCGTACTCAATGACTATCTAACAACCAGAGGACCAAGCCCGCTAAAGAGCGTGGTAGGACCAAGTGGCACTCCTATGTTATGGTGCAAGATTTTTCAAGAAATGGGTATGAACACGATAGAGTTCTTCCCAAAGATTGGTAAATATATCCTTGAGCTTAAGCAGCCTTTGTACAAATTTTTCTTATCAGCGGAACATGACAAGAAACACTATCACAACTTTGATTTGATGATTGAACAAGCTAACCTATATAGGATGCATGTTGAACTAACATCACCAGCATCCTTGTCTGGGCATGGTGGAGTCCAAAGTAGAGGGCGAGGAAAAGCAGGAGGACCTGGGCCAGGAAGGGGGAAACTCATATACTATAATTATGGAAATGTGGGACATTAAGTGCATGAGTGTCTGAACCCAACACAATAATCTTGCAGGTTATTGAAGACAAGTTGATCATGTTATTGAAGATTTCCCTGTCCTGATTGAAAAAATACAGGAAAAGAAAACACAGACCCTCACTCAAAATATTCAGATGGTAAGACCTGAGCTATGCGAAGAAAAACCAAACGTGAATATCATTAACAGGAGTGGTGCAACCGTCGATGAAGACAAAGGGAAAAACTCTGATACTTATCTATGGATCCGAAAAGAACCTGAGAAAGAAAAAGGATTAAAATTACAAAGAGAAAAGGAAACCTTTGTAGAAGTGAAGAAGGTGTAGGTTTTAACCCTGAGCAGAAATTATCTACACACAAATCTTATAACAAAAAATAAACAATAGTGAGATCATAAAACATAAAATAGATAAACACAGAGATTTTCCCCTGGATCCCAAAACGGGATGACCAACTTGATTTTTCATTATGTTCTTGTTAGTGTTACAACACATATATATACATGTCGAAACATACATAAACCCCAATCCATTAACCCTGGATTAGAAAATAACCATAGTTCCCTTGATTGGATCTACAAAATACCAAGGGCCGAAAACCATCGTACCCCAAAAAACCATGTACAAAATCACGCACAAAACATGGGTGGGTCCGCCTATGAGTGGGACCACACACCAAAACAAATTTTGCTGGGGCGCTGCCCCGGACCCCGACAGGGGGGGCTGCCGGCCCCCCTGTGACCCCCCTGCTACGCCCGACGCAACGTACAACGCATGGGGCTAGTCGTGGAAAGAATATAACACATACCCAACATTCTCCCTCTTGTTATTTTCTTTCCACAGGGGGCCACAATAGAGCTTAGTAATTGGGCCAACTATTCAACACCCATTGTTTCTCTACACCAAGAGAACTTCTGAGTGCTCACAGACTTCGTCAATGCATCTGCAACATTCTTCAAAGTGTCCACCTTTACCAGAAACACCCTTTTTGCCTCAACCATATCTCTAACAAAGTGATATTGAACATCAATGTGCTTTGTCTTTTAATGATAAGCAGGGTTCTTAGCCAAGAAAATTGCACTTTGGCTATCACAATGTATCCTTATAGCTTGTTGTACCAACCCCATACTTGAACATAATCTCTGAAACCAAACTGCTTCCTTGCTTGCATGAGTGGCTGCTATGTATTCTTCCTCTGTAGTTGAAAGAGCCAGTACAGACTGTATTTTACTCATACAACTGATTGTGCCTCCAAATAGGCTAAACACATACCCACTTGTAGATCTTCTTTGGTCCAGATCTCCAGCCCAGTCTGCATCAAAAAAACCATGAATGTCCAACATTCTTTCCAATCCTGGTCTTCCGTGGTTGCACAAGACATAATCACTAGTGCCACATAAATATCTGAAAACCCGCTTCACTGCTGTCCAATGCTCCTTTCCTAGGTTTGATATAAACCTGCTCAATACTCCCACTGCATGTGCAATGTCTGGTCTAGTACAGACCATTACATACATCAGGCTACCTACTGCACTTGCATATGGAACACGGGACATATCCTCATCTCCTTCTTGTGTCTTGGGACATTGTTCAGCAGATAGCTTTACACCTACAAGAATAGGAACATTCACCGGTTTACTATCCTGCATATTGAACCTCTACAATATAGTCTCGACATACTTCCTCTGGTTTAACCAGAGCTTCCTCTTTGCCCGATCTCACTTAATTTCCATGCCCAAAATATAGTTTGCAGCACCAAGATCCTTCATGTCGAATTTGGATAACAGTTGGGTCTTTAAATCTTGGATAATTTCTTTGTCATTTCTAATCAACAACATATCATCCACATACAAGACCAAATAAATAACACTGTCACCAATTAATTTAAAATAAACACAGTGATCCTCCTTGCTTCTTGTGAAGCCAAGTCCCCGTATATAGGTATCGAGTTTCTGATACCACATCGTTGGTGACTGTTTTAACCCATACAGAGACTTCTTCAACCTGCATACCAGTTCTTTCTTACCCTTCACCATAAAGCCTTCAGGTTGCTTCATGTAGATGTCCTCTTCTAGATCCCTGTGAAGAAATGTTATCTTCACATCCATCTATTCTATCTCAAAATCAAATGCAGCAGCAACAGATAAAAGTAATCTAATAGAAGTAACTTTGGCAACATGAGAAAAAATATCACCAAAATCAATTCTCGGGACCTGGGAATAAATTTTTGCTACCAACCGAGCTTTTTATTTCTCCACCTTGCCTTCTACATTCAGCTTCTTCTTAAAAAACCATTTTCTCACAATGGGCTTCTGTCCAGCTGGAAATTTCATAGATCCTATGCCTCATTTTTGTGCAAGGATGCCATTTCATCAACCATGGCCTCCTTCCAGAGTTTTCCATCCTGGGAGTCTACTGCCTCCCTGACAGTTCTGGGATCATCATCAGTTATAGTTAAGGAAAAACCTGAACAGAAAGCATATTGACTATACCTTTTTGGTTGCCTTCTTTCTCAAACTGATCTTCTCAAAGCTAGAGTTTGTGGCTCTTCCTCTTCTGAATCTTCTTCTGTTGTAGAGTTTGATTCATCCTCCTTTAGCTCAAACTCTATCTTCTCAGGTTCCTTTAGTATGATTTCATGTTTAACAACATCTTTCACCTCTCTAAACACCACATCTCGGTTTTACACAACCTTCCTTGTTTCCGAGTTCCAAAGCTTGTAACCTTTTAAACCATCCCTGTACCCAATAAAGATGCACCTTTCAGATTTATTATCCAACTTGGTCCTTTTCTGCTTTGGAACATGTACATATGCATCACATCCAAATACCCTTAGATGTGAAAGAGAGGGTTTCTTACCAGTCCATACCTCATGTGGAGTCTTATCCTCCAACACTGATGAAGGTGATCTATTAACTAGGTAACATGCAGTCTCCACTGCCTCTGCCTAGAATTCTTTTCCTAACCCAGTACCACTGAGCATGCTTCTTGCCTTTTCCATCAGTGTTATGTTCATTCTTTCTACAAATCCGTTTTCGTGAGGTGTGTATGGAGTATTATTCTATCGTGCTATACCACACTTCTTACAGAACTCTTCAAATTCCTTATTGCAGAACTCCCCACCATTATCTGTCCTCAGTGCTTTTATCTTCTTCTCTGTCTAGTTTTCCACCAGAGCCTTAAATTCTTTAAATTTGTCAAAGACTTCATATTTCTTCCTCAAGAAATATATCCATGTATTCCTTGAGAAGTCATCTATGAATGAAACATAGTACACAGACTTTCCCATTGATGGAACTGACACAAGTCCAAACACATCACTATGCACAAGTTCTAATATCTTGTTCTCCTTCTTAGCACCAGAAGGAAAACTCCCCCGATTTTGCTTCCCATATACACAATGTTCACAGAAACCGAAATCCAGAGAGCAATTATACATACCTTCTACCATACCATTTCTATGCAGTATCCGAAGGCCCTTCTCTCCAATATGTCCAAGCCTTTGATGCCATGGTGTGCCCTGCTCTAGAGACGATAGAGCTTTCCGCTCCACTTTCGAGACACAAAGTAATACACCCATCAATAATAGTGCTACCTTGTAGCTTGTCTGAACTAAACTACTCTAAACTCCTACTGGTAATTCCGGTGCTCTAGGACCATCTTGCGAGGGCATCTTTCTCGGGCTCTTTGTTTTTACACTTGTCACCATCTTCTTCGAGTAAGATTGCAGTGCGAGAATACCAGAACACCGGAAGTGTTCTAATCCTTCTGTGCGACTTCAACTTCGGCCTTTCCACGTCCGACGATTCTGGCCTTCCTATCATCCCCTAGGAAGACATCACCACCATCACATTTCTCATACTCGCAGAACCACTCCCTATGGGGAGTGAAGTGAAAGGATGCACCTGAGTCAATCAACCATGACTCATGATCTACATGTGTATTTGAAGAAGAAGCCAAATACACATCCCCACCTTCATCCGAGGTGGTTTTTGCCTCTGCAGAAGGACCTTCATCAGATCCCTTTCCTTTCTCGGGAGCTTTAGATCTGCATTCCTTTTTGTAGTGTCCTTCCTTTCCGCATTTCCAGCACACCTTTACAAACTTTCCAGGAGATTTAGATCTCCCTCTAGATTTAGATCTCCCACTCGAAACCTTATTCTTGTTTCTATTTTGGGACCTTCCTCGTACTGATAAGGCATCTCCATTCTGGCCCTCCATATTTCTCTGTCTCATTTCCTCCGACAACAAAGCTAAGACAAGGTCATCAAAATTCAAGGTAGTTGTATTACTACCTATTGCAATAACTAGACTATCCCACGAGTCTGGTAGAGAACACAACAAACTGATGCACTTATCTTCATCTGAGATTTTAATATCAACAGATGACAATTGACTTACCACAGTATTGAAGGCATTCAGATGCTCTGTCACCGAGTCTCCATCCTTCATCCTTAGGTTATACAGATTTTTCCGTAGGAACAACTTATTCACCAGAGACTTAGATTGGTACAATGTCCCAAGTTTTTCCCACAAATTCTTCGTCGTAGCTTCCATAGATACATTCAACAATACTGAATCTGAGAAACACAACCGTATTTTGCTCTTAGCCTTCTGATCCAGTTTCTTCCAGTATTCATCTAACATTGTCGTTGGTTTAGTACCTGGATCTACCGTGATCCACTGATCTTTATCCACCATCAGATCCTCCATCTTGAGCTTCCACAACTTAAAAATCTGACCATTAAATTTCTCGATCTCTATCTTTTTGCCGCTCGCCATCTTCTTTCACTGCAAGAATCGATCCCGCAGATGTCCCACTGAACAAGGTCTACCTTAAGCCCGAGCAAAAAACCCTCAGCAGCAAAGGTGTCCCCTTGAAGCCAAAATAGCTCTGATACCAAATGTAGGTTTTAACCCTGAACAAAAATTATCTACACATGAATATTCTAATAGAAAATAAACAATAGTGAGAGCATAAAACATAAAACAGATAAACACAGAGATTCTCCCCTGGATCCCAAAATGGGACGGCCAGCTTGATTTTTCATTATGTTCCTTTTAGTGTTACAACACATATATATACATGTGGAAGCATACATAAACCCCAATCCATTAACCCTGGATTATAACATAACCGTAGTTCCCTTGACCGGATCTACAAAATACCACGGGCCAAAAACCATCGTACCCGAAAAAACCATGTACAAAATCATGCACAAAACATGGGTGGGTCCGCCTATGAGTGAGACCGCACACCAAATAATTTTTTGCCGGGGTGCTGCCCTGGACCCCGACAGGGGGGGCTACCGCCCCCCCTGTGACCCCCCTGCTGCGGCCGGCGCAACGTACAGCGCGTGGGGCTATTCGTGGAAAGAATATAAAACATACCCAATAGAAGGGTTTCGAAGAGGTGGGTACCTCAACGTCTAAAGCTTCAAGCAAACCTATGGACATGGCTGAAGGAGGTGAAGAAATAAAATGCTTCTAGTAGGCTTGTATTAAATTGTTGTGCAATAAGAATCTAGTCGAGAAACTCCAAGATTTAATAGACATATGTGTTGAGAAAGAACAGCTTTGGATGGAGCATAAGGTTGTTAATAATATATATAAAAATAAAAGAAGATATGGACAGTAAATGCACTTGAGTGCTCCGATTGGTGCATACAAGATGGATGAGGTCATTCTAGCTCTATGACCTGATGCAAATGTTTTACCAAATAAGACCTTGCAACAAATGGGAGAACCTGATTTGGAGTGGTCCACTATCAAGATGTGCATGGCGAATCAACAAAATATTATCCCTTTAGGAAGGCTCTCGCAAATAGTAATGGATATCAAAGGATTAAGGGTACTCATAAAATTTGAATCTATCTAGATTTTTGATGATATCGACCCCTATCCTGCGTTTTTGGCTTTGGATTGGGCTATCGATATGGGTGGCATCATCAACCTTAAGTACAAAAGTATGGTATTGGAAAGTAATGGAGCTAGGGTTGTGTTCCCCCAAGATATAGCCGGTGTGCCGAGATGATGATGTTGATCATATCTATAAGGTGAATGCATAGGGTGAAGACTAGATCGACCCGATAGTGGATGGAAGACTTAATTTGAATATAGATAGCTCCTGCTTTTCATATTTAGATGAGGAACTGGAGAACAGGAAGAACCAATTGCATGAAGTCCCTGCACTATGTTGCAATCAGGTGACAAAATATCTTTGATGCGTATCCTCAGAGTTATAAGATTTTCCTTATTATGATGGTCTGAGTAAATTTAATCTATTTTTAGAAGAACTCTGAAAAGATTTTGGAGAAGCACAACAGTTCCATGCACTTGATATAGCACTGCACTCAACCCCAACACGCTAGAGGGAGATGCGTAAAGGTAGCTTGGCTAACTAGGGAGAATGCACCCACATGATGCGTCTGTGATTTAAGAATCCAAATGCCATAATGGGAGAGACCTATTCCGGAGAAGGTGATCCACGCAAACATTTGGCTAGATTGATTGAAGCTTGGGGCAAAGAATCAAAGCCATAATGGGTGCATGTATTCATCCACCCTTTGAGAAAGGTTCCTACGAATTGATACCTCAATCCTAAGCTATGATGAGGAACCAATAAATGGAATGTGTTGACAGAAATTTTTATCCTGACCTTTATTTTTGAAAGTGGTTTCGGATGCCTGGACGACGCACTACAAGATATTCAGGAGGTAATTTTTGACACAAAAAAACTGTCGGTTGAGCATGCCTTTCCAACATGGGACACGCAGATGAAGGATATCATTGACTCTCAAATTTTTCAATTGAAAATAACGAGGAAGACCCAAGGAACATTACAATCCCTTAGTCTGAAGTAAAACACACAGTTGTTGGGCCTACAATTGAGTCACTACATGTAACTAAGCCTCTGAAGATTCGGAAAGTCAATGTTGGCTTAGAATAATAGTCAAAATTAACAAAGAAATGGGACTACAAGGATGATGGTAACGTGGTTAAGGTCACTGAGATATTGACTCAATATCATGAGTTATTTCCTCTGAATTTTTTTGAGCTAAAGGGGATAGTAGGAGATCTCGAGGTAATGATGATCACCTTGAAACCGGATGCACGACCTGTGAAGCAGTGCCCGTATAGGTTGAATCTGAAATACAAGCATAAGGTCAAAGAGGAATTGGAGAAAATGGTTGCTGCAAGGATCATAGAACCAGTGGAAGAATCATATTGGGTAAGCTTTATGGTGGTGCAAGACAAGAAAACCAAGGGAGAAATAAGGATTTGAGTGGATTTTCACAAATTAAATGATTTTTGTGTACATGACCCATTCTCGACCAACTTTTCAAATGAAATACTGGACAATGTGGGAGGACAAGAGGCCTACTCATTTGTGGATGGTTTCTTCGGATACCACCAGATAAGAATCACGCTAGAAGACCGAAGCAAGATAACCTTTGCGACAGAGTGGGGCTCCTTTAAGTAAAAAGTAATGCCATTCGGTCTCAAGAATGCGCTAAATATCTTATCGCACGTGGTAGTAGTTGTGTTCAAAGAATACATCTATAAATTTCTAGAATTATATTATGATGACTGGACTGTATTTGGATTATTGAGGAAGCATGTGTCGACTCTGCGCCTAATGTTCGATAGTTGTTGGAAGTATCAGATCTCGCTCAATCTGAAAAAGTGAACATTTTGTGTCCCATTTGGATCTAGAAAATATCACTGTTATTTTTAACCTAGAAGTTCTCGCAAATGTAAAACCGTTGCGCTCAACTTTTGGGCATACAAGGTATTACCAGAAATTTATTCAGGGTTGTGTGCTCATCACTGCACCCATGGAGAAGTTGTTGAAGAAGGATGCCTCATTTTGTTGGGACGCAGACTGCCAGAAGATCTTTGAATTTCTTAATGATACGATGGTCAGTGCACCCATATTGTTCTTTCCATACTCGACAAAGGAATTCCATTTACATGTTAATGCCTCCTGCAACATGCTGAGAGTTGTCTTAGCACAACCAGGACTCGGAGAGATTGACCACCCTATTGCATTTTCTAGAAGGAAATTTTCAACTGCGGAGTGTAACTACTCGACCACGGAGAGGGAAGGAATAGATATGGTCTACGCAGTGCATAAGTTCTACCACTATATGTTCGGAGGCCATTTTAAGATGTTTACTGTCTACTCTACTCTGAAGTACCTAGTCAAAAAGCCTGTGTTGGGGGGCAAGATCTGAAGATGCATGTTGTTATTTCAGGAATATGACATTGAAGTAATTTTTAATCTTAGGATACTGAATGCTCAGCCAAACCATCTATCATGCATTGAAAGTGGAGAAGAGCCAACTAGCTTGGAAGATGGCTTACCAGACACACAATTATTTTCCATTAAAGTAGTCAATGATCACTTTGGATATATTATTCATTTTTTGACCACTAGAAGTGCACCCACAGAATATACGATGAAATACAAGAAATATCTAGTCACACGCGAAATTCATTTTACTTTGATTGTTGGCCAGTTGTACAAAATGGGCACAACTGAAGCCCTAAGAAGGTATGTGCTGGAATTCGAAAGAAAATATATATTAGCCCAGGCTCATGGGGATTTGTAGGAGGTCACTATGCAGGGAAAGAAATTGTGCAAAATATTTTATAGGTTGGGTTGTGGTCGCCCACGGTGCACAATGAAGTGCATGAGTATTGTCGTGCTCCAACAATAACTTTCACCATTTCATTTATTTCAAAGAATGATTTTTGGAAATTTCTCTCATCCTCAAACATAGTGTCAAGGCCCTCTTCATGTTCCATGACTGGTGAAGCTTGAGGTGACACTTGAGGTGAAACCTGAGGTAAATGTTTTATCCTTAAACTAGCTTCAGGACCCACAAGCTTTCATTTTCTTCTTTTGAGCTTCAGCCTTGTAAGCATTAGAAAAAATTTGCAACAAAAATAAACCTTCAAAATAACCAAATCTTTGATACCAAAATTATATATATTTGTAAACTTGAAGGTTTTATGAAATGTGCAAGTTAAATTTTCTGTCCTTTAGGGAATTGATCAATTTGCAAAAGCACATAATTAATGTTTTTTTAACTCAGTTTGTAGCATAAAACAAAGATAATAATACCATACATAACAACAAAAGACAAATAAATGATAAAGGAGTTCATCCCTCCCGGGCTACATCTCCTGGTCCGGCTTCCAATGTTTGGCCTCTTTCATTATGTATTCAAAATTGTGATTACGTAGATTTACAGTGTTCAGAATGTAAAGCTATGTCTCCAATAGCTCTAGAACAGTAGAAAACCCCAAGCTAGGGTCTTGTTGGGCTCAATTTGGTCAAAAACTGAGAAATTTATGCTCTAGATAAGTTTTACTACTAACTACACTACAAACTAGACTCCTATGCTAAATTTTCTTAGAATTATGCAATTCCAGGGCCTGTCGAGCACCATTTTTGCCTCTCACCAGCAAGCTTCCCACTGGTTCAGGTGCATTTTTTCGCTCCCTTTAAATGCACAGTTACCCCCTTTAACAGAAAATTTGGGCCACATGGTGCCATGTGCCTAGGGGCTAGGCCTAGCCACCAGCTCTCGTCGGCATAGCCCCAAATTTCTCGGCCGCAGTTTTGTTTAGTACATAGTTACAAGGGTTAATCCAAATTTCCTTTGCACCTGTCTCCATGGAGCTCCTCCCTCTACACTGCTCTAACCATATATTACATAACATGACCTCGGGCGATAGCTAAGCCCAGAGCCCTTGGTTGCTCTGGTTTTGGTCTCGTAGGCATGTAGTGAGGAGGAGCCTAGGGCTTAGCCATGGCCCCTTCCCCCAACTCAAATCCGTGGAAGGTTCAAATATCATTCCACCATTATGTTTTAGGAGAACCTCCCATGATGCATTAGTAATGTGTTGCATTGTTGGGCATGAGGTCACCTATTTGAATCTCATTGTGGCCAGTTCGACCATGAACCAAAATTTTCTTCCAACCCAAGATGCTATGTGGTTTCTTGCCATTGGGCCACATGGCTGCCATTCATAGGACCAAATAAACAATGCCAATAAACCAATCAAAATACAACAATCATGAACAAATCATGTGACGCCACCTCTTGTCATTGGCCTAAAATGTATAGTCAACTTGTGTACCAAGTCAACAAAACGTGCAAAAAAATTAGTTCGTTAGGAAAACGATGATAATACTATATACGGAGCATACGATATCGGTTTTGAGCAATTCAAGTTATGTTGGATTTACATCAGATAGCTCTAAGTTATGGAACTCGTTTTGATCAATTTTGGCCACTTTCCTTTTTGAGCACTTTAATAGGACTAGAAGTCTATTGAAATTTATATTTTCAATCTTGGTTGAAAATATATCATTAGGGATTGTTAGAAGCAATGTGCTATTTTTATTTCCTCAATAGAAACATAGCATTGAGAAACTATTACTGTAACTCAAGAATATTTGTGGCTTTGATGGATCCTTTAGAGTTTGGACTCTAAAAACATCATTTGACCATATTCGACTAACATAAATAGAGTACCCTTTAGTTAAAATCATTGGGACATACATGCAATTCATTGGAAACTTTTTAAAATCTATACAAGTTCAATTTGTAAATATTTTCGAAAAAATAGATTAATAATGTGAAGGTTACAACATAGGAAATTGTTTAATAACTAAGTTATAACCCTATCTTTTATGTGAACAAAGTTGCATGGGGCATTTTCCAAATTCTTATTTCTTACTCAAATACAACAAAACCTTGTTTTAACCAATAATCTAAACCTTTGATGATAAGATAAGGTTTTTATGTAACAAGGTGATTACAAATATTCTTTCATAATTTGTGTTAAAAGAGTGTTACAAGGATTTGTGTGATTAATTGTTACATTTAGTTAGAAAATTTATTCTTTAAATATGAATAAGATATTAAAA
Source organism: Pinus albicaulis (assembly GCA_034641835.2). Classification (NCBI taxonomy): domain Eukaryota; kingdom Viridiplantae; phylum Streptophyta; class Pinopsida; order Pinales; family Pinaceae; genus Pinus; species Pinus albicaulis. Next base: position 95,023,838 of record CM076575.1, read on the forward strand.
TTAATTGATTAAAAAAGTCTTCATAATTAATATAAATAAACGAAACTTTGTAGTGGATATCAAACTCATTTTTATTTTATCATCTAGTTTCCAATTTAATCTCAATGTATCAAAAATAAATAAAATTATTGTTATTAAGAAAGAAATAAAAAAGGTCAGAGTGGAGTGGTTGTGCAGTGCAATGTGCTATGGGGAGGAGACATGCTATAAACTCCAGTTATGCTATATGTCACATGTCAAGCATGGAGTATCGCAGACAACTTGAGTGACCAAAAAAATAAAAAATAATAGAAAACCATAACAAAGTAGAGCAATAAATTATATTTTAAAAATAAATACACAAATATAACACTCATCAACTTCATTCTATAAATTTTGAAATTTGGCTTCTTTTGTTTAATATAGAGAAACAACTTTCAAGAAAGTCTCAACTTTAAATTATATCCAAAACTACATATAAATTTAAATGTTAGTAGGAAGTCTCTATCCATGAAATCTAATAAAAAAAAATTACATGTTAAAAGGAAATATTTTTCATCTTCCTTTATAAAGATTGTACTTAATTTTAAATGTAAATAAAAACTCCTGTTCATCTCTCAATAAAAATCTTACATAAGTTTAAATGTGAATAGAAACTCCTTTTCATCTCCCTCAATAAAGATTTCAAACAGAGGGATGTAACTTTTTTAATGCTCATCTCCCTCAATAAAAGGTTTCAGAAAAAAGAATAAGTAACAATTTCCTTTTGGACTGCGTGGAATTCCTGCCCAAAAGAAATTGACCTATTATCAAAGTGATATGTGACAGTCAAAACCTATGTAACAATCCAAAGCTATTATGAAAGTGATATGTAACCATCAAAACCTTTTAACTACTAGTTAAAAACTAGTGCAAGAAACCGTGCAAAACTACATCAAAGATGGTGGATGTACACTAATAAGAATGGAAGATCAATTATGGAACTTTTTCATCAATCAAAGCAATTATGAAAAGGAAAACTTAACTGCTGCTTTGTTTTCAGATATGAACAACATAACAATCATGATTTCAGTTTTTAAGATTTGAATGAATCATGTGAAGTCAGTACGCTGCCCACGGTTCTTGTGGGCCTGTACGAAGGCATTTCTTTATGCCTTCCAATAAGAAGAGCTAGCGTAATGGATATTTACAAATTATTCAAATTTGAGAGGAATCTAGGAGACAATTGAAATTGTTGGACGAGTTTAATTTGAACGCCAAAAGAAATAAGCAGGGGATCATATTCCATTATCCAGAATGAGTATAATGATCCCAATGATGTCATGAGTATTTTATGAGTATAATGGTAGATTTTAGAAATAATTTAGAATCTATCTAATCTATTTTTATATGGATAGCAAATTGTCCATTTATAAATAACAAAATTTGGAAATATATAAATAACAAAATTTGGAAATATTTTAAAATCTTATATATTAGAATTAAATTAAATTTTTTGATTTATTGTTTTCATCAAATTCCTAAATACTTTGGAATTCTGCAATCCAGCTAAATTCGCCATCGTACAATAATAGTGATTAAACCTTTCTAGTCACTATCAAATATTGTAGTATCGATTATAGATTTAAATTATTGCAAACGAGGGAAAAACGTATTATAAAGAACTGAGAGGAAGGGGAATCTAACCCTAATACAAGTTGAGGTTCGCCATTTCAATGTTTATTGATTGTGGGAATAAAAATATTTCCACAAACCAGGGAATGGTTCTCTGGACCCCTGATTTGACCCAGATTCGACAGAAATTTCAGTTTTAAATTAGCATTGTCGACGGACACCACAGGATCTGGCCTGAAAGAAATTTTAAAAAATGAGAAAGTCATAGTGTTTGAATGATTTTTTTTATTGTAGAAATATATTCAGTATCATAAAAACAAATTTGGACACGTAAAATTCTGAAATTTAATTTAATAACTGTAATTTAAATATACAAATATTTTTACAAGATTTTATCATAATTTTACTTAAATTTCCATTATTTTCAAAAATAATTTATTATTTGTTTTTAATGTCCATATATATATATATTGGTAAAAAAGCTCCTGATTCAACCATATACGGACTCCTGTTCCTACCATATGCAGAGGACAGAAGTTTCAATTTAAAATATCCAAATTTCCCTGCATAGCGATGATAAGACTTCTGATGCTACCATATACATAGGACAGAGATTTCAATTCAAAATATCCCACTGTCCGTCGTGTATAATGATGGTAAGACTATAATTATAGACAAGAATACAAAGGGCACGGACAGTACTCCATCTAAAACTTTCAATCAAAAGCAAACCGATGTCACTATATAAAGAACACTGCCGGTACTCCCCTAGAAATTTCAATTAAAAACGGACTTATGTCGCCATATAATGATGAGAAGGATATGAAACCTTTGGCAGTAGCTCTATAGACTATAATCATAGATAAGAATAAAAAGACTGAAAATACAGATATTCGTTATATAATGATGATAAGTCTACAAAGACCTTTGATGACACCGTGTCTCCACAAGAAAAGTGTGTGTGTCATCCCATGAGCTTGGAGACGAGAGATTACCAAAGTCTCATTGATTATTGTTAAGACTAAGAGTTCAAAATAAGGGTTTAACATCAATTTTGTATTTATGTTTTTCAATCCATTCATGTTTCAACTGTTGGAGTAATTGTTACATTCGTTTTATTCAAAATTAACTTAAATTGTTATGCTGGGAGCATTAGATTAATGCTCCCTCAAGTTCTTCGTAATCGCTTGGAGTTTATTAATATCAGTTGGTTTTGGTGTAATCCAACAACTCAATATGATATTAGAGCTTTGGACAAGTTTAAATTCCCCAAGTTGCATACTAGTTATATTCTTTTATTTGCGTTGGAGTTGTGTTTCAGAAGGATCATCATATTGGGAATTAGTTAACTGGACTAATTGTCACTCTAGGAGTTATTTTAGGAACATAGGATTAACTATTTACTAGTTCACTCAATGTAATGGTAAGTGTTTGGAAGTTTAGTATATTTTAGGAACATGGCACTAATCATCCACTCTAGATAATGGTAAAGGTTTGGAAATTTATTATACTCTAGAAACACGACACTAATAGCCTACTCAATAGAATGGTAAAGATTTGGAAGCTTAGTAATGTCTACTGATTTTGGTGTCACAAAATACCATTTGACCACCAAGTTGAATTTAAAATGGCTATTTAAATAATTGTCACATTGACATCCTTAGAAATTATTTTGTGTAAAAGAAATATAATAATAAAAGTTTGGAAATTTATTAAGTGGTAAAAGTTTTAGTGTAACCTAAAACCATTAACCTAATTGGGTTTGAAAGTGTGTTGGAGTGATTGTCAGGTTAACCTCATTGTCATATTAACCTCATTGAGAATCATTTAGTATAACTGGAAACTTCAATATGAACTTAACTTCCTCGACAACGGCCAAATTAAACAAAAGTCTACTGATAACTATAAACAGTTATGCATATGCACCCATTCCTGGCTCAACTCATTGTCCAGACGTTGGAAGACAGGCCCACCAGCCTATTTATGCAAACAAGTGGATTGTCAAGTTACTTAATAGTATAATATCATTTCCAGAATCTTGAGTCGGTTATCCCCACACCAATGCACAATAAAAGCTCCATATATACATTTCACTAGCTTTGCTGAGTTGGTTATAACCATACTCATACACATTAAAAGCTCCATGCATACATTTCACATATTTTACTCAGTAGGTTTGACTGTTTATTCTATGTTATATTCAGCAATTTGATTTAGCTCTATTTCTGAAATATGGTCATATTACTTTACGAATTCCTATTTGACAAGGTGTCAAAAGGTTTCCAGCATGACAGCTGATTTCCTTTACCCACTTATGGGTGCAATATTGTTTAAAGACAATTTGATAGTTATTAGTAGTTTTTGTTTATTGAAAATGATCGCAGAGATAACTTGATAATAGGCTGTTCTAGTGGACAGCATGGTTATTGACAAAATGATTTTTGAAACATATTATTGAAAATAATACTTTGTTTTTCCATGCTTATTTATTAGTTGGGTTGTTTGATAGCAACGTAACATCTCTCACACGACCATAGTTTCAAGGATGGACGCCCTATTCATTTTCAGGTTATGGTGGTCATAGTGAATAACTTAGTTGCCACATATTATAAGTTTTTGTTTTCAAAGACAACTCTATGTACTTACATATCAAAATAACAAGTCAATTCAGGGTCTATACTAGTCTAGATCCATCTTAACTACAAATTTATCAAGCTTTGAGAAGGCTCTCTCTAGGTGCAAAATTTTCTTCAAGTTTTACACTCAAAAGAGTTTTCCCTAGAGAGATTTGATCCCTCTTGTAGCACATCCCTAGTTAAGATGGATCTAGGTTGGCTTTAGTAGTGTGAGACCAAGGAAAATCTATAATATCACGAACATTTTATCAATAATATGTAAATACATCTAATATTAATATAATAATTTTAAATATGCTAAATATGTTTGAGATTTATTGAGTAATTTTAATTTTAAATTTGCTAGTTTGTTGAGATGATAAATATTGTAAAATAAGTTTAATGATGAAAATGATGAAATCAAATTTTTGAATGCAAAGTGAGAATTCAATAATATTGAATCTATTAGAAATTATAAGAGAGCATAAACACACAATATTCACACACACAATAATTGAATTCTATATTAAATCACATTAATACATTACAATATTTATAGTGCTGCTGAGATCCAACTAATTCCATTCTTGGAGGGAGTAGTTGAGAGAATCTCTCAACATCCTCCAACACACCAAACCAATCCCTAAACTGTAGTATGCATCATAAATGAGGAATTATCTCAACACCCCCCCTTAATGCCTACATTACAGAAATGGAGAACACACTAAATTAATACAAACATTTGTCTGCCCTAGTCTTCATTAACATTTGTACCCACTCTGAGATCTCATAGAAAACACTCTTTTCTCCACCATTTTCGAGCTACCATTCAACCCATTTAAAATACATTTGTTTCTGACCAGCAATAATGAACTTCGCAAGATCAACAGTATTGACAACTCAGCTCGTCGGGGATTCCGTGATAAGAGCTCACAAGTGATGAACCATCTTATGGACCAATCACCATCTGTCGGATATTTCGCTTTCGCCTATCCATCAGTGGCTAGGCAAATGGTGTGAATATTGAATGTGTTCAAGAGCTAATCTAACAACTTGACATGCTTCACACAAATGGATCTCATACTGTAACCTGTAACTGATGCTCTTGGCCCGTAGCACAACAATATCAGCATATAACAAATTCACACAATCAAATTAGCCAATTTTTCTCTCGTCCCTGTAGAACGTAGAGAACGACTAATTTAAATAATGCTAAATTGTTCATACTTGGTTCTGCATTGTACAAATCTCACAACAAATGTCACATAATATATATCTAACAAGCAGCTTTAATTTCTCTAGCAGTATAGCACCTTTCTCCCAAAAATTTCTAGCAATTGTAGCCTCCGTACTTCGCAAATAAATTTGTAGCTTCCATATATCTACCCTCTTATTACATATAGTTGACCAACAACATAGTTGGGTCAACTCAGATGATAGCCAAATACATGTTCCTGATGAATGAATTGCCCGTAAATGTGTAATAAACCCACTAGCAATAACGTCATCCCAATCTTCATCACCCAAAACCACACACGGCTATAATTCATTCATGTCACAAAATACTGTTATCATTCTACTTTTTTGTACGTATGAATGGACACATAGAGTTGAAAGCAGAAAAGCAGATGACCCACTCTTTCAAAGAACTGAGAAAACGAGTGGGCTTATATAACTAGTAGCTGGAGAGGACTGACAGAGAGAGAACTAACGTACAACTAACAAAAGCATTGCTGATGTTCTCATTTTGTTCGTAACGACAAAAATGTATACGTGGGTGCATATTCCTTCGTTTTATTCTCATATCAATGCAGGCTCTTGTTTAATCATGCGTTGAATATTTCGATCCGCAACTCCTATGACATAAGTGCAAGATTAAGATGTGTGTGTTTCGTTACCACATAATCAAAAAATTGCGGCGGAAATGGTCTCTGCCCCAGGTGCAGTCGGGCCCTGATTTGTCACAGATTCAATGCGCTGACACTTGGAATCCTCCCCCTCAAGAACATGCTTGCTTGGATTTTGAAGAAATATCTGCGGCCTTTCGTTCTGTTTCAAATACGATCCACGCAACACACAGCAACAAGGTGGACAAAATGGACAAAATCAACACACCGATCCACGGAAGGATAAGGGAATGACAACTGAAATAAATACTTCCGTAAACTCTTCAACCAATCACTGTGCCCCTACACAAACTCACAAAAACTTTCACCTAGAAAATAAACTATCTACTCTCCTACAGCAGTGGTTTGACAATCATTGCTCTCACATCTTCCTGGCCTTCCCGTGAGGGAATCAAGCCAGAACTGGCTTTGATACCATATTAGAAATTATGAGAGAGCAGAAACACACAATATTCACACACAGAATAATTGAATTCTATATTAAATCACACTAATACATTACAATATTTATAGTGCTGCTGAGATCCAACTAATTCCATTCTTGGAGGGAGTAGTTGAGAGAATCTCTCAACATCCTCCAACACACCAAACCAATCCCTAAACTGTAGTATGCATCATAAATGAGGCATTATCTCAACAGAATCATAGAAAATGTGAATAGCCTTCATTATGATCAATCTCAAAATATTTTCATGTACTATTATTATTGTCACCCTTGTTAGTTTTGTCATCTTTTCATATGGATTATATGAAAAAGATAGTAGAAACCATAAATCATAAACCATTTAAATATTTAGCTCTAGTTGTTGTAATAAACATCATACCTTGTTTCTCTTGCCCTCCAATATCATTAGGTTTAATTACTATAACACAAAGGTTGTTCGACATTGTCAATAATATTTCCTGCTTACACTCGAATCAATGGACACTATTAATCCAATGACCTTAAAATTAATGTACCATCATACATCAAATCAGAAATCAACATATACATTGAAATCAATGCATCTAATGCAAGAAATAAAATAAGATTAGAAAACAACATCTACACATAAATCAATGCATCTAATGAAAGTAATCAAATAGGATTAGGAATCAACATATACACTCAAATCAATGCATCTAAAGCAAGTAACAAACAGGATTAGAAACCAACATATACACTAAAATCAATGCATCTGGTGCAAGAAATCAAATAGGATTATAAATCACCATCTACACTGAAATCAATGCATATAGTTCAAGTAATAAAATAGGATTAGAAATAATTTACATTGAAAACAATGCATACATTGTAAGCAATCAAATATAATTACAAATCAACGTCTACATTGAAATTAATGCATCTAGTGCAAACAATCAAATAGTATTAGAAATCACCATCTACACTGCATTTAGTGCAAGCAATCAAATAGTATTAGAAATAATTTATATTGAAATCAATGCATAGAGTGTAAGCAATCAAATATAATTATAAATCAACATCTACATTGAAATTAATGCATCTAGTGCATGCAATCAAATAATATTAGAAATCACCATCTACACTGAAATCAATGCATTTAGTGCAATCAATCAAATAGAATTAGAAATCATCTACATTGAAATCAATGTATATAGTGCAATTAATCAAATATCATTAGAATTCAAAAGCTACACTAAAATCAATGCATCTAGTGAAAGAAATCAAATATGATTAGAAATATTCATCTACACTGAAATCAATGCATCTATTGTAAGAAATATTCTTCCCTCTTTCCCCGTCCATATATATTTATATGTCCCTCCATCTCTCCTTTGTCTCTTTATCTCACCCCCACAAACACACACACTCTCTCACTCCATATTTATCAATCTCCTTGTCTGTCCCTCCCTATCTCCATCTACCTCTTCTTTCTCTTCACCTTCCATCTATATCTCTATCTCTGTTTCTCTTTCTATATCAACCCCAAAACAGACACTCTCTTTCTCCAATCTATCTACATATCCCTCCCTCCTCCTCTCCCTCCCTCTCTCTCTCTCTTCCACTCCCCTCCCTCTCCCCCAATTCTATCTCTCTTCCTTCCTCTTATCCTTTCTCGCTCTCCCTCCATCTTCCTTATCACTCCTCTCTCTCTCTCTCCAACTTTCACTCTCTATGTATTTCTTCTTACCTCCCTCTCTCCCCCCCATCTCCATCTCTCTTTCCCTACCTCTCTCTCTCTCTCTCTCTCTCTCTCTCTCTCTTCACCTTCTAACTTTGTTACTATATGCCTCTCTTTCTGCTTCTCCCCCCCATTCTCTCCATCTCTTCTTCTTTGTTTGTTTATCTCACCCCAAACATACACACTCTCTCTCCATCTCTCCCTTGTCACCCCCCCTCTCTCTCTCCACGTGTCACTCTTAATGTTTTCTTTTCCCCTAGCTCCCTCCCCTTCCAAATCCAACTCGCTATCCATCCCTATCTCCCCATCCAACTCAAACTCTCTCTCCCTCCATCTCTCCCACTCCATCTCCATATTTCTATCCCTCCCTCTCTCCTCCTCCTCTCTCTCTCTCTCTCTCTCTACCCTCAAATCCTCTCTCTTCCCCCATCACTCTATCTCTCTCCAACCATGTTAACATATCACTCCCTTTCTTCTTCTCTCTCCCTATCTCCCCCTTGTCTCCACCACTCCTTCTTTGTCTCTTTATTTCACACCTAAACATACACACTCTCTCTCCATCTCTCGCTTGTCACTCCCTCTCTCTCCACTTCTCACTCTATATGTATTTCTGCTTCTTTCACCCTCCAAATCCATTTCTATATCCCTCCCTCTCTCCTTCTCTCTCTCCCACCTCCATCCTTATGTCTCCCTCTCCCTCTCTTACCCTTCTCTAAGTCTCTCACTCCTCTCCATCTCTCTCCCTTCATTCCTTCTCTCCCCTCTCCTTCTTTAGTTTATCTCCATCTCTCCCTTGTCACTCCCTCGATTTCTCCACCTGTATCATATATCTTTGTTCTTCCCTCCTATATATATAACAAATTTAATATTGTATTAATATAAAGTTATTAATTTAATAATTTTAATATTATAATATATTAGTATGAATATTAGATTTAGTAATAATAATTAAAATAATCTCAATATTAATGTTATGGTTAATAATGATTTTCTTGCATGGTATTATTATTAATTTGGTCCATAGGCTTCAATATAATTAGATCTTGAATTATACTCTTATTTGATATATTTTATTTATTTACTTTACTTTTTTATGTCTGTTTTATAAATGCGGTATTTTTATCATGGTATTTTTATCATGGTATTTGGCCCACGGTATTAATAATAATTTGTCCCGTGGTATTTGGCCTATAGGCTTCACTAAATAAAACTTCTTTTTTAGTTTTTGTAAATATAAATAGGTTTATGGAGTAAATATAAAAAGATGTTTTATTTATTTACCATACCTCGAATTTATTTATATTTTTATTTATTCACCATACTTCTCAAGTAAGTATTAAAAAATGTTTTATTTATTTACCATACCTCTAGTTTATTATATTTATATTTATTTATCATATATCTTTTTTGAGGTGTTTGTAAAATTCTTCATATTTTAAATTTATATTGTTTACATTTATTTTTTATTATTAATTTATATAATTATGTAAGTTATTTTTAAAGCCAACATTATTTTATATATATGTATATATAAGTTTTTACTTTGATTTTATATACACTTACCCATCTCAGTGATACTGAGTGAAGAATGTGCCGCTCAACGCAATGAACGACTTAAGCAAACACTACCTTGGCTTTGAACTTATAGTTTATGCGAACACGTATACAAGCTCAGCTAAACTCATAAATCACTTCGTTATTTTAATTTTTAGTGGAGTGTAGGTTTGGTAAGCTTTTAATATTGGATGGAGATTTAAATGTTTTTTTTGCTGAGTGTAGATTTGGTAAGTTTTTAATATTGGATGGAGATTTTGGGGATTTTTTTAGTTGAGTGTAGATTTGGCAAGTCTTTAATATTGGGTGGAAGTATGATTTGGATGTTATGTTTAGATCTATCCACTTGTTAGATGTTGTGATCAAGATTATGCTAATATAATTTAGAATTTAATAGCATAATTATTATTTTTTTATATTGTTTTCACATTTTATTCTTTATCCAAAATGTGAATTAATAACCTAATTAAAACTAAGCTCCAACAAATAAAATAATTAAAACTAAAGTCACATAAACCAAATAATTTACCCATCATAAATTATGCTTTCCTATATTTATCATAAAATGACATTCAAAACATATATCTTTATTTTAAAAAATATTAAAAATAAAAATTATATATATATATATATATATATATATATATATATATATATATATATATATATATATATATATATATATAGTTGTGAAATGCATGTTTATATTAAAATTGTGGTGATGTGGACTTGATTGCTCCTACCCAAAGGCTATCTTTAAATATGAAGCTGATTAACTCGGTACCACACATATAGTGAAACCACATCATTACTTTAACAAAGTTGATTTAACATTGTATAGTTCTACATATAATCAAATCGTCATCATTAAATAAAAATTGTCTTTTTTCTTTTTTTCTTTTTTTCTTTTTTTTTTCAGAAAGAAAAAAGCTTTGTTTGTATTAACAGTGCATATATCGTAGCATTACATTCCCATCATGAGGTGATAAGAAAACCATGATCCAAAACAAGATTTTCCTTTGTGACAACTTCTAAGGAAGAAAGGAGTCAAAAATGAAAAAATATGTAGGGATCATACATTACTCGGGGTAAAAACACCCAAACCAAATTTCGAGTCCAAATAAAAGATACACAAACAGAGAAACCCTATTAAAACAGGAGAAACATTGCCGTCTATTACTGAACTCATCAAGACTATGAATAAAAAGGGAAAAAAGAGCATAGGATATAAACTGGCTCCCTTGATAAATGTTGTGTTGTCCCTGTTTGTATTAAAAAACCACTGCATCATTTGAGATTAAAAGCTTTGTTAAAATGTGAAACTTCTTGTAAAAACTAGTATGTAAACCGACACTCTTGTATGCATATGACTGGCTCGTTGGTATTTCATCTGATCTGGCTCGTTTGAAAAACAACAAAGTGTTTGAAAATAAATGTGTCAGGCTCGCTTGACAGCTCCATTAGATGTATAATCAGGCTTTACTAGTATGATACGACCTATAAAGTCAAAGTTGATAAAACAGAAAATGTGTGGAAGGAGGGTCGTATATCAGCGTCTGTGGAGGATATGATTAGGTGCCTTTGTATATTTTTTTATCAGGCTCGCTTGACCGCATGCCAGATGGGATAGTGAACATAGAAAAATATGATAGACTAGTCCATCAGATCACTAAGGCTCCATAAAATAGATTGAAGATCATATAAGCTGAGCGAAAGAAAGTATGATAGAAGCCCGAAACAGAGAAGCATCAGTAGGCAATCAGGCTCGCTTGAAAAGATTATAAAATTAGGCTCTCTTGATTATTGTAGATTATTGTCGAATGAAATAGAGGCAACCAAAAAGAGATTAGGATTAGCAAAAAACAAAATTCCAAACCATGGAAACATATATTACCGGCAGATAATCATCGAATGCAGAGTGTGTTATGGAATAGGAATGGTAGATTCCCATGTCTGAGCTCCATCCCTGTATTGAACCACCTGTATATTACCAAAATCAAAATTTAACCCCATTTTGGATAGTCCATCAGCTCGCATATTCAGATCTTTGTATATGTGGGAGATAGGAGGAGAGCCTAGTCTATGCCATAGACGTCAAACTCGGATAATCCACCCCTATAGATCCAGGGATTGTATTTGTATTCTACCCATGATACATCCAATGACCATTTCAGAGTCTCCATATATATGAACCTCAGATAACTCCATGTTGACAGCTGCATAAAGCCCTCCCCAAAGTGCCATGAGTTCAGCCTTGTTGTTGGTACCCGAGCCACCATTCCAATTTAAGTGGATCCTTTCTCGTCCTGAAATTTTTATCTAGGTGCCACATCCCATGTTTCCATCTTTGCAAGCGCCATCAAAATAAACAGAAGGTAAGCCAATCTCATGTGGCCGTATCCTATGTGATCCATCAATTATATTATTTTGTTTGTTGGGAAGATCATCAATCCCTCTCATAATGGCACTATAGACGTCGGGGATGTTGAATGGAATACCATCAAAAATAAGTTGGTTCCTGGCAATCCACACTTCCCAAATTAAAAATAAAGGCAGCAATCGATATTTGTTTTTCATAGAATCCCATTCACCTGCAACAGTTATAAAATCAGACGGAACCCATGTCAGATTAATGAAATGTGTAGAGAAAAGTTTCCATAGTTGAAGGACCACAAGACATTTTATGAAAAGATGCTCGGTATACTCCTCAGATCGACCACATAGGGAGCATCTACTAGGCCCAAAAATACCTCTCTTCAGCAGATTATTCCATGTGAGAATTTTATCCTTCCATGTAAGCCACCCAAAAAGGATAATTTTTGTAGGCAGATGCCTCTTCCAATATGGGACAACTAAACGAGTGATCTGTTCAGAATATACCTGAGATTTGATTCTTTATTATATATCACGCACTATAGGATGGTTCTGCACATTCGGTCCGTCCCATATAATGCAGTCACCCCCTATCGCATGACAAACTCCAGCAGCCCGCAGAGAAAGTAACACCTGCTCCCATTCAGTAGCATCCGCTCCATGTAGCCGCAACTATGTAGCATTTTTAAAAATAGGGGTGCCAAAGGACCATATATATATAGTTTGTGAAAGGTAGCTTATGCCCCTGTGTGCCAATCTGTGAATGAGTCAGATAGATAGTTTAGATTTCCTGTCAAAACCTTGCATGTTAATATGCCCCAAAGGAATACGACTCCCATCCCGGAAAATCCATGTTAATCTATCAGCTGTGTGTCCCGAGACCTTCTTAAAAATGCCCCAAATAACCGAGTAGGTCGTAGGAATATAGAACTCATGACAGAGTAGTTTATGAAGAGTATCACCCACCAGATATTTGCATTTAATAACATCAGACCAGATACCAAAGCCGACGATGGCATGCCAAAAAGATTTAATGAGGGAAATGTTAAAAATCCTCGTATCCAAGATGCCCCATCCATCATGTGTCTTGGGTCTACTTAAGAAATCAAGCCTAACCAAATGGAATTTGTGTGAATTGTCAGGACCATTCCATAGAAAATGAGCAATAATTCTGTTGATATCAGCCACAATGTTTGTAGGTAAAAAGAATAAGTGTCCCTAATAAACCAGAAGTTGGGATAACACTGCCTGAATCATAATGTATCTACTGCCCAATGATAGCCATCTGTGTGTCCATTGAGTGATTTTTCTTCTAAAACGCTCAACCAGCCAAAGCCAGTCCGAGCGCTTGTATCCACATGGCTTAATTTTGTATCCAAGATATTGCAAGCCCTATGAGAGCATTTCGATGCCAATTCCAAGGAAATCTGCAATGAATTGGATCTCGTTCACATCACCAAACTCATATAATAAGAAGGACTTGGCCTTTTTAATGCATAAACCTGTGGCTGTAGCAAATCTGTTTAGAAGAAAGTGGACATAAAACGAGTGATTCCTTTTAAGTGTCCCAAATAGTAACATATCATCCACGAATAATGAGTGTGAGGCTGATATAGATTCAGAGAATTGAAACTCGGAGATATAACCTTTTTGTGTGGCCATGTTCATCAGCTTACTGAAGCCATCCATGACTAAAATGAAAATAAGTGGGGACAAAGCACAGCCTTGTCTGAGTCCCCTGCTTGCCTCAAAAAAATATGTAGGCATACCATCAATAATGACAAGATATCGGACTGAGGTTATGCAGGACATAATCCAACGAAGTATCCTGAGTAGTAGACCAATCTTCAATAGGACCAGCCGAATATAAGACCAATCCAGTGTATCATAGGCCTTATATAATTCAAATTTCATAATGAGGGCCTCTCATTTCTGAGAGTGAATGGAGTGTAGAATCTCCTGAGCAACAACGATGGCATCATGAATAGACCTGCCAGAAAGAAAACCATATTGTTATGGAGAAATATAGTTTGAAAAAGCCAATTTCAATTTGTTAGCAATGAGCTTGGATGTGATCTTATACAACAGATTACATAGAGCAATAGGGCGGTATTCTCCAAAAGTAGAAGGATTTTCATTTTTCGGAATAAGAGCTATAAATGTTGAATTTAAGTTTGATGGAATATGACCAGAGGATCTCAATAATTCCATCATTTCTGTCAGCTCAGCCCCCATAATATCAATGGAAAATAAGAAAAATTCAAAAGTCCACCCATCAGGACCGGGACACTTGTCGTGTGGAAGAGATTTAAGCACCCCCTCAACCTCCACAGACGTAATATATTCATCCAAAATTTTAATATCATCCTCCTCATAGATTCTGTGAACATGATCAATTACCCATTGCTGGCACGTAAGATCAATCTCATGTTCTTGTTGGTAGAACGACTTAAAATGACATAGAGCAGCCTCCTGTATGTCCGGAGTAGTAGTAGCAAAGCTACCATCAGGTATTTTGATCTGCCAAATTTCATTACAACCTCTACTGTCATTAGCACATTTATGAAAAAAATTAGTGTTGCGGTCTCCTTCTTTTAACCATTTATTCCTACTCTTCAATTTCCAAGAAATCTCTTCAATTTTAAGGATTTCTTTTTTCCTGTGAGCTAGGGATTTGAATATGTCATATGATTGTATGTCCGGAGCACAGTCCTTGAAACCCTGATATATTGTTTTCATGTCATCCTGTATCGCTATCAGTTCAGCTTTCAGAACCTGTTTCTTGTATATCTCCCACTTTTTTGTCTCTTGTTTCAGCAACTGCATTTTGTGATGGAAAAGGTTCCACCCATCCAAATAAGTCGAAAATGCTCCCTGTGTCCATCTCCTCTGTATGAGCTGAATAAATTCTTTTTCATCCAACCAAGCTCTGTTGAACCTGAAATGTAGGCCCACAGGTTTGTCACCCACCCGCCAGGTAAGTAGGATCGACATATGATCAGAAATATGGGAAACCAACACCTCAGATCTGGGTAAACCCAAAGAGTTTAACATATTGTCTTTAACCATCGCGCGATCCAATTTTTTACCAATGAAATCCGAACCAATTCTTTTGTTCGTCCATGTTGGGATAATCAGAGTAGGACAGATGTCCACCATGTGGAAGTCTGTGAATAATTCATGCAGATAAACAACAATTCTGTCGGCCCGAGCCCGGTCACCCCAGATTTCATGCAGATTCATGGTTGAATTAAAATCGCCCATAATTATCAGGTTCCTCAAGGAAAGAATCCCCGAATGTTTAAATTTGTTCCAGAAGGCCAGCCTGTTTTGATAAGGGGCGTAGAGATTGACAATATTAAGAATACCTTCGAATCCCCTAATATGACCCATCAATATGATCCCACCAAAAGATTTGTATGCCTTAAGCTTCCCCCAATATGGATTCCAAAGGGCAATTAGGCCTCCCGAGTGTCCAATCGCATCAACAGCAACAACTCGCCAACCTTTACAAATCCTAAGAAAAGTATTAATGGCCTTAACATGATTAATAAGAGTCTCTTGGCACAAAATGATGCAAGGCTTCGCAGAATTGATAATATTCCTCAGGCAATGATGTTTGGAGGCATCGCCCAACCCCCGAATGTTCATTGAGAGGAAATGGATCATTTTGGAGCTGCAAAGGGTTGACTTTCTCTAAGCACTTGGATGTTGTCACTGATGTCATCAGTCACAGCAATTGGAATATCAGTGTAGTTATCATGTTCATCAAAGATATGTGACAAAGCTCTTGGAGAGACCCTAGTATGATGCTAACATTTGTTCTTTTTTTTCCGGATGGTGACGTTGGACACATTAGATGGAGAAATGACTATATCAGGAGTGACAATGACTTTGTCAAAGACCGTGAGGGCAGCAAGGTCTAGGTTTGGGTTTCCTAAGAGCGATTCAATATCACTACCAACCGTATTATGTGGTGAGGAAATATCAGCTTGATCATCAACAGATGACGACATGGATAGAGGGTTATTTGAAACATCAGGATTATAGTCATCATTCACATTTGATGATTCCCCTATGTGATAGTTTGTAGATGAAAATAATGGACGGTCCGTCGAGAGAGCTGTAGAGGAAGGACTATGCGAAACATATCCATGTCTATTGGATTGGCCAGATTCTTGGATATGTGGAGGGGAAGAAATGTTACAACCCTCCCGTGCCTGTCATTGACCTCCATAGTGTCTAAAGTTTCTTGGACAACTCCCCGGACATCATCCCATCCATCTTTAGAATTATGGTCATCAGCCTTAGGAGAATCATGAGCATCGATCCGCCCAATTTCCTGAGCCGATAGAAAAACATCCCTACCCAGCCCGAGAAAAGAAATATCTGGAGTAGTATTAAGTGTATCCTGACCCACCCCATCATCAACCATAATATTTCTATCGCTAGTAGCATTGGCAGATACATATTCATCATCATCATCAGAGGTAATAGGACAAGAATTACCTGTGTTGTGTCCACCCGGTGTACCTGATGCAACATGCTTATGCCGTCGATCGATCACCTTAAATTGCCCTTTTCTGTCAAGTTTGTGATGGAGAGGACAGTGATCCCGAAGATGTCTGGTCCGGTGACATATGAGACATAGAAATGGAATAACCCAATAATCGATGCACTGTCTGTGGTGTCTCCGACCCCATAAAAGGTCCACATCCCCTGGCAGACCACCAGCAAAATCCTCCTCGACTAATAGTCAAGCAATCCTTTTGTCGCTGGCACCAACAATACTGGGGTCAATGTATTTAGTTCTACCTATAGAATTTCCGATGGCTCTGAGTGCCTTATGAGTCCAGAACTCCAGGGGAAGCCCAGAGAGTTTAACCCAAATACTTTGACACTTAGGGGCTTCCATAACAGGGTTAAACTCCAAGTGCCACAGAACAAGTTGCATGAAACTACAACCTATGACCCAGGTACGGTTAATAACCTTAAAAATATCTCTTTCATCCATAAAATGTATACTAAACAAGCCATTGAGAAGCACACTGACCCTGAAAGCATATCCGATGTAGAGAATCCATACTTGTCGAACCAAATAGTCCATATCAATGTCCTTGCCATCAGGAAACATCCATCTCCTGATCAAAACTCTCTTCTGTAAACTTGCCACCCTGCGGCATAAATAATTGTGGTCCAATTGATTTTCCTTGATCAACATATTGTGTTTGTAGAAGGCTTTCTTTCTACTTTTTCAACTTGTATGCTTCTTATTGTTAATCCGACCATTGGCAACCTATTTTATATTCACTTCCGCAGTCTGTGGGACTTGACAGGCCTGTCTGATGATCATACTGTCAATCTCACATTCATGACCAAATAGTTTTTCGACATCCATGGTAGCTCTGATGTAAACTTCATGAGCCGAGGTGTCTGATTCTAGGCCTAGGTTAGTCCCATGTGTCATGTTCATGTGATCCATCATGACCGTGTCAGATAAGAGTCTGAAATTAGAAGACCCTCACCCCCGAGCACCGCCAAAATGTGCAATACCCAAATGTAGCCACGAAAGAACAATCCACTAATATATGAAAGATATGATGGCCACCAAATCTTTGTCCAATAAAGGATGAGAGGGTATTGAGCAAGAACTTAGATCACACGCATTAGCTTTTGAAAGATCCCAAAGAGAATATAATCATTACAACATCCCAGAAAGGCAGAAAATATAAAAGGACGTTGCCCTATTATTGTCTGAAAAGAGGGAATATAATAATGTATCCAGCCTCGGTCAGCCAATCCAACCAGATGTCATATGCCGCCAATACACACCAAATTCCAAATATAGTGACCCAAATATAACCTGGATACCATGGAAAATAGATAAATAGAGAACCACCCCAAGGACTATATAATTATGAGGCCCGCTATCAACTGCAATGATGGGGCATATATCTCTGTGAATAATAAATCAGCAATGCATTGGAATAGCCAACTTGTATATCTATCGCCCTCTAGTCAAATCCAAATCCCTTAAGATATAAAACAGTCATATGCACTAACTGTGCCAGGTAGATTCACCAACAATTACGATATGAATTAATTGACATCAATTCTGGCAACCAGAAATTGTATATATCTGAAGATGACACCGGGAAAACCAGGCATGTAGAAGCAAATCATGATCTAAATGTGACAACAACAACAACACAGACAACCAGGGCATATCCACCACCTATCGCCAATTCTAAAACTGAAATTTTTGCATGGCCTAGAAATAATAAGAGTATCAACCCACTTTCGCCATAGACAATACCATTTATGGACACCAGCAGAAGACTGATATTCAGATTAAGTCGATGATGCAAAAGAGTAATTAGTATAAGTGCAAGATTTATCTGTGTTTTCGCCCATTCGAAAAGCACAATGATAATAGGGCCGATAGAATCATATAAGAAACGAATGATAGAATAATGATAATGCAAATATCCACCTCATTCGAGAAGGACATAGACCTAGGTGGAGACAGAGGATAGGTAGGCAAAACTAGGAATATAGACACCTATTGAGTTCTGCAGTGATAGTGTGCCCGGGTAGGCAGCCAAAACAGGCAATATTGCGAAAAGACAAGATATATTCCACCATATATATCAATGAAACAGTGTCCAAGAGACTGTAAAATAGAACCGCTATGACATTACGAAATCCTATAGCAGTGGGCGTAGGGAAAAGAGGGTATTATGAAGGAGTAAAATTATATCTGAAAAGCTAAGGCAGCATCACTGTAAATGTCTTACCCAGTAATAAGATAACAAGGTTAGAACATTAGGGTCATGTGATCATATTGATGTAACCCATACCAACATCAATAATCGTTAAATGAGATTGAATGGAGAATAGGGATTACTTGACGAGTATGGAAACTATACTATAATATGACAAACACAGCTAGATGGAGACTAAGTAAGAGAGACCGGACCATATGAATTCATTCCCCCATTATATTACCCTACATTATCATATCATAATGAAGGACAACATCCAAGCATGTATCATCATACTCAGAACTTTTGATATCCATACCTGTCAGGTGTATGTAACCACAGTGTAACACCCCCTCTCGATCATTGCTTCTTGCCATGTCTTCTACTTCCTCTCCTCTCAAGTCGTGGTCGCGATGGCAAACAAAGAATCATGGATGATGCAGGAGCATCAAGGGCATTTTCCATTTGTAAATATGTGATAAAAGGGGGGTGTGACAATTTTAATATTTTATTAATTAATTTGTTATTTTTTAATAAAATAGGAGATAATTATGAAAAGTGAGGATTATGTAAATATTCTTTTATTAATTAAAAGGATAAGAGAGAAATAGATTAGGAGCAAAATTTGGGATTAGGATTTCTATGTATGGGACTTTGTTGAGGATTAGGTGGAGTGATTTTTGGAGTGAATTAAATGCATTTTTATGTATAAATATGAGTGGGTTTTGTGAAGAAAAATAGATTTGAATAGTGAGAGTGGTTGAGAGCAGGTTTTGAACAGCCAAGGCTGTAAGCCTCTGGGCAAATTGTAAGGGCCTAAATGTTGAATATCTGGCCAGGAGGAAAATTTTGTAAGTATTTTGTTTATTAATATGATAAGTGTGGTTTTTAGAGCTTTATTGGTGGATTTAGAAATTGGGTATTTAAATTTTGTTATTGTGATTTGGAATAAGAGTGCACATAAGGACTATTGATGATAATTCAATGAACCTGAGTGAGATCGAAGATTATATATAAAGCTTGATTGTTTGGCATATAGCTCTGCATATAAGTTATTAATCTCGGCATGATAATTGTTAAATTATATTGGTAAATCCATTTCTGTCGAATGAATGGTTGTTTTATATCGATCTGAATTTGATTGACTGCAATTAAAAAGAGAGAGCGCCTAGTACATATGAAGTCATGAAGCTAAGAAGGGTTCGAGTTTAAAGAGCTTTGTTTTCAATTGATAGTTGAATGCGTTGATCATATTATGGTAGATGCAGTGGATCGATTGCAGAGATAGTCATTGGATTAATGCGCATAACTGAATCAAACCCAGCATTATGAAATTAAAGGTTGCATTTCATTATGATATATGTTTGAATGCTTATAAGTTGCAGGTTGGGATCGAATTGGAAAATCGAGCGCTCTAAGGTAAACAAATGCTGGGATGGAGTTTCAAATAAAAAGTATGCTGTAGAGATCAAATGAAATTAAGTTGTGTACACATTAGATAAGGTGCAGAGATTGCCAGACAGTGTGGACCAATCTAATTGCAGAGAAGGAAAACCAGTCAACGAGCTGGCAAAGTAATTAAATTACAAGTGCTGAAGAATTCAATCTAGAAAAGTCAATTATAGTGTTAATGAATGCCGGAAGGGCGTTTTGAAGGACTTCAACAACGTGGAAGACCTAGTGGTGTATCATCGAATGGAATTTGATGTGGCATAGTTAATTAAAAATTCAATGTGAAATGTTGATGGGCGACGTTATGCAATTGGTATGAATTGTTCTGCAGATGGTGGACTATATAAGCCAGGAGCGTTGGCACTAAAATCAGCATGTTCGAGCCTGTGCATGAAATCGAATTGTGAATGGAATATTTCTATGTGGATTAGTCAAAGTCTAATGAATGTGTGACCGGTTGATTTGAACCAGGTTGATTCCATGTTTAGGAAATTGGTTGTATAATTGTTTAATTGCACAAAATTCAATTGCAAAGAAGTTATATCGCGGATCGATAAGGCGTTCATGGAGTGAAAGGATCGACTGTGGAGGTGCGTATGAATGGTAAGTTGTGGGAGGTCAGTTTGATGCTGCGTTATAAAATTTATGCAGGATTTCAGTTTGTATTATACGCTAGAGGTATTCATAAACTACGAGTCAAATGATATTTGAATGATTGCATTGATATGCATTGAACGATTAAAGGAATTGGCGTATTAATGGATGGTGGCATTTAAGTCAATGCGTGAAGATTGGTAAATGTTGGAATGTGAAAATTTCATATGTATTAAGTTGGTTTGTCAATGTCAAGCTTGATTAAAGAAAGGCAAGGGGACATTATAAATAATAAAACCAAACAAAGATTTTCTAATGTGAATTTAAATCTTTGGGAATTTGGGTTGTATCCAAGTTGGGTTGATTGCATGAAATTGTGAGTTATCTTGGTATGAATATTGTGAGTTATGATATGTTGAAAAGCTTTCGCATGCAAATGATAAAATGTGAATTTTCCAGGAATTGAAAGGTAAGCTTCCGCATATTAATTGAGATTGCCAGTGGTAGAAATTTTCTAGACATTGAGGTTATTGATTGGGTAGATACTGAGATGCATGTTCATATGCATGAATTTAAAGATTCTGGGGTATTGCAGGCTAGCCCTGAATCATTTTTGGTATCAGAGCCGGAAGGCTCTGTTGAAGATGTTTGTTTTTTTTTTTTTTCTGAATGAGGACAGGAAAGTTCTGTTGAGAACTGAAGTGTTTTATGAATTCTAAATCTGATATGCAAGCTACACAATTGCAGTGAACAAGATTGCAGAAGTGAAAGGAGGATAAGATCATGCAAGATCTTAAAGGTGAGATGATTTTCTGATTTGAAATTTATGATTGAAGTTTATGGTTGCAGAGAAGATGATGGCAGTGAACCTGACATTCAGCTAAAGGCTGGATAGGGAGGACAAGTGCAGTGCAGTGCCCTAAAGAGGAAGTGAGTTGAAGAGATAGCCTAGAGAGAGCAGAAGAGAATGCTCAAGAGGTTCCAGAGGCAGTGAATCAGTACTTACCAAAATACTGAGTGAGGAGAGTTTGGTGAGGTAAGGGCAGCAGGAGAGATTGCTGTCGCAGAAGCTAGTGCAACTCATGGTGAGTGAGAAGCTCATGGAGAACATGATCATGAAGGATCAGAGAAGAGGTTCAGAGGAATGCCACAGAGCTGAGATGACTACAGAAGTCCGAGAAAGAGAGATTGCAGTAATGAAGGTACAATTGCAGGTACTAGAAGAATGGTTGCAAGAGCAGGAAAATCAGAATAGAGAATGGATCTTTCCACTGAAGGGAAAGAGAGTGATTTGGAAACCATTGCAGATGAAGTTGAGGCAGAGTGTGATTGCCTTATTGAATAAAGGACTTAGATTTCTTCAGCCAGAGATGGAATTTAAAGATTCCACACGCAGATTTTTTCAGAGAAAAGTGTTGGAGGAAGCAGTCGAGACTGAAAATTCTTGTGGTTTTAAAAATAATGAGTTGTGTATGTTTGCAGGTACAGTACAGGGAGATGAACAAGCTTTATAGTTTGTTCAGAAGAGAGAATTGAATCTGAAGACTGTTCAGATCGATGCTAAGAGAGCAAGATCTCAGGAGTAAATGAAGACGAAGGAGTCTAATCAGAATGTTGGTGCAGAGAGAGAAGGACCAGCTGATGATTGGTCAAGAGCTGGTGAAGGTATGGAAAATTGTGTGAAGTTTCCGAGTTCTAATCCTAATGAAATTGTTGAATTGTATAGGAAACTAGATCTTCAGAGAAGAGAAATGGAGAGACAGAGGACTTATGTGCAGGATAATTTGCTGAGGAAGCAAGGCAGGAAAGTTCTTATGAATGACAGTCCTGGAGCAGAGGATGGTAAGAAGGTGAGACTAGCTGACAGTCTCATGGTGAATGCAAATCAGCATACTGATGTGCTGACAAAGGAGTCGGAAAGGAAATCAGAGCAGCATACTGAAGTGTTGCCAGAGAAAACTAAGGATAAAGCCAGTGAAGATTTTCTGAGTCTTGAAGAAGACTTGGAGCTGCAGAGAGAAAACTTGGTGACTGAATCAACAAGTGAGACCATTGGGTCTTGTGATTTTGAAGTTGACGATTTGATTGTGTATACAGGTGATGCAGAAGACAGTCCATCATTTGGAATTGTCTTGGAAGGAGAAGAATTGTTGCAGGTAGAAGATGAGACAATCATGTCTCATATACAGAGGCTTGTTACCATAGGTGACAAGAAAGAGTTGGCTTGTCTGTATAGCCAAGAGAAGACTGGTGGAAAAAAATTTGGAACTGCTACAATGTTAGATGATGAGGCTACAGTGTTTGGAAAACTTGATTTTATTGCCAGAATCAATCAAGATGATGATGGACAATTACTGAAGATTGTCGAAGGGGAATATGGAGGTTATGCTGGAGTTAAATTGCAGCGTGTTGATGAAATGCTGAAATGTTTGCTGGAGATATTTGAACCAGAGAAAGAAGCTGCAGATGAAATTGCAGGTGATGAGCAAAGGAATGTTGCAGAAGGACAGGAAGTTTGGAAGGCAGCAACATGTGGGGTAGCATCTGCAGGATTAAAACCAATGTTAGCGACATTTATGGTGGCAGCTGAAGCAATATCTATGGGGGCAATGAAGCCTTATGTTTTTTATTCTAACAATTGTTTTGTGAGTACAGGTCTTATTGAAGATGCTGGAGAAAATCTGTTAGACAGAGAAATTGAACTGATGAGGCGAATGATGATGAAAGTATCCCGGAAGAGGCCAGCAGCAGTAAAACAAAGGAGAAGCAGCAAAATATTGCGAGAGCACAGCCAATGGGGCAATGCAATATAAAGTATGGAGACCTGGAGGAGAACAACAGATGGAAGCAGCGACAAGTGGGAAGTTGCAGCACAAGATATGGGATCCAGACATACACAGATCCGAACACATGATCAGGCGATCATGATTAATTTTAACGTTGGGAGTCTGATGCAGGAGCATCAAGGCCATTTTCCATTTGTAAATATGTGATAAAAGGGGGGTGTGACAATTTCAATATTTTATTAATTAATTTGTTATTTTTTAATAAAATAGGAGATAATTATGAAAGTGAGGATTATGTAAATATTCTTTTATTAATTAAAAGGATAAGAGAGAAATAGATTAGGAGAAAAATTTGGGATTAGGATTTCTATGTATGGGACTTTGTTGAGGATTAGGTGGAGTGATTTTTGGAGTGAATTAAATGCATTTTTATGTATAAATATGAGTGGGTTTTGTGAATAAAAATAGATTTGAATAGTGAGAGTGGTTGAGCGAAGGTTTTGAACAGCCAAGGCTGTAAGCCTCTGGGCAAATTGTAAGGCCCTAAATGTTGAATATCTGGCCAGGAAGAAAATTTTGTAAGTATTTTGTTTATTAATATGATAAGTGTGGTTTTTAGAGCTTTATTGCTGGATTTAGAAATTGGGTATTTAAATTCTGTTTTTGTGATTTGGAATAAGAGTGCGCATAAGGACTATTGATGATAATTCAATGAACCTGAGTGAGATCGAAGATTATATATAAAGGTTGATTGTTCAGCATACAGCTCTGCATATAAGTTATTAATCTTCGCATGATAATTGTTAAATTATATTGGTAAATCCATTTCTGTCGAATGAATGGTTGTTTTATATCGATCTAAATTTGATTGACTGCAATTAAAAAGAGAGAGCGCCTAGTATATATGAAGTCATGAAGCTAAGAAGGGTTCGAGTTTAAAGAGCTGTGTTTTCAATTGATAGTTGAATGCGTTGATCATATTATGGTAGATGCAGTGGACTGATTGCAGAGATAGTCATTGGATTAATGTGCATAACTGAATCAAACCCAGCGTTATGAAATTAAAGGCTGTGTTTCATTATGATATATGTTTGAATGTTTATAAGTTGCAGGTTGGGATCGAATTAGAAAATCGAGCGCTCTAAGGTAAACAAATGCTGGGACGGAGTTTCACATAAAAAGCATGCTACAGAGATCAAATGAAAGTAAGTTGTGTAGACATTAGCTAAGGCATAGATATTACCAGACATTGTGGACCAATCTAATTGCAGAGAAGGAAAACCAGTCAACGAGCTGGCAAAGTCATTAAATTACAAGTGCTGAAGAATTCAATCTAGCAAAGTCAATTATAGTGTTAATGAATGCTGAAAGGGCATTTTGAAGGACTTCAACAGCGTGGAAGACCTGGTGGTGTATCATCGAATGGAATTTGATGTGGCATAGTTAATTAAAAAGTCAATGTGAAATGTTGATGGGCGAAATTCTGCAATTGGTATGAATTGTTGTGCAGATGGTTGACTGTATAAGCCAGGAGCGCTGGCACTAAAATCAGCATGTTCGAGCCTATGCATGAAATCGAATTGTGAATGGAATATCTCTATGTGGATTAGTCAAAGTCTAATGAATGTGTGACCGGTTGATTTGAACCAGGTTGATTCCATGTTCAGGAAATTGGTTATATAATTGTTTAATTGCAGAGAATTCAATTGCAAATAAGTTCTATCGCGGATTGATAAGTCGTTCATGGAGTGAAAGGATCGACTGTGGAGGTGCGTATGAATGGTAAGTTGTGGAAGGTCAGTTTGATGCTGCGTTATAAAATTTATTCACGATTTCAGTTTGTATTATACGTCGGAGGTATTCATAAACTACGAGTCGAATGATATTTGAATGATTGCATTGATATGCATTGAACGATTAAAGGAACTGGCGTATTAATGGATGGTGGCATTTAAGTCAATGCGTGAAGATTGGTAAATGTTGGAATGTAAAAATTTCATATGTATTAAGTTGGTTTGTCAATGTCAAGCTTGATTAAATAAAGGCGAGGGGGCATTATAAATAATAAAACCAAACAAATATTTTCTAATGTGAATTTAAATCTTTGGGAATTTGGGTTGTATCCAAGTTGGGTTGATTGCATGAAATTGTGAGTTATCTTGGTATGAAGATTATGAGTTATGATATGTTGAAAAGCTTCCGCATGAAAATGATAAAATGTGAATTTTCCAGGAATTGAAAGGTAAGCTTCCGCATATTAATTGAGATTGCCAGTGGTAGAAATTTACCAGACATTGAGGTTATTGATTGGGCAGATACTGAGATGCATGTTCATATGCATGAATTTAAAGGATTTCGGGTATTGCAAAAGCAGTCTGCATCATCGGATACTGCGAGATCAAGGGGATAATTGATAAACAAAAACAATGATATGGTAAGGAACCACACAAGGGGGTATCAACTTAAGGTGAAACTGGTCTTCAATCTTGGGTTCATGGGCAAGTAATTCACTCACGCATGAAATCCGTATTTGACTAGAGTTAGTTGTCATTGCGTTTGTGTAGCCTACAGTGAATATGTCAAAGTCTGACCATCTATACGATCTCAACATACGGGATGATATCAATGAAAACTCGCGCTTCAGGGTCGCTCGTTACTATTCTCCTTATTATTTTTGCAGAACCATTATGAAATCATTCTGCTATATAATTACTTCTGCATTTCACTAATTTATAGTGTCTTAATTTTAATCCTTAATCCTTTTATAAATTTGGTTACTTTATAGTGCTAGATAGTTACTAACTTACTTCTATGTTTCAGCAATTTATAACGTTTTTAGGTTTATGAATAAGTTATATTGTTTTTAGGTTTATCATAAAAATAAAGGATGTTAGAGGAATGCGAGACAAATCCTAAGAATGTTAGAGAAGATATATACAATGATCATAGATATGGGTATGCTAATTTTGATCTTTAGTTAAGGGTTTGTTAGAATTTTTGAAGAATTCCTTAA
Organism: Pinus albicaulis; assembly: GCA_034641835.2. Lineage (NCBI taxonomy): Eukaryota > Viridiplantae > Streptophyta > Pinopsida > Pinales > Pinaceae > Pinus > Pinus albicaulis. The sequence goes on from CM076575.1 coordinate 95,050,633, forward strand.
CACAGAGACAGAGGAATAAAACAATTCCTCTTTTATAGCACAAAGATTAAAAATAAAAATTAATTTCAAACATAGAGAGATGAATTACAAAATCTATTTCACTTACCAAACTTTGTTACAAAATTAAATTCTTCCTTCAGAACTAAATTTTGGATTCACAGGAAAATTCACTGGCTCAACAAGAATTTCCTTCCTTGGTCTCTCTGTCTTTTTCTCTTTTTTCATTGTTTCTGCCTTCTGGCAAGAAATTACAATATAGAGCTAACTCTCCATACACAGAATATATGTAAGACATTATAATATTATATATTATAAATATCTCATATTTATAATATATATTACCAAAGTTAAAACATAAAGTACCATGGTAAAAACAATTAACCCAACGTTAAAAAAAACATTTTGTGGCAATTAAAATTAAATAAAAAATCTTTATGTGCTAAGGTTAAAAACCTTATTCCTCTTATGCTTTCCGGGAGCTACTTGTAAAGCCTTCCCGTGAGTTCCCTTACACCTCCAGAACTTCTTTGGTTGGTGAAGAGGTGGGTCCACAGATGAATGACATCACCCATTCTGGCGGGTACCTCTCCCTTTTCTCCTCAAGGTTGGATGTCCCCCCGGAATGGTGTTGGCAGTGTGATAAATTGTGGTGGGCATAGAAAGGAATGCTAGTGGTTGCTGCAGATAAGTATGCAGTGGTTGCGTGAAAATCTAAACTGGAGTTTGCTTCCATCGTTCTTCAAACTCCCATCAAAATTTAATTAGCTGTCTTTCGATCCCATTAGACTTTAAACTCGTTGTCCTGTTGTACTATGGGCAGTTGGAATTAAATTCCAACACTCGCCCTTAATTTCAACTGATGGGTTTTCTTGCATACCCAGGCATTTTCTGGAATAGTTAAAACTTTTTTGCGTTAATGTCTTTATCAATATATCAGCAAATTGTTCCTTTGTCCTACAGTGCTGCAAAACAATTTCGCCATTAATAACTAGTTCACATATAAAATGAAATTTTGCATCAATATGCTTTGTTCTCTTATGGAAGACAAAATTCTTTGATAAAGCTATCGCTGAGTTGTTATCACAATAAATTGTCATTATTTTGTCCTGTTCATGAAATAAATCTCTAAGCATTCTTCTCATCCATACTGCTTGACATGCTGTTGCTGTTGCTGCCACATATTCTGCCTTCTCTCTTGATAAAGAAACTATTGGTTGCTTCTTGGAAGCCCATGAAACGGCCCCCGATCCCAAATGAAATACATATCCAGATGTGCTCTTCCTATCATCTACACTTCCAGCCCAATCACTGTCAGTGTAACGAGTCAATTTAAAATTTTCAGATGAGGAGTAGAAAATACCATACCCCATTGCTCCGTTCACATACCTGAGAATTCTCTTGGCTGCTTGCCAATGAGTCTCTTTCGGCCTTTCCATAAATCTGGAGATTAAACTTACAGCGTGCATAATATCCGGCCTAGTTGCCGTCAAATACATGAGACTACAAACTATGCTTTTGTACAACTTTGGATCAAAATCCTTACTGCTATCTTCTCTTCTCAATTTTAACCCCATGACAGTTGGAGTTACAACTGCCTTGTTGTTCAGCATGTTGAATCTTTTCAACACTTCTTCAACATATTTTTCTTGGGAAATGAAAATACCATTTTCATTTTTCTCTACTTCAATTCCAAGAAAATATCTCAAAAAACCCAAATCAGTGATTTCAAATTCACTCTTCATAACTGCTTTAAAATCAACAATGAGAGAAAATTCATTGCCAGTAAATATTATATCATCTACATATAAAACAAAAATAAGAATCTTACCATCATTTTCTTTTATATAGAGTGTGGGTTCTCCATCACATTTCTCAAATCCATTTTCAATCAGGTAAGCATCTATTCTGTTGTACCATGCTCTTGGTGCTTGCTTCAGCCCATAGAGAGCTTTCCTCAACTTGCATACTTTGTGCTCTTGGCCTTCAATCTCATAGCCTGGAGGTTGTTCAACATATACCTCTTCTTTCAACACTCCATTAAGGAATGCATATTTCACATCCATTTGGTAAACCTTCCATTTCTGTTGTGCTGCTATTGACAGCACTGTTCTCACTGTTTCCATCCTTGCAACTGGTGCAAAGGTTTCTTCATAATCTCTTCCTTATTGCTGCTTGTAGCCTTTTACAACAATTCTGGCCTTGTGCCTTTCAATCTTGTCTTCAACATTTCTCTTGGTCTTATAGACCCATTTTACTCCGATGACTTCTTTACCTTTAGGGAGGTCCATTAACTCCCATGTATTACTCTTTTCTATTGCACCAATTTCTTCATCTATTGCTTCAATCCATTTTTCTTCTTTTACGGCATCTTCAAAATTAATTGGGTCATCAACATGACAATACAAAGAAAATAAAGATTTCATACCAGCATTATCATTTACCTCTTCTTGTTCATAAATCTCACTCAAATTTTTGAATCTCGGTCTTCTTGGTATACTTGGAGTTTCACTTGAACTCGAGGGAGTTTCAATTCCCTGTGGTGTGCTTGAAGAAGCACTTCCTTGATTTCTCAAGTCTGTTCTATTTATAGCATGTGGTGTGGTTTGTTTTGCTTGTGGTGGTGGAGGAGGAGCCACCAAAGAGGGATTATTTGTTGTTGTCCCTTCCTCTTGTTCTTCGTGAGATGCACATGTCTTCACAATCACCATTTTCTCTAAGCTTCCATCCCAAGCTTCTTCTTTAATAAAATTCACATCTCTTCTTATTATAGCTTTCTTGGTGGATGGATTATAGAGTTTCTATGCTTTGGACTCATCACTGTATCCACCAAAGATACATTTCTTTCCCTTGCTGTTGAGTTTCTTTCTCAATTGATTTGGGACATGTGCATATGCCACACATCCAAAAACTTTCATGTGGGGACATGCTGCTTTATGACGCTCCACGCTTCTTCTAGTACTCTGTTCATTACAGATTTGGTCGGGCATCTATTCAAGATGTATGCTGCACAATTTGCAGCTTCAACCTAGTATTCATTTGGAAAATGTTTTCCTTTAACATACTTTTGACCATGTCCATGATGACCCTATTATTCCTTTCTGCAACACCATTTTTTTGAGGTGTGTACCTTGTGGTAAACTGCTTGTGTATGCCATTCTCCCTACAAAAACGTAGGAACTCTTTGGAGATATATTCTCCACCTCTGTTAGTTCTCATCACTTTTATGTAGTGCTCACTTTGCTTCTCAATAAGAGTTTTGAATTGGCAGAACTTCTTAAACACTTCACTATTTTGTTTCAAGAAATACACCCATGTCTTTCTGGTGTAATCATCTATGGATGTCAAGACATATTTGTTGCCAGCTAAATATGGCGTTTGCATTGGTCCACACAAATCTGAATGGAAAATTTCTAAGGGTGCTTTTTCCCTTATTCTCTTTCCTCCTCGAAAGCTTTCTCTATGTTGTTTGTCCAAGATGCAACCTTCACAAAGGCTATCTGGTTTCTTAATCAATGGTAATCCATTTACCATTACCTTTCTGCACAACAAGTTCAGGCCTCCGAAATTGAGATGTCCAAATCTCAAGTGCCATAACCAACCTTCATCTTTCACTTCCTCTTGAAAGATCTCTTGTGTTACAACTGCTACAGTTCTTCTTTCCTTCAAGTTTGTTCTAAGCTTGAGAGGAAACATCCTATTGCTTGTCATCTGCACCTCTCCAATGACTTTCTTACTTGGAGGCATGTCCATTATTGTGCACACATCATCCTTAAAAAATACATTGTAGCCCTTGTCAATGAGCTGTCCAATGCTCAAAATATTACATTTCAATCCAAATACATAATATACATCCGGTACAAACTTTTGTTCTCCATTTCTTTCCAGGATACTGAATCTGCCTTTTCCCTTGACAGAGATCTTACTATTAGTTCTCGTTGTTACCTAAGATTTAACATTTTCATCAAGATTGGCAAACATTATTGTGTTTCCAGTCATGTGGTTACTACAACCTGAGTCTAAGAACCATACATCATCTTGTCTATCTTGTGCTACATTACATGTTAACAACACATTACTCTGGTTCTTATTTTCTTTTGCAAAATTAGCATTCTTCCTATTATTCATGTCATTTTTCTTTTTCCTACATTCATTGGCATAGTGCCCATATTTCTTGCAATAATGACATTGGACTTGGGATTTATCATACTTTTGTCCATGAGCTTGATGTTGGCTTGAGCCTTCATTCTGGTTCTTATTGCTTCTCCTTCCACTTGAACTTGCAGGGCTATTTCGGCTTCTACCTCTTGCTCTATTGTTTGCTCTGCCTTGACCTCTACTTCGGCCAAAAGACATTTGAGTCTTAAAAGCTTGTTCCAATGAGGAATCTGTTCCTATGTTCAGTCTGTGTTCATGAGACATCAGGGACGCACTCAACTCATCCACTGTAAATTGTGAGAGATCCTTTGTCTCTTCTATTGCCACTACTATGGCATCAAATCTTGAGGGTATACTTCTCAATATTTTCTCCACTATCCTTCTTTATTCAAGTGTCTCTCCATGAGACCTTATCTAGGTAACCAACCCAATAACATGAGTGAAAAATGAGTCTATATTTTCAAACTCTTTCATATAGAGAGTTTCAAAATCTCTCCTCAACATTTGCAACTTTGTTGTCCTCACCTTCTCCATGCCTTGATAGGCTGTCTTGACAATATCCCATGTCTCTTTAGAATTTGTTGCTGCTACAATCCTTGGGAAAATACTCTCATGTACTGACTAAAAGAGATAGAAGAGGGCTTTGGAGTCCTTCTTCCTATTATCTTTTAGCAAATCTCTTTTTGTTGCTGTCAAAGAAGCCAACGTTGTTGCATCTGCTGGTTCTGGGTAGCCATTCTCAACTAGCTCCCATATGTCCTATGAAGCAAACAAGGCTCCCATAGTGATAGCCCAATATTCATGATTCTTCCTGTTAAACTGTGGAAGTTGGGGATTTGTCAGAGTGGTGCCTTCTACTGCTATCGTGACTGTGCAAACCAAACAATTTTCTTGACTACGTTTAAAAAAAAAAAACCAACACAAGCTTTCTTTGCTGGAGAAACCCACTTAAAAAAAACTTCTTACAGCTTCTGCAGTGAAGAGCGATATCTACTTCTTTCACTGAGCGCCTATACTAGCTATGATACCATGTTGCAATTTATGGAGATTTCCTTAACACACAGATAGAGAAATAAAACAATTCCTCTTTTACAGCACAGAGATTAAAAATAAAAATTAATTTCAAACATAGAGAGACGAATTACAAAATCTATTTCATTTACCAAACTCTGTTACAAAATGAAATTCTTCCTTCAGAACCAAGTTCTGGATTCACAGGAAAATTCACTTGCTCTTGCACACACAGTGCTACAAGAATTTCCTTTCTCCGTCTCTCTGTCTTTTTCTCTGTTTCTGCCTTCAGAAAAGAAATTACAATACACAGCTAACTCTCCATACACGGAATATATGTAAAGACATTACAATATTATATATTATAAATATCTCATATTTATAATATATATTACCAAAGTTAAAACATAAAGTACTGTGGTAAAAACAATTAACCCAACGTTAAAAAAAATCATTATGCAGCAATTAAAATTAAATAAAAAATCTTTATGTGCTAAGGTTAAAAACCTTATTCCTCTTATGCTTTTTGGGAGGTGCTTGTAAAGCCTTCCCGTGAGTTCCCTTACATCTCCGGAACTACTTTGGTTGGTGAAGAGGTGGGTCCACAAATGGATGACGTCACGAGTTCCGGTGGGTTCCTCTCCCTTTTCTCCTCAAGGTTGGATTTCCCCCGGAATGGTTTGGCATAGAAAGGAATGTTGGTGGTTTCTGCAGATAAGTATGCAGTGGTTGCGTGAAAATATGAACTCGAGTTTGCTGTCGCAATTCTTCAAACTCCCATCAAAACTTAATTAGTTGTCTTTCGATCCCATCAGACTTTAAACTCGCTGTCCTATTGTACTGTGGAAAGTTGGAATTAAATTTCAACATGGTTATGACCAATTCCTATCCATGCGTGTGGGGGTTATGCAATGGGTAGGTAAATCCATGACAAAAAGCCAGACATGGATTAGTTTTACTTTCCAAAGGAAGCATACAGTTGGTTGTATAGGCGAATTGACAAACCAAATCTACATAGGAAGTTCAAATTGAGTGATACAAGGTATGTTTGATAGTCAAAGGTCATTAAAGGTATCTATTGCATTGAGACGTTTATGATTACACTTTTTATATAAATTTATGATGATGGTAGGTTTAGGAATATTCAAAAAATTTAAAGATAAGGACAAGGTTAATTGATTTCATTAAATTAGTTTGGCAAAATTTACAATCTAATTACGTTCAAGTGTTGGAACACTGAATCGATTGAGAAATAAGAGGTCGATGAAATAAATCTGAACATCGCTTTTCTCTTTCCATAGAAACCTGAGATTTTTTTGGATGGTTTTCATAACTTGTTAATGAAGAAAGCCTTCCACGCTTGGTAGTATGAGAGTATAGACCAATATATTTTTGAAAGTATGCTCATGTGTTGTTATTTGGATCCAAACAGACATGAACATGCCACGGAGATACTGTTTTTTGAAGTCCTATAATGGATGCTATTATGAGAGCTCTTTTATCTTGATATCATGGGAGCTCTTTTGAAAGTTCTTCCACAAGATATTATTCTACTTTTATATTACTTTTGTAGCATATTCTTATCAAAGCTTAAGTATATCTTTGACTTTGTTCAGAGGCATTATATTGCATTATATTATATTGAAGATTATAACTGTGTATAACTATCCTACTTTTTCATAAGTAGGAGTTTGTCTTTCTTCATGGGAGCTACTTTGTATAAGCAAATAGAGAGACTACATTATAAGTTCTTTTTATTATTAATTTTATTTCAAAATTTAAGGTTATAAATTTAGGCTAAGTGATATGAAATTAACACAAAGTAAATAAAATATTTCTTATACATATCAATACATCGTGTATAATTCTCATCCATAAGATATTTAAGATAATTTAAGACCATTTTTTAAGAGTTTGGTCTTTTACATCATCACCTTAGGGATCACTCTCTAGGGATAAACATAAACATAGTGTAATTTATAAAATTAACAATATTATATTTAAATAAAGTATATTTATATTAATAACATGCACTTAATGAGAATGTAGAAAAATCCATTATTCATTTGTTAATATGAAATTTACAATTAAGATCAGTTCAAAGATTTGAGTTTTATTTTTTCATGATGTATTTCATTTCTAATATTAGTTTTTGAGATGGGAGTTACTCTATAATCTAGAATGGAAATTAGAGAAAAGAAATGACTTTAAGTAATTTTTAATAATGTTAAATTATTAAAAAAAATAATAATCACATTAAAGAATTTGGAAAATTAAAATTAAAAAATTACTTAATTAGTTTTTAATAAAAAGTAATAAATTTTTAGTATGATGTTAAAGTACCTAGCTATTGTAAAGTTAGGGAATCAAAGTTAGGGAATCAATTAATGAGCAGGTGAAAAGTGATTCCTTTGAGCATATTTACCAAGAGAAAATCTAAAAAAAAATAATAAATACTTATTTATGTTGATGAAAAAAATATATTAATCTATTCTTAATTTGAAGTGCTTTATAATATAGCATCCCATAGATATTATTATTTATGTTAAGCTTAAAAAGAAAATCACTGCTTATATTCATATACCAAAAATTATATATATATATATATATATATATATATATATATATATATATATATATATATATATATATATATATATATATATATATATATATATATATATATATATATATATATATATATATATATATATATATATATATATATATATATATCCTCACTCAAACATTAAAGTTATTTAGGTGTAATTTTCTTATAATTTAAATAATTCATACATACTATAAAATTAAATTATTAAAAATATAGAATATATACATTATATTCAAATAATAATCATAAAATAAATTACATCTTTATGAAAATGCTTCTAGATGGTAAGACTCCAGATTTAAAATAGATTATTTGAGTGACTTGATTCTAAGCCAAGGGTTATATAATTATGAAATAATTTAAAAAATAAAATTAATAAAATAAACTTTCAAATATAATTTTATTTGTAAAATAAATATATTATTTTGTTAAAAGATTTTTTTATAAAAATTATTCAAATTTACTAAAATAAAGTTTAAAAAAAAATTATTTTTAATGGTAAGAAAAATATATTATTGTTTAAAAAAATTATATAAATATTAAATAAATTTAAAGTTAAAAAAATTTATAAAGATCTTGGAATTTTGAAACTTGGATAGTACCAAAAAAAATTAATAATCTATGTCAAGTATTAATATAATTCGAAAATGTTTCAATAATTTAGATTCCTCTAAATCACTATTTCTTATTAATAAATTAATTTGACAAATCATTGATCAATAAACAAATCAAAAAACAAACAATTAAATTTTATATCATTTATCAAAACTAAGCCTAAAATAACTTGTGCGCTGGTAAACCGAAACTCTTTAAATGGTAACAAAAACTTCATTAAGTGGGAAAATTGTAATTAATTTAAACATGGCCCAAAAATGTCTCTTTGAGGCTTAATTTAGATAATTTAGATTTAGAATAGTTGGAAATAATTCTTCTAAAGTTTCAAGCTACTCAACCAGAAAATTAGTTGCAATAGTTTGCAAAGAGGGTCTCTTTTTTGGGTGTTAGATTTGGTTTTTGTTTTTTAAATGTTTAGGCAAATGAATTAATTTTTTATAAGTATTTTAAATATAAGTTTCTTGTATTATTCTCAAATTTCTTTAATTGACCAATACTTTTTAGATTTGATAGATTATAGATTTCCTCTCTATATGGATTACTCTTGTTTTTTCTTTTGAGATGCCAAGATTCTCTAATAGAATTCTTATCCAACTTGTTCCTGGTTCACAAGAAAGGAATGGTATGAATAATTGTGATAGGGAAGATTTCTTCATTACTTCACTTTTCAACAACAATGCTAATTTGATGTTATATTCTTGAGAAGGTTCCAAGCTAGGGAACTATGCAAAGGCACCAAAGTCTAATTTTGTAAATGATTAGATATATATTGTATTTACTATAAATGTTGTGAGACAATAGGTCTTAGATAGAGCAATTAAAAGGTATCTATTAACCAAAGAGACACATATAGGAATTAATTGCAAAATAAGAAACATAAAATGAAAAAAATTTAGCATTAAAAAAATAATTCCAATTTCTAAATGAAGAAGACTAATTGAAATAATATTTCACTTGTCAAACACTTTCATAAACAATAAGTATATGAATTACTCAACATACAAAATACTTATGATAGAAATAGATTAAATCCACTCATAAATATATTTTTCTATTATGTTTGTTGGACTTGAACTAAGGGAAATTTACACCCAATTTCATCATCTTAAAGAGTTCTTCATATGCACTAAATATTAATATACATGCAAAAGGTTGTTATTTATAAGATATAAATTTTCACAAAGAATCATAATGGTTGAAAGAAGAATATATTATACATGATCAAATTCAAAATATCTTCCATATGCTTTTAAAGAGATAATTTAATCTTGGTTTTATTTATACAAATTTTTACAATCAAAGTTTGTTGCAAATGCAAATTTTTATGATCTATTATACAAAATGACAAAGTTCTTTAACAATTTGAACTTAAAATCTAACACATGTCAAGATCTAAATGCATATGTTGAGGAGACATGGGAATCTTCATGAAGAAAATTTCTCGAGTATGTCCCAATATTCTCCAAATCAATGATGAAAATTTTATAGATTTTTATAGGAAACATCTAGCTTGGTGTACTTATAATAATTAATAATAGTTGGAAAAATATTTCTTACTTGACAAAAAAAAAAAGAAATAAAATATTAATTAATTTATCCACTACAATTTGTCCTTTTAATGATCTTATAATGTATTTTAACATATCCACCTTAGTGCTTTCCATGTATAACAACTCTTTGTTGGCATCAAGATATATCAAAATATTATTTACATCAGAACAAGATGGGAGACCTAATTGTATGAAAGTATTAAACATGTTATGAAAATATTCAACATTTTCTTTTACCATCCTCCTTTTAAAAAGTTCTTGTTGAAGTTAGTATAATTTATTGAGGACCAATTAGCCTCCATTACTAATGAAGTGTTTTCCTAGAATCCTAAAGCATATAATTTCTCTCAGGTTATAGAATTCAAAAATTTCACAATTTTATTAGCCTTTTGAGGTTTATTTCCCACTTGATCTTTCGACTACTTAATGACTTCTTCTATATTATATACCAAATAAAATTCATAACCTGTAAAATGAAAATAATTCCACATATTTGAGATCTAAGAGACAATTCCAACTCATATAATTCTCCTTGATTTATTCAATGTTGTTGTGCCCACCAATTTAGGTAAGTGTTGTTTGTCATATTGGAGTCTAGGTTTAAGATCCTTATTTGTATTTATGGTAACGAAGATTATATATTTCTATATTTTTCTCTAAAGATTATTTTCCTATGATTTTTTATTTCAATACACTTTATATTTTGAGCTAACATTGTTTCATCCAACATTTTGAATGGATCAACTAGTGTTAATGGTGTTGAAGAAAATGATGGAAAAACAAGTTCAATTCTTTCTTTTGACATGGGTTCAATCTGTTGCTCATAATTTTCCACTTTAATAACAAAAGATAATAATTTTTCCCCTTTCCTCTTGTTTTTGCATAACTTCCAATTCACTTGTTTGGGCATGTTATATAGTTAGAATTTTCAACTTCTTAATACCTAATTGACTATATCTGTAGATTTAATTGGTGTTTATATTGAATATGAGTCTTTTGGGTCTATCCCTAGTCTTATAATACATTGCTCCAGTTGATCAATCTTCATTTTCTTAGTCCTGGTATCAACCTTCTCTTGTTTCAACTATTTGTGACCTTTATCACCAGAATCTCTAATTATTATGCATTCAAAGTAATATTTTTTAATCTTATAAAATCATCTCTCTAGTTTTTCTACTTGAATCCATGTAATCTACCAAATTTTTCTTCTTTAGTTATATAGTAAAAACCTATAATCTTTTGTACTTTTAATTATTGTAGATTTGGGTTCTAAAATAAGCATATTTAACTATCATTTTCATAGTCTAGAGTAGAAAATGTCTTAGTTTGAGATGATCTTGAACCTTGTCTGCACAATTCTAAATAAGAATCTTGATTCATTTTAATATTCTTATTTTTAATTTGGATAAATTGTGAATATATGTTATCTTACTTCCATGTAAGGGAAGGTGACATACCCTAAGATGAACTTTCTTGGACTACAAAATTTGTTGGAAAAAATTGCCAATTAAAGGAAATATCACTTAACGTAGCCTTCATTTTCTCTATTTTGATACTTCAATTTCTCAATATTCCTTAGTTCTTGGTATTTTCATGGAATGTTGGTTTGGATACTTTGAGTATAAGTTAATTTTAAAAAATTTCCTTTTTTTTTGAGGTGTTTCTAGAATAAGAAACTGAGATGACCATTTATATTTTGAACTATTTTCCGTGCTCTTTTATATCTTTCTTCCCAAAGTCTCCTTGTAGGCTATATTTTCTATTTTAGGTATGCTATATGAAGATAAGGAGCATATCCTTGTTTAGTTCTTGTGTCTGATATAATCCTATAATCCTAAAAGGATCATAGGGCCACACCTATTTTTATGTAAAATTCATTTTCCTAAAAAATTCATCCACTTGCTGAAGTCCTAATCTATTATTAATAAAAAATGGGCCTACCTCCTTTTTTAGTTTGGACATTTCATTTTGAAAATGAGGTGAAAATGATGTAAAGCGAAACTATATCTCATATAATCCAAAACAAAGGTTTTCATGGTTAAAATAATGGAAGCGGATGGGGTGGAAGCTCACATCTTAAGACCTCTATTGTTTTTGAAATATTCAAACAAATACGAAATCTCCAACTGTGGTATAAAGACCAAGTTGTAGAATTTTCTTTATTTCTCTAAACATTCTAGGTGGAATCTATTAAATCATAAAAAAATAAACAATAGACACAAAATTATTGAGAAAGTGCGTAAAACCTAAACTCTATGGCTTTTTTGTTATGATTTGAGTCCAAAAGCTGACAAAAATTGGGTTTACTTTTTCATCTTCATGTTTTAATTGCAAACTAGAAAATTCTAGCTTGAAAATATAGGAAAAAATGAGCCACATGTAATCTGTACCTAAAGTGCTTATTTCAACCATATTGAGATAGTTGAAAAATGGTACATTTTGCAAGGTATTGGATCAAATGAGATATGGTGAAGGATTTTTCACTGAGGACATGAATATTAATAAACCCAAATAGTTCCATCAACCACTTAGTCATTATCATACCCTCATAGACATAAAAAAATGCAAATGACTTGCCTTGACAACTCAAGAAAATTCTAGAATGACATGGAGGTGCACTTTCAGGTAAAGGGTTCATTCAAGGTGCGGAAACCTGGTTCCAAAACCCCCCATATTACTTCAAGTGAGACTTTGATCTGCGCAAGAAGATCACTGCCAAAAGTGCTAGTAGTTGGAAGGTTTTGTTTGTTATGCAAATACTCTGAACCTGGGTGAGGAACCCTTAAGAAAACAAATGTTTCCTTTGTCAGGATCTAGATAATTTTGAGGGAGAGTTGATGTGGAACCCGATAAATAATGAACATAAATATTCTCTTGATAAGAAAATAAGTGAATTTGTGATCCAAGAAAACAGAAACTATAAATTGTCTATCAAAGATTGAGCACAAAGGTATATCTACACAAAGGTCCGTGGAATTTTCTTTGCTTCCTTTGCGACCAAGTTGCTCAAGTGGTTGTCTCAGCTTGCTAAAATCCACTCCTCCACAAAGTACGACATGATCACTTAGTGGACCCTGGAGTTGGTACAAAAATTTTGATAAAGCTATCGACAAGATCACCCATGCGGTAGATCACTAGATCAATAATGTTCTGGGAGGATTTGTGACTAAATTCACTATTGGCACTATTGATCCATTTGTATCATATTCTGAAGTTGAACGAAAAATTTTTAAGGGCCCTAGAGGTATGTTCCTGCGCTCTTTGAAATTATGGATTAAAATGCTATTCTGTGAACATGATACTCTATGCAACCATATTGAGTGAATGTCTCGTAGAGGCCTGACTACACACAATGGAAGAACTTACATAGTATATCTAGAAGAAGGTTTAGTTTATAGCTCTCTCAAAGGTAAATCTGACAGTGACGAGGAGTCTCAAATCAATAGCTCTAATGAATCTATGCACTTGGAATAAGAGGAATTGCAAGATCAAACTAGGTCACTGGCCATAGTTCAGATCCCATCCACTCAACTCCTAAACTCATAGCACTCTAACAAGCCATCCACTCCACCTCCACCTCGACCATGAGACACTGTTATGGAGACTTCCATGAAGTTACCTAATTTCCGTGGTATCGGGAACAATGACATAGTCCAATTCTGGTTGGTTATAGACGTTGTATGGAAAATGCAACAAATTAATAGTGAGGATGTTAAGAAAGCACAACTGTATACTGCTTTTCAGGACTGTGCGCCAGATTGGTACATAAGGTATGTGGCGACCAACCCTAATGCAACTATTGATAATCTGAAGGCAGCATTGAAGGAACAGTTCAAAAGGACAAAATCATTTGCTCAATGCTTAAATATTTTTATTTTTTTTATATATTTATGTTATCATTTTCTTTAATTATGTTGTTTTTTTTTCTTTTTTTTGAACATAAAAAAAATCATGTTTTTTGGTTAATTTTTATTGTGTCTTTAAATTATAAGTTTTTTTGAAGTTTTTCCCTTTATTTGTTTATTTTTTGAATTTTTTTGTTTTTGAATTTATTTATTTTTTATTTTATTTTTTTATTTTTACATGTTATTTTTGTTTTTTTAACACTTTTATTTGTTTTTTGATATTTTTATTTATATTTTTTTATATTTGAAATTTTTTTGTCAAGTTTTTTTTTTTTTTTTTTTTTTAATATGTCTTATTACCAAGATGAAATCACCTCTAAACAAAAATGATTGATGTTCCATTAACACTTTTCAAAATTAGCGTGAAAATCATTAACATTTTAAAGCAAATTTTCATACTTGATAAAGAAAAAAATTTAAAGTGACAAAAAAATCACCATTTTTCATAACATTTAAAAAAAAAGAAAAATCAAAGAAAATTTAAATTTCTAAAAATATCTTCCAAAAAAACAGGTTATTCTATAGCACCAATTTTCAAAATCGACATGAAAATCATGAGATTAAAAAGAAAAAGTCAAAAGAAAATTTAAAGTGCCAAAACTATGCTCCGAAAAAAAGTGTGATTCTACATCACCACTTTTCAAAATTACGTTTTTTTTTTGTTACCTCAAAAAAACGGGTACTAGGTAATTTTCTCATTTAATCAGTAAATGTGTTATGTGCTTTTCTTGAGTGAGTTCAAATTTTTTGGAGCACAAGGAGAAGCAAAGGGTTTGAACTCTATGGGATCACCTTCAAACATTAGACCTATGGGTACCCCTTCTTACCATTTTACTAGTTTGAGCATTAGGACTGTAAATTTTTTTGCTTATTGTTGCTCTATGCTTCTTGCTCTAATGGGGTTCTCAGCCCAGACCCTAGGTTACTTCATCCCGTAAAAAAATTGGCAACTCACTAGGTATTACATTTCTGTTAATCCTAGTTTTGTTTGTTTCTCTCGGGATATTGCTTTTATTTTTGGTTTGATCACTTTTCTAGCTTCTTTGATTTGTTATCAATCTAGGCAAAAGTTCTAATCGTTTGGACCAAGTTTGGATATTTAATTTTTTTCTTTACTTCCTTTTTTACACGTGCTTTCTAGTTTACACAATCACATATACATGCATTTTTGTCCAAAGAAACGAGTGTATAGACGTGTTTCCTTGTGAACAGTAGCATATACATGTAGGTTGATCATTGTCAAGCCGCATATTGTTCAGTAAAGCTTTTTGCGTGATTTTGATTGCTTAATTTTTATCATTGATGTTCTTGGAAAGTTTTTCTTTTTGTAATTTTTCAATTTCCTCTCTTTCTTGGTGAAAAACCTAGTCAACCTAGGGCTTTCCCTCTTTGTGAAGATTCAGTTTTTGTGTTCAAAACCAGGGCTTCTTGCTAAAGTTCTTGCCTGTTCTGAGTATTCAGAATAATGAATTAGTGTTAATTTTCTCATGCACTACCTTCTTACTACTTCACCTTTTCTTTTATTTCGTTGCCTTTCTTGGTTTTTCTTTGTTTTTGAGAAAGGTAATTCTTGCAATCTTGAAGAGTTTTCTTGGTTTGATTGAAATTTTCTTTCTTACTGAAGTTGTTGGGCTACCGATAAGGTCAATTGGTTTGAGTTTGCAACCTCTTTCCACTTTTTAATCCTTGTCATGTTAATTATTTCGATGGCTTATGTAATTTGAGGTCCTTTTTTGCTAATTATGTGATCTTGAAGTATTTTGGTAGTTTTTTCCTCCTCAATAACTCTTTGTATCCTTAAAAAGAAAAAAGATAAAAAAACATCTTTTTTTTTGCCTTTCTTTTCTTTGGTTTTTTGGCTTTTGGTTTTTTTTTTCTTTTTTTTTCAAACAAGTGTGCAAATCTTCGCTTAAAGTTGATTTTTTTTGCATTTGAGAGGTCTTCTACTTTGTATTTGTTTTCACTTTGATTCCCAAATTTTGGTTTTTGATTTCTTGAAAGAACACGTTTGTTTATTTAAGATAAATTCGTAAGACCTTGCATTTTAAGCATTTTAGTATGCATTAGGATAGATGCATTTTGGAGCATTGATTTCTTTTGTTAGTTTTTGAATGTTAATGAAAAATTGATTAAAAAAAAAGAATTTCCTTATTAGGTTTCTTGTAGAACCTTTGTAGAAATCACTTGTAATTGAAAGAAAATGAGTTGCATTTATATGTAGCTAGGTTTTCTATTGATTTATTTCAAGTCAACACACCATTAGTCACACTTTCATCTTACCCTTGACTTAAGAACAACAATTAAAATCAAGCGTCTAACTAAAATGAACTAGAATTGTTTTATTTGTCATATATACATCAACTAGTCTAGGTCTTTAGATGCCTTGGAATAGGTGTGTGGAGAGTTAACTCTCCAAGGCCACTACAAATTCAAACTTAGAAGTTGATTAAAAGAGTGAAATCCAATATCGTTAAGTTCTCTGGGAAATCTCTCCATACAAGAGAGTCAAGCATGAGGGCTAGTGAAAAGAAGGAAGAGAGATACCTCCTATCCTACTTGTTGGATCCTGACCAAAGACTCTTCCACTCGGCTTCCAATATGAGCTGGTGACCTTAGTTTCCTTTCCTGGGAACCACACAGGTGACTGTGGGGGGAATACTCATGGTACCTGAGACAAACGTTGTATCACCCTCATTAGTACTTTTGGAGGCTGCCCTTGTGAAGCTCGCATACTTGCACCGACAAAGGTTTTTTTCCTGTAGTTCAGTGTAATTGTTTCTCTTACCTTATCTCGCAGGCTTAGGGTGTAGTTACCCGATACTATATTTGGAAGGCCCTTATCTTCACTTTCTTGTATTTTGGTGTCTGATCCTAGTAACCTGGAGTGGAAATACTTGGAAGTTTCTTTTTTGGCTGTTTTTTTAGGGATTTTTATAACGGAGTTCTCTTTTCTCTTTCTATTTAGTTTGCTTTAGGTGTATTTCTATCTTGACACTTTGGACCTCTATTTCTAAGTGACCAACCAATCACTCCACTAGTCTTGGAAGGATTTTGATCTTTCTTTTAAAATTATGGATTTTCCTCCTTAAGGGAAAAGTTTTGATTATGCATCTCTCTTCCTTGAAAATTCATTTGAACTATCCCGTAAGGGAAGTATTTGTGTATTAGTTGGGTATGGCCATTATTCCTATGGATGCCAACCAAGCAACCCCTCTAAAATGGGATCCTTGTCTTTTTCCTTTCTTTGGAAATGTTGGTACCCCCTTGATGGACACTTTGAATATTACTGGATTAAATGTTGGACTACCCGTTTGGTTGTGGTCCACTCCAAATGTTCCAAATATTCTTCAATCTTATCAGATGTATGCTTTATTTCAAGAGAATGTAATGGGTGTTAATTCTTCATCCTCTTTTCCTAAGAAATCTATTATTCCTCTTTCTCGTCCATGTTGCAATAAGAAATCTAAAAAGAAGAGAAAGAGGAAGAATAATCAGAAGAATAATTCTCTTCGTGCGTCATCATTGACCTATGCTAGTCATGTTGGAGTTGAGCCTTCAATCGCTACAGGTCATGCTGGGAGCATAATTCATTAATGTTGATGTTGGCTCGCATACTTTTGTGAGTCGAGCAGGGGGCATAAGTCATATTTATGTGGAAAAGAGTCACTAACCTCTGCAAGTCATGTTGGAGATCCTCCACCAACCTATACAAGCCATGTAGGATATTCTGCACCAACTGCTTCTAATCATGATGGGGGCATTAATGTTGATAAAAAGCCTAGGCATAAAATATTTAAACCTGAGTTCCCTTGTAATCTTTGTAAGGGATATCATCTTAAACATTTATGCCTTGAGATTTCAGTGGTACAAAGGTTGTGGTATAAGTCTGTAGGTCCTTCTACTCTTGAACCTATTAAGGTTTCTTAATATTGATATAAACCTTTGGTTTATGAAGTGGTTGAGCAACTGTAGTCTTTGGCAGATCCCATTCCTTTTTTGGGGGGTGAAGTGTCTAACAACAGAGTCTTCTTGATTTCTAGTTCATAGTCTTCTAGTCTAGGGGGCATGTCGATCCCTTCGAATGCACCCCCTCCAATTTATAGGATGTTGGGTATGTGTTATATTCTTTCCACAACTAGCTCCACACATTGTACGTTGTGATGGGTGTAGCAGGGGGGTCACAATGGGGGAGCCAGCCCCCACTGTTGGGGTCTAGGGCAGCGCCCCGGTGAAAATTGTTTTTGGTGTGCAAACCCACTCAAAGGCGGACCCACCCATGTTTTGTGCATGCGTTTGCACATGGTTTTGGGGTACGATGGTTTTCGGCCCCTGGTATTTTGTAGATTCGGTCAAGGGAACTACGGTTATGTTATAATCCAGGGTTAATGGATTGGGGTTTATGTATGCTTCATCATGTATATATATGTGTTGTAACACTAAAAGGAATATAATGAAAAATCAAGCTGGTCATCCTAATTTGGGATCTAGGGGAAAATATCTGTGTTTATCTGTTTTATGTTTTATGCTCTCGCTATTGTTTATTTTATGTTATAATATTCGTGTGTAGATAATTTCTATTCAGGGTTAAAACCTACATTTGGTATCGAAGTTATTTCGGCTTCAAGGGGATGCCTTTGCTACTGAGGGTTTTTTTCTCGGGCCTGAGGTAGACCCTGTTCAGTGGGAGATCTGCGGTATTGATTCTTGTGGTGAAAGAAGATGGCGAGTGGCAAAAAGATAGAGATCGAGAAATTTAATGGTCATATTTTTGAGTTATGGAAGCTCAATATGGAGGATCTGCTGGTGGATAAAGATCAGTGGATCGCAGTAGATCCAGGTACTAAACCAAAGAAAATGTCAGATGAAGACTGGAAGAAACTGGATCGGAAGGCTAAGAGCACAATACAGTTGTGTGTCTCAGATTCAGTATTGTTGAATGTATCTGGGGAAGCTATGGTGAAGAATTTGTGGGAAAAACCTGGGAATTTGTACCAATCTAAGTCTCTGGTGAATAAGTTGTTCCTGTGGAAAAAGTTGTATAACCTGAGGAAGAAGGATGGAGACTCAGTGACAGAGCATCTGAACGCCTTCAATACTGTGGTAAGTCAGCTATCATCTATTGATATTAAACTATCAGATGAAGATAAGTGCATCAGTTTGTTGTGTTCTCTACCAGATTCATGGGACAGTTTGGTTATTGCAATAGGTAGCAATACAACTACCTTGAATTTTGATGATATTGTCTTAGCCTTGTTGTCGGAGGAAATGAGACGGAGAAATATGGAGGGCCAGAATGGAGATGCCTTATCTGTACGAGGAAGGTCCCAAAACAGAAACAAGAATAAGGTTTCGAGTGGGAGATCCAAATCTAGAGGGAGATCTAAATCTCTTGGAAAGTTTGTAAAGGTATCTTGGAAATGCAGAAAGGAAGGGCACTACAAAAAGGACTGCAGATCTAAAGCTCCTGAGAAAGGAAAGGGATATGATGATGCTCCTTCTGCAGAGGCAAAAACCACCTCGGATGAAGGTGGGGATGTGTATTTGGCTTCTTCCTCAAATACACATGTAGATCATGAGTCATGGTTGATTGACTCAGGTGCATCCTTTCACTTCACTCCCCATAGGGAGTGGTTCTGCGAGTATGAGAAATATGATGGTGGTGATGTCTTCCTAGGGGATGATAGGAAGGCCAGAATCATCGGACGTGGAAAGGTCAAGCTGAAGCTGCAAGGTGGAAGGATTAGAACACTTCCCGGTGTTCTGCATATTCCTGCATTGGCCAGAAATTTGATTTCTGTAAGCAAGATGGATGATGCAGGTGTAAAAACAGTGTTCGAGAAAGATGCCTGCAAGATGGTTCGGGGAGCACTGGTATTAATGCGGGGAGTTCGGACTGGAACTCTGTACAAGCTATAAGGTAGCACTGTTATTGATGGGTGTAACAGTTCTGTGGTTCCTGAAAGTGGGACGGAAAGTCTAGCTGTCTCTGGAGAAAAGACCATGCTATGGCATCAAAGGCTTGGACATATTGGAGAGAAGGGCCTTCGGATACTACATAGAGATGGTATGATAGAAGGTATGTCTAATTGTTCTCTGGATTTCGATTTCTGTGAACATTGTGTATATGGGAAGCAGAATCGGGTGAGTTTTCCTTCTGGTGCTAAGAGGGCAAACAAGATATTAGAACTTGTGCACAGTGATGTGTTTGGGCCTGTGTCAGTTCCATCACTGGGAAAGTCCGTGTACTATGTTTCATTCATAGATGACTTCTCAAGGAATACATGGATATATTTCTTGAGGAAGAAATCTGAAGTCTTTGACAAATTTAAAGAATTTAAGGCTCTGGTGGAAAACCAGACAGAGAAGAAGATAAAGGCACCGAGGACAGATAATGGTGGGGAGTTTTGCAAGAAGGAATTTGAAGAGTTCTGTAAGAAGTGTGGCATAGCACGGCAGAAGACTACTCCATACACACCTCAGCAAAACGGAGTTGCAGAAAGAATGAACAAAACACTGATGGAAAAGGCAAGAAGCATGCTCAGTGGTACCGGGTTAGGACAAGAATTCTGGGCAGAGGCAGTGGAGACTGCATGTTACTTAGTTAACAGATCACCTTCATCAGCGTTGGAGGATAAGACTCCACATGAGGTATGGACTGGTAAGAAACCCTCTCTTTCACATCTAAGGGTATTCGGATGTGATGCATATGTACATGTTCCAAAGGAGAAAAGGACCAAGTTGGATAATAAATCTGAAAGGTGCATCTTTATTGGGTATAAGGATGGTTTAAAGGGTTACAAGCTTTGGAACCCAGAAACAAGGAAGGTTGTGTAAAACTGAGATGTGGTGTTTAGAGAGGTGAAAGATGTTTTTAAACATGAAATCATACCAAAGGAACCTGAGAAGATAGAGTTTGAGCTAAAGGAGGATGAATCAGACTCTACAGCAAAAGAAGATTCAGAAGAGGAAGAGCCACAAACTCCAGCTTTGAGAAGATCAGTTTGGGAAAGAAGGCAACCAGAAAGGTATAGTCCATCTGCTTTTTGTTTAGGTTTTTCCTTAACTATAACTGATGATGATCCCAGAACTGTCAGGGAGGCAGTAGATTCCGAGGATGGAAAACTCTGGAAGGAGGCCATGGTTGATGAAATGGCATCCTTGCACAAAAATGGGGCATGGGATCTGGTGGAGTTGCCAGCTGGAAGGAAGCCCATTGGGATAAAATGGGTGTTTAAGAAGAAGATGAATGTAGAAGGAAAGGTGGAGAAATACAAAGATCGGTTGGTAGCAAAAGGTTATTCCCAAGTGTCAGGAATTGATTTCGGTGATATTTTTTCTCCTGTTGCCAAATTTACTTCTATTAGATTACTTTTATCTGTTGCTGCTGCATTTGATTTTGAGATAGAATAGATGCATGTGAAGACAACATTTCTTCACGGGGATCTAGAAGAGGAGATATACATGAAGCAACCTGAAGGCTTTATGGTGAATGGTAGGAAATAACTGGTATGCAGGTTGAAGAAGTCTTTGTATGGGTTAAAACAGTCACCAAGGATGTGGTATCAGAAATTTGATACGTATAGAAGGGGACTTGGCTTCACCAGAAGCAAGGAGGATCACTATGTTTATTTTAAATTAATTGGTGACCGTGTTATTTATTTGGTATTTTATGTGGATGATATGTTTTTGATTGGAAATTACAAAGAAATTATCCAACATTTGAAGACCCAACTATTCTCCAAATTCGACATGAAGGATCTTGGTGCTGCAAACTATATTTTGGGCATGGAAATTAAGAGATATTGAGAAAAGAGGAAGCTTTTGTTAAACCAGAGGAAGTATTTCAAGACTATATTGCAGAGATTCAATATGCAGGATAGTAAACCAGTAAAGGTTCCTATTCCCGTAGGTGTAAATTTGTCTGCTGGACAATGTCCCAAGACACAAGAAGAAGAGGAGGATATGTCCCCTGTTCCATATGAAAGTGGAGTGGGTAGCCTGATGTATGCAATGGTATGTACTAGACCATACATTTCACATGCAGTGGGAGTATTGAGCAGGTTTATGTCAAACCCAGGAAGGATCATTTGATAGCAATGAAGCGGGTTTTCAGATATTTACGTGGCACTAGTGATTATGGCTTGTGCTACCAGGGAAGACCAGGATTGGAAAGAATGTTGGACATTTGTGGTTTTGTTGATGCTGACTGGGCTGGAGATCTAGACCAAAGAAGATCTGCAAGTGGGTATGTGTTTAGCCTATTTGGAGGCGCAGTCAGTTGGATGAGTAAAAGACAGTCTATAGTGGCGCTTTCAACTAAAGAGGCATAATACATAGCAGCTACTCATGCAAGCAAGGAAGCAGTTTGGTTGCAGAGATTGTGTTCAAGTATGGGGTTGGTACAACAAGCTATAACGATAGACTGTGATAGCCAAAGTGCAATTTTCTTGGCTAAGAACCCTGCTTATCATTCAAAGACAAAGCACATTGATGTTCAATATCACTTTGTTAGAGATACGGTTGAGGCTAAAAGGGTGTTTCTAGTAAAGGTGGACACTTTGAAGAATGTTGCAGATGCATTGACGAATTCTGTGAGCACTTAGAAGTTCTCTTGGTGTAGATAAACAATGGGGGTTGAAGAATTGGCCCAATAACTAAGCTCTCCTATGGCCCCCTGTGGAAAGAAAACAACAAGTGGGAGAATGTTTGGTATGTGTTATATTCTTTCCATGACTAGCTCCACGCATTGTACGTTGCGCTGGGTGTAGCAGGGGGTTCACAAGGGGGGAGGCAGCCCCCACTTTTGGGGTCTGGCGCAGCGCCCTGGCGAAAATTGTTTTGGTGTGCGGACCCACCCATGTTTTGTGCATGAGTTTGCACATGGTTTTGGGGTACGATGGTTTTTGACCAGTGGTATTTTGTAGATCCAGTCAAGGGAACTACGGTTATGTTCTAATCCAGGGTTAATGGATTTGGGTTTATGTATGCTTCGATATGTATATATATGTGTTGTAACACTAAAAGGAATATAATGAAAAATAAAGCTGGTCGTCCCAATTTGGGATCTAGGGGAAAATCTCTGTGTTTATCTGTTTTATGTTTTATGCTCTCGCTATTGTTTATTTTCTATTATAAGATTCGTGTGTAGATAATTTCTGTTTAGGGTTAAAACCTACATAGGAGTGTTTCCTCTTATTGGGATATTCATATTGAGTCTTGCGTTCTTTTAGTTGCACTTTTCCAAATAAGGGTTATAGTTAATTCCATAAATGTTTTTTGATGTGAAGTGGATGAAGGATCCTCTACAAGTATTATATCCTCCTCAACTTGGAAATATTTTAGTGCTCCAAATTTGTTGGCTACTGATAGTCAATTGTTATCTTATTGTAGAAGACTTGGTCAATCTATGGGTGTTCTTCCTCAGTTGCTTATCACTTTAGGTGGGAAGATTGTCTTAATTTTTTTTATGGTGATTGATCACTCTTTGGACTTTAATATGCTACTTGGGCATGATTATATCTATGTTATTAATGTTTTCATGTCTTCACTCTTTAGAGTGATGTATTTTCCCCATAATGGAAGAATCATCACTCTTGATTAGCTTGCATCTAATAATTAGCATCCTAATTCGAACTTAGTTCAAAATTCCCCTTGGTATGTTCCAAGTGTTCAAGTTGACTCTGCCTTTCCGCGGGTGAACTCTATGGTGTTATTTACTCAATCCTCAATTGCTTCTAAGAAGGACCCTTTGAACTATTATCCTTTGAGAAGGATCCTTTGAAGCATACCTACAAAATCTCGTGGCCTAACTATATCCCAACTGAAACAACTATTTTTGGGTTGTATAAATACACCTCATGGGAAGGCCTTAAGGGGAGAGAGAGAGATAGGTATTGATATTATAGCCATTTAGTCCCTGATCAAGTATGATTTATCCCTGTGCCTCCTGCACTTCCCAAATTGTGGAAACCCTTGTTTCCCTCACAGAGATGTTCATTCCTCTTATATGACATCCATGTTTATGCTTTTGGAAGGAAATTGTTGAGGCTTGGGATGGACAGATCTGGAGGATGGTTTCGCTTGGAGCCGTGGTTGAATCAAGTGGTATTCATCCACACATCTTTACATTCATTAATAAAGAAGATCTGTCCCATTCTTGATGTTCATGATCTTAATGCTTTATATATGTTATGATACTATTATGAATGATTTCATGTCTTTATAATTATAATATCATAACACATATTTCATTAAATTTGGAAAGATTTTATTACATGTACATCACTACAATTTATTTTTTTAGTTATTTCAAAATTCTACATCCACAATTTAATTTCAAATTTAGTGAAATACGTGTTTTATATGATCTAAATATGGCATATGTGATTTTCTTGAGTGAGTTGCAGGTTTTTGGAGCACAAGGAGAAGCAGAGGGTTTGAACCCTACGCAATCACCTTCAAACATAGGACCTATAGGGACTACCCCTTCTGCTAATTTTACTAGTTGGAACATTAGGAGTGTAAATTTTTTTGCTTCTTGTTGTTGTATGCTTATTTCTATGTTGGGGTTCTCAACCCAGGCCCTAGGGTACTTCATCGTGTAACACACTTGAGGTAAATATGTTCCCCTTAAACTAGCTTGAGGAATTGTTCCCACAAGCTTTCATTTTCCTCTTTTGAGCTTGTAAGCATCAAAAAACATTTGCAACATAAATAAACCTTCAAAATAACAAAATATTTCATATCAAACTTATATATATTTAGAAACTTAAGGGTTATATGAAATGTGCAAGTTAATTTTTTTGTCTTTTAGGAAATTGCTAAATTTGCAAAAGCAAATAAATTAATGGTTTTTAACTCAATTTGCAGCATAAAACAAAGATAAAAATACCATACACAACAACAGAAGAAAAAAAAAATGATAAAGGAGTTCACCCCTCCTGGGCTACATCTCCTAGTATCGCTTCCAACGTTGGGCCTCTTTCATTATGTATTCAAAATTGTGATTACATAGATTTAGAGTGCTCAAAATGCAAAACTATGTCTCTGATAGGTTTAGAATAGTAAAAGACCCCAAGCTAGGGTATTTTTGGGCTCAATTTGGTCAAAAACTGAGAAATGTATGCTCTAGAGAATTTTTACTACTAACTGCACTACAAACTAGAGTCCTATGCTAATTTTTCTACGAATTCTACAATTCCAGGGCCTGCTGAGCACCATTTTAGCCCGACACCGGAAATATTCCCATTGGTTCTGGTGCAATTTGTCTCTCCATTTAAATTCACAGTGACCCCCTCTCGCAGAATATTTTGGCTACATGGTGTCATGTGCCTAGGGGTTAGGGCTAACAACCCGCCCTCATTGGCATATCCCTAAATTTATATGTCACAGTTTTGTTCAGTGAATAATTTTGGGGGTTGATCGCAAGTTCCTCACACCTCTCTCCATGGAGGTCCTCCTTCTGCTCTGATCTAACAATATATTACATAACATGACTTCAAGCGAGGGCTAAGCCCTGAGCCCTTGGTCACTCCATTTGCAGTCTCGTGGGCATGTAGTGACGAGGGGCCTGGGACTTAGCCCCAACACCTTCCCCCAACCCAAATTCGCACAAAGTTTAAATATCATTCCACCATTATGGTTTATAAGAACCACCCATGACACATTGGTAATGCGTTGCACTATAGGGAATGAGGTCACTTGTTCAAATCCCATTGAGGCCAGTTCGACCATGAACCAAAATTTTACGCCAACCTGAGATGCCATGTCTTTTCTTAAAATTGGGCCACATGACTCCCATTAATAGGACCACATAAAAAATGTCAATCAACCAATCAAAATCCATCAATCATGAATGAATCACATGAGGCCACCTGTCATTGGCCCAGAATGTATAGTCAGCTGACGCAGTGAGCCCGTTGTGTCATTGTATGGACTGCCAAGTCAACAAAACCTACAAAAATTTTAGTTGGTTAGGAAAACTATGAGAACGTGATATATGGAGCATACGATATCGGTTTTGAGCGATTCAAGTTATGTTGGATTCATGTCGGAGAGCTCTACGTTAGGAAATAGTTTCGATCAATTTTGACAACTTTCATTTTTTAGCACTTTAAAGATCCATAGGACTAGAAGTCTATTACAATTTATGTTTTTAATCTTGGTTCAAAACCTATCATTAGGGATTGTTAGAAGAAATGTTCCAATTTTATTTCCTCAATAGAAACATAGCATAGAGCAACAATTAGTGCAATTCAAGAATATTTGTGGCTTTGATGGATCCTTTAAGAGTTTGGATTCTAAAAACATCATTTGACCATATTATAATAACATAAATATAGTACCATTTAGTTAAAATCATTGGGGTATACATGTAATTCATTGGAAACTTTCTTAAAATATATACAAGCAAACAAATGGTTATGTTGTCAGGATCGAGATCATTTTGAGGGAGAGTTGATGTAGAACCCGAGAAAGAATGAACATAAATATCATCTTGACAAGAAGATACGTGAATTTACGATCCAAGTAAACAGAAGCTATAAATTCTCTCTTAAATATTGGGGACAAAGGTATATCTACACAGAGGTCTATGAAATTTTCTTTGCTTCCGTTGCGACCGAGTTGCATGAGTGGTTGTCTAAGCTTGCTAAATTCCAGTCCTCCACAAAGTACGACGTGATCACTTATTTGACCCCAGAGTTGGTAAAACAATTTGATAAAGCTAGCAACAAGATCACCCGTTTGGTAAATCACTGGATCAATAGTGTTCTGGGAGGATTTGTGACTAAATTCACTATTGGTGCTATTGATCCATTTGTATCATATTCTGAAGTTGAAAGAAGATTTTTGAAGGGCCCTAGAGGTATGTTCCTGCGCTCTCTGAAACTGTGGATTAAAATGCTATTGTGTGAACATCATACTATGTTCAGCCATATTGAGTGAATGTCCCATAGAGGCCCAACTACACGCAGTTTAAGAACTTACGAAGTAGATATAGAATAAGCTTTGGTTTATATCCCTCTCAAAGGTAAATCTGACAGTGATGAGTAGTCTTAAATCAGTAGCTCTAATGAATCTATGCACCTGGAATAAGAGGAATTGGAAGATCAGACTGGTTCATTGGCCATATCTCAGATCCCATCCACTCCACTCCTAAACTCATCTCACTCTAACAAGCCATCCACTCCACCTCCACCTCGACCACGAGACGCTGATATGGAGACTTCCATTAAGTTACCTAATTTCTGTGGTATCGGGAACAAAGACATAGTCCAATTATGGTTGGTTACAGATGTTGTATGGAAAACACAACCAATTAATAATGAGGATGTTAAGAAAGCACATCTGGATTGGTACATAAGGTATGTGGTGACCAACCATGGTAGGTCCTTATATTACTAGTATAGTCCCTTATTGTTGTTAGTGTAACCCCCATATTGTTATTATTGTGCCCTTACATTATTATTGTTAGGTTGGCTAGGATTACATTGTGGCCCCATGGACTCCTATATATAGAGAGGAGGTTTAGTCATTTGTACCATCCAAGAATTGTTAATTCATGTAAATTATTGGAGGTTGCCCCCTCAAAGTGGCTTATTTCTAAGTCATTGATATCTATTTTCTTCTCTTTTTGGACCAGGTTTCACAACATTTGGTTTCAAAGCTTTGGATTCTAGGGTTTTGCTACCCCAAACAGGTCATCGTGGCATTTTCTCTATAACATTTTTTCTACGAAGGTTCAAAACATCAAATTTTTAGAGTACGAATCCGACATCATGAGGAACATCGTCACAAAATTTCAGAGCTTTGTTCGCAACATATTCAGAGATATGATCTATGGAAGTTAGGTTGTTTTGCATGCTCCTAAATTTAACCTAAACAGGTCATCATGGAATTGTCGCTATAATTTTTTTTCTATGAAGTTTCAGAAGCTGAAATTTTTAGGGAGAGAAGAAGAAATCTTGAGGAAGATCATCACAACATATAAGAGCTTGGTTCAGAATATTTCTGTATATATGGTCTGTGGAAGATAGGTCTTTTTCAGGCTCCTGAATTTCATCTCAAAGAGGTGATCGTGGGAACATCTTCATAACTCTTTTTATGAGCATCGGATTGGAATTCTATAAAAAGTGGCTGCAAGTACACAGACTGTATTTTTCTTTATATCAATTTCAGAGCCGAAGGAGGAAAAAGTGACACGTGGAAGGCCGTAAAACATTTCTCTAATGAACCAGTCCATAATTAGGTCATCGTAGGAGATTGGGCATAAATTTGTCTTCAAGAATCCAAATCAGGTCATATTTGTGGCATTCGAAAGAATATTTAGAGGGATACTTCAGGGCTAAATTCCAAATATTGAAATCTGAAATCACAGGGATAATTCAGTTTCAATATCGAGCTCCTCAAAATGAAGAAAAGGTGTGGATTTTTTTTTTTAATTTCACAAGTCTTGTTTGAAAAATAAGTTCTAGGTGATTCCAAAGTCCTATTGAGCATAGATATCAGTATTGGGTTTTAAAATGCCTGTTAAAAATCAACCAACACCCATTAAGCCCTTATAAGGCTCTACTATGACTCATGAAGACAAAGAAATGCAACATGATATATCAAAAGTCCATGAGCAAGTACACCAAATTTTACTATCGCAAAGAGAAACAAAAAATGAAATGGAAGTTTTGAAGAAAGGCGTGGAAACTAAGATGGATGGTTTGAAGAAAGGCATGGAAGCTAAGATGAATGGTTTGGAAGCTAATATGGATGGCATGGAAGTTGGCATGGAAGCTAAGATGGATGACATGGAAGCTAAGATCGATAAAAAAATAGAGAACATGAAGAATGATCTAAAAGTAGACATCAAAGGTTTGGAAAATTTGATACAAGAAATTTTTCCTAATGGCGAAAACATAGTAGAGGAAACTCATGATGAGAAAAAAATAAATGTTAATCATGATTTCATAAACTCTAATTTTGGATTAAAGAACCACCATATTCCAAAGATGGATATGAGGAAGTTTGATGGCAAGGATCCCGTAACATGGATATTACATATGGGGCAATATTTTGATCTCAATAATGTCCAAAACACACAAAAGGTATGCGTTGCAACATTACATCTAGAAAAAAATACATTTGTATGGTATCGATGGCTTTTCTCCCATAAACAAATTGTCACTTGGTCAATTTTTAGGGAGGAAATGATAGCACGTTATGAGCATACAAAGAGAAACACCTTCTTTATCCAATTGATCAATCTCAAACAAAAGGGTTTAGTGGCGGAGCACAGTGAGGACATCCAAAAATTGAATATAAGGGTAAATAATATTCTAGAGGAACATAGGATTGATTTCTTCATATGGACTTTAAAGGATAACATCCAACATGATGTTCGCGGTTGGGAACCAAATTCATTAGAGAAGGCATTCAGGTTGGCAAGAAAAATTGAATGTATAATTATGGCGACAAGGAAGCCTACCACTCAGATCTATAAAGATGGAAATGTTGCTACTCCTAAACTTCCACAACCTACAAGGTTGACACCACAAAAATTGGAAGAAAAAAGAGCAATAGGGCTTTGCTACAGTTGAGATAGAAAATACACTAAAGGTCATAAGTGTGCTAAGAAGATATTATTTTACATAGATTGTGAAGAGGAGGAATAAAATGAACAAGAAACTTCAAAACAAGAGGATATACACCAGGAAGCAACCCTAGAAGAAGAATAAATGAGTCGGACCATATCATGTAATGCATTGGAAGGAATTACCACTCCTCAAACTCTCAAGATAGAAGGACATATCAAGAAGAAAAAGGTAATAGTGTTGATTGATTCAGGTAGTACCCATAATTTTATTCATTATAAGGTAGTCAAGGAATTGAATTGTTTCCTATACCTAGCACCAGAATTTCAAGTGATGGTTGCAAATAGAGGAACTATAAATTTCTCTACAAAATGCCGTAATATCAAGCTATCCATGGGGGAATATATATTGAATAGTTTAATTCTTTCCATCCCAATGGGAGGTGCTAATATCGTACTAGGAGTACAATGGTTACAATCTTTGGGGACGGTAGGTTTTAATTTTCAAGAATTTTTCTTGAAATTTTTTTCCGAGGGAAAGGAAATTGAATTACGGGGTATCACAAGGAAGCCATGAAATATAATAAGCTCTAATGTCATGAAAAATATTTTGAAGAAATAAAAATGAGGCGTAATTGCACAATTATGCTGAATAGAAGTTCCAACATCAAAATCATCTATTTCTCCAAATCTCCAAAGAGTCTTAGAAAATCATTCCAATGTGTTTGATACTCTCAAATGACTCCCACCTATTCGTGATCATGATCATGCTATGAATTTGACTCAAGGAAGTGTTCCTCCAAACATCTGGCCTTATAGATATCCTTATGTCCAAAAGAGTGAAATTGAACGTATGATTGCAGAAATGTTAGAGGCTAGTATAATTCAACCTAGTCAAATTTCTTTCTCTGCTCCAATAGTATTAGTGCACAAGAAGGATGGATCATGGTGCATGTGTCCAGATTATAGGGAGCTCAATAATATCACTATTAAATATAAATTTCCCGTTCCTGTGATTGATGAATTATTGGATGAATTACATTGAGAAATTTATTTTACCAAGTTGGATCTTCATTCAGGATAGCATCAAATTAGAATGAAGAATGAAGATATTCCAAAAAGAGCATTTCGAACTCATGAGGGTCATTATGAATTTTTGGTCCTGTCTTTTGGCCTTACCAATGCACCTTCTACATTTCAAGGGTTGATGAATTCCATTTTGAAACCATCCTTAGAAAATTTGTGCTAGTATTTTTTGATGATATATTAATCTACAGCTGGCCTTGGAAGGATCATGTTCAACATGTTGACAGGGTGCTCAAACTATTGGAGGAGAAAGAATTATATGCAAAAACATCCAAATTTTTCTTTGGAGTAAAAGAGGTGGAATATCTAGGTCATATTGTATCGCACGAGGGTGTTAAGGTATACCCTAACAAAATTAAAGCGATTAAGAAATGGAAAGTCCCCACAACCATAAAGCAGTTGCGTGGATTTCTCAGGTTAATAGGGTATTATCACAAGTTTGTTAAGAATTATGAGAGAATAACATCACCTCTAACAAAATTATTGAAGAAAGATTCATTTTCATGGACTCCTAAAGAAACTAAGGCATTTGAACATCTTAAAGAGGCAATGTGCCTAGCACCAGTCTTAGTTATGCCAGACTTCACAAAAACCTTTATTGTGGAATTTCATGCCTCAGAAAATGGAATTGGTGATGTTTTAATGCAAGAAGGAAGACCCATTGCTTTTGAAAGGCGTTTAATCAAAGGAAATTATTTACAAACGACTGTTTATGAGAAGGAAATGTTCACAATACTAGATGTACTAAAGAAATGGAGACCTTACCTAATGTGAAGACACTTCAAGGTAAAAATTGACCATGATAGTCTTAAACACTTTTTGGAACAAAGACTATCTTCAGAAGAGCAGAAAAAGTGGGTCACAAAGATGTTGGGTTATGACTTTGAAATCACCTACAAAAAAGGGAAGCTAAGTGTTGTTGCAGATGCACTCTTAAGAAAGGATGAAGAGGTGGAAGCATTGCTTTGTGCTGTCTCTATTATCCAACCAGATTGGATAACCAAAGCAAGGGATGAATGGAAGAAGGACGAAGAAGTTTGGACACTCATTCAAAATTTGCAACAAGATCCTAGTACAGCTGATACATTTAGTTGGAAAAATTATTCCTTCTGGTAAAAAGATCACTTATATATTTGAAAGAATTCCCAACAAAAACAAAAGATTCTTTTGGAATTGCACACTTCTCCTTTAGGAGGACACGACATTTTTAAAAACTTACCACAGGGTGAAGAAAGATTTTTTTTGGGATGGCCTTAAATTTGATATTCAAAATTTTGTGGTGGAATGTTTGGTTTTCCAGAAAAATAAATTTGAGACAATTAAGAACCCGAGTATTCTACAACCTTTATCCATTCCAAGTCAACGTTGGGAGGATATTTCAATGGATTTTATCACAGGTTTACCTAAGTACGAAGGAAGGAGTGTCATCATGGTTGTAGTTGATAGATTTACCATGTATGCACACTTTTGTGCATTATCTCATCCATTTAAAGCAAGTACAATTGCTACTACATTTATGGAAACAATTCAAAAGCTACTTGGAAACTTGAAGTTTATTGTAAGTGACAGAGATTCCATTTTTACAGGAAATTTTTGGACGGAATTATTTTCTTGTTTGGGTACTCAACTAGCTCATAGCTTATCTTATCATCCTCAATTCGATGGTCAAACAGAGATAGTGAATAAGTGTTTGGAAGGCTATCTTCATCGTTTTGTATCTGATAAGCAAGAAAAATGGGTCAAGTGGTTACCTCTCGCTGAATGGTGGTATAACACTTCCTTCCATACTGTAGCAAAAATGACTTTATGGAACTTTATGGATATCATCCACCATCCATCACATCTTCTTTAAGGGAAAATTCTAGGGTTCAAGTAGTGGAGGATCACATGGAGCATCAAGAAGAAGTTCTCCAACTCTTAAAGGATAACCTAAATTAGGCACAAAATCGAATGAAACAACAGGAAGATGAACATCGCAGTGAGAGAAGTTTTGATGTGGGATACTGGGTATTTTTATAGCTACAACCATACAAAAAAATGTCCCTCAAGCAAGCTAAGAAGGATAAAAAATTATCGCCAAAGTACTATGGTCCTTACAAGGTGTTGCAAAATATTGGTACTATGGCATACAAATTGGAGCTTCCAACTTCTTTGCGAGTGCATCTAGTTTTCCATGTTTCATGCTTAAAAGAGGTTATAGGGGACAAAATTCGAGTTCAAACAATATTGCCAGAACTTGATGAGGAAGGAAAAACCATATTGGAACCTGAAGCAGTCACGAAAACAAGAACTTGACAGCTACGAAATCGATCAATTTCAAAGTATCTCATCAAATGGAAGAACTTACCCACTGAAGATTCTACATGGTAGGATGAGAATTTTATATAGAAGCACCCGGAGCTACTCAAGGGTTGAGGACAACACTTTTTTTAAGGAGAGGAGCATGTTAGGTCCTTATATTACTATTATAGTCCCTTATTGTTGTTAGTGTAACCCCCTTATTGTTATTGTTGTACCCCTGTAACCCCCATATTTTTATTATTGTGCCCTTACATTATTATTGTTAGGTCAGTTAGGATTACATTGTGGCCCCATGGACTGCTATATATGGAGAGGAGGTTTTTTCATTTGTCTCATCCAAGAATTGTTCATTCATGTAATGTATTGGAGTTTTCCCCCTCGAAGTGGCTTATTTCTAAGGCATTGATATCTCTTTTCTTCTCTTTTTGGAGTTGGTTTCACAACAAACCCTAATGCAAATATTGATAATCTGAAGTCAGCATTGAAGGAACGGTTCAAAAGGATGAAATCATTTGCTCAATGCGTAAATATTTTTATTATTTTATATATCTATGTTATCATTTTCTTTAATTATGTTGTTTTTTTTTTCTTTTTTTTGAACTTCAAAAAAATTGGGTTTTTTGGTCAATTTCTATTTTGTCTTTAAATTATAATTTTTTCTGAATTTTTTCCCCTTATTTGTTTATTTATTTATTATTATTTTTTTTTAATTTATTTTTTTTTTGAATTTTTTATTTTAATTTTTTATTTTTACATGTTATTTTTTCTTTTTTTTCCACTTTTTTTTTGCTTTTTTGACATTTATATTTATATTTTTTTATATTTGAATTTTTTTGTCATGTTTTTTTATTTTATTTTTATGTCTTATTACTAAGATGAAATCACCTCTAAACAAAAATGATTGATGTTGCATTAACACTTTTCAAAATTAACATGAAAATCATTAACAAATTAAAAAAAATGTTCATACTAGATAAATGAAAAAATTTAAAGTGACAAAAAAATCACCATTTTTCTAAATTGACATAATGTTTACAAAAAAATAAAAATAAAAGAAAATTTAAATTTCTAAAAACATGCTCCAAAAAAACAGGTTATTCTACAACACCACTTTTCAAAATTGACATGAAAATCATGACATTAAAAAAATAAATTCAAAATAATATTTAAAGTGCCAAAACTATGCTCCAAAAAAAGGGTGATTCTACATCACCACTTTTCAAAATTAGGTGCTTTTTTGCTACCTCAAAAAAATGGGTACTAGGTAATTTTCTCATTTAATTGGTAACTGTGTTATGTGCTTTTCTTGAGTGAGTTGTAGTTTTTTGCAGCACAAGCAGAAGCAGAGGGTTTGAACTCTGTGGGAACACCTTCAAACGTAAGACCTATTGATACTACCCCTTCTTACCATTTTACTAGTTTGAGCATTAGGACTGTAAATTTGTTTGCTTCTTGTTTCTCTATGCTTCTTTCTCTGATGGGGTTCTCAACCCGGACCCTAGGGTACTTCATCCTGTAACAAAATTGGCAACTCCACTAGGTATTACATTTCTGTTATTCCTAGTTTTGGTTGTTTCTCTCGGGATCTGGGTTTTATTTTTGGTTTGATCACTTTTCTAGATTCTTTGATTCGTTATCAATCTAGGCGAAAGTTCTAATCGTTTGGACCAAGTTTAGATATTTAATTCTTTCTTTACTTCCTTTTTTACATGCTCTTTCTAGTTTACACAATCACATATACATGTGTTTTTGTCAAAAGAAACATGTGTATACATGTGCTTCCTTGTGAACAGTAGCGTATACACGCACGTTGATCACTGTCAAGCCGCATATTGTCATTTTTAGATGAAATTTTTATATTTTGAGTCCATTAATGCCTTTTCCATGATTTTTATTACCTGTGTTTAATCATTGATTTCTTGGAAAGTGGTTCTTTTTTCAATTTGTCAATTTCCTCTCTTTCTTGGTGAAAAACCTAGTCAACCTAGGGCTTTCCTTCTTTGTGAAGTTTCAATTTTTGTGTTCGAAACCAGGGCTTCTTGCTGATTTTCTTGCCTATTATGAGTATTCATAACAATGAATTTGTGTTAATTTTCTCATGCACGACCTTCTTACTACTTCACCTTTGCTTTCCTTTCATTGGCTTTCTTGGTTTTTCTTTGTTTTTGACAAAGGTACTTCTTGTAATCTTGAAGAGTTTTCTTGGTTTGATTAAAATTTTCTTGCTTACTGAATTTGTTGGGCTACCGATAAGGTCAATTGGTTTGAGTTTGTAACCTCTTTCCACTTTTTAATTCTTGTGATGTTAACGATTTCGATGGCTTATGTAATTTGAGGTCCTTTTTTCTCAATTATGTGATCTTGAAGTCTTTTGGTAGTTTTTTCTTTCTCAATAACTCTTTGTATCCTTAAAAAGAAGAAAGATAAAAAAATATTGTTTTTGCCTTTCTTTTCTTTTGTTTTTCAATTTTTGGGTTTTTTTGTTTTGTTTTTCAAACAAGTGTGCAAATCTTCACTTAAATTTGATTTTTTTTGCATTTGAGAGGTCTTCTACTTTGCATTTGTTTTCTCTTTGATTCCAAAATTTTGGTTTTTGGTTTCTTGAAAGAACACATTTGTTTATTTAAGAGAAATTCGTAAGACCTTGCATTTTAAGCATTTTATTATGCATTAGGATAGATTCATTTTGGGGCATTGATTTCTTTTGTTAGTTTTTGAATGTGAATGAAAGTTTGATTAAAAAAAAAAGAATTGCTTTATTAGGTTTCTTGTAGAACCTTTGTATAAATCACTTGTCATTGAAAGAAAAAGAGTTGCATTTTCATGTATCTAGGTTTTCTATTGATTTCTTTCAAGTCAAAAAACCATCATTCACACTTCCATCTTACCCTTGGCTTAAGAACAACTATTAAAATCAAGCGTCTAACTAAAATGAACTAGAATGTTTTTATTTGTCATATATACATCAACTAGTCTAGGTCTTTAGATGCCTTGGAATAGGTGTGTGGAGAGTTAACTCTCTAACGCCACTACAAATTCAAACTTAGAAGTTGATTAAAAGAGTGA
This sequence comes from Pinus albicaulis, assembly GCA_034641835.2. Taxonomy (NCBI): domain Eukaryota; kingdom Viridiplantae; phylum Streptophyta; class Pinopsida; order Pinales; family Pinaceae; genus Pinus; species Pinus albicaulis. The sequence goes on from CM076575.1 coordinate 95,086,513, forward strand.
AATCCAGTATCGTTAAGTTCTCTGGGAGAGCTCTCCATACAAGAGAGTCAAGCATGAGGGTGAGTGAAAAGAAGGAAGAGATATACCTCCTGTCCTACTTGTTGGATCCCGACCAAACACTGTTATGCTCGGCTTCTGATATGAATTGGTGACCTTAGTTTCGTTTCCTGGGGACCACATAGGTGACTATGGGGGAAATACCCGTGGTACCTGAGACAAATGTTGTATCACTCTCACTATTACTTTTGGAGGGTTCCCTTGTGAAGCTCGCATACTAGAACCGACAAAGGTTTTTTTCCTACGGTTCAGCGTAACTATTTCTATTACCTTGTCTCATAGGCCTAGGGCGTAGTTGCTCGAGACTATATTTGGAAGGCCCTTATCTTCACTTTCTTCTATTTTGGTGTCTGATCCTAACAACCCGTAGCGGAAATACCTGGAAGTTGCTTGTTTGGTTGTATTTTTAGGGATTTTTATAGCAGAGTTCTCTTTTGACTTTATATTTAGTTGTATTTAGGTGTATTTTTGTCTTGACACTTTGGACCTCTGTTTCTAAGTGACTGATCAACCACTCCACTAGTATTGGAAGGATTTTGATCTTTCTTTTAAAATTATGGAGTTGCCTCCTTAAGGGAAAAGTTTTGATTGTGCATCTCTATTCCTTGAAAATTCATTTCAACTATCCCGTAAGGGAAGTATCTGTGTATTAGTTGGGTATGGCCATTACTCCTATGGATGCCAACCAAGCAACCCCTCTAAAATGGGATCCTTTTCTTTTTCCTTTCTTTGGAAATGTTGGTACCCCCTTGATGGACACTTTGAATATTACTAGATTAAATGATGGACTACCCGTTTGGTTGTGGTCCACTCCAAATGTTCCAAATATTCTTGAAGCTTATCAGATGTATGCTTTATTTCAAGAGAATGGAATGGGAGTTAATTCTTCATCCTCTTTTCCTAAGAAATCTATTATTCCTCTTTCTCCTCCATGTTGCAATAAGAAATCTAAAAAGAAGAGAAAGAGGAAGAATAAGCAGAAGAAGGATTCTCTCCATGCATCATCATTGACCTATGCTATTCATGTTGGAGATGAGCCTTCAGTCGCTACAAGTCATGTTGGGGGCATAATTGTAGTCATTGCATGTCATACTGGAAATGATTTATTGACCTCTATCACTAATGTTGATGCTGACTCGCATACTTTTGTGAGTCGAGGCAAGGGAATAATTCCTATGTATGTGGAAAAAAGTCACTAACCTTTGCAAGTCATGTTGGAGATCCTCCACCAACCTCTACAACTCATGTAGGAAATTTTTCACCAACTGCTTCTAATCATGTTGGGGGCATTAACATTGATAAAAAACCTAGGCATAAAATATTTAAACCTAAGTTCCCTTGTAATATTTATAAGGGATATCATCTTACACATTTATGCCCTGAGATATCAGTGGTAAAAAGGTTGTGGTCCGTGTCTATAGGTCCTTCTACTCTTGAACCTATTATGGTTTCTTAATAGTCATATCAACCTTTGATTGATGAAGTGGTTGAGCAATTGTATTCTCTGGCAGATCCTATTCCTTTTTCGGGGGGTGAAGTGTCTAACAACAGAGTCTTCTTGATTTCTAGTTCATAGTCTTCTGGTCTAAGGGGCATGTCGATCCCTTTGAATGTACACCCTCCAAGTTCTAGGAGTGTTTCCTTTCATTGGAATAGTCTTATTGAGTCTCATCATCCTTTAGTTTCACTTTTACAAATAAGGGTTATAGTTAATTCCACAAATGTCTATCGATGTGAAGTGGATGAAGGATTCTCTACAACTATTATATCCTCCTCGACTTGGAAAGATTTTGGTGCTCCAAAGTTGTTGGAAACTGATAGTCAATTGCTATTTTATGGTATAATACTTGGTCTATCTATGGGTGTTCTTCCTCAATTACCTATCACTTGAGGTGGGAAGACGGTCTTAATTGATTTGATGGTGGTTGATCACTCTTTATACTTTAATATGTAACATGGGCATGATTATGTCTATGCTATTAATGTTGTGGTGTCTTCACTCTTTAGAGTGATGTATTTTCCCCATAATTGAATAATTGTCACTCTTTATTAGCTCGCATATAATAATTAGCATCCTAATTTGAACTTACTTCAAAATTCCCCTTTGTATGTTCCAAGTGTTCAAGTTGACTCTGCCTTTCTGTGGGTGAACTTTGTGGTGTTATGTCCTCAATCCTCAATTGCTTCTAAGAAGGATCCTTTGAACTATTATCCTTTGAGAAGGAACCTTTGAAGCCTACCTACAAAATCTCGTGGCCTAACTATATCCCAACTGAAACAACTATTTTTGGGTTGTATAAATACACCTCATGGGAAGGCCTTAAGGGGAGAGAGGGAGATAGGTATTGATATTATAGCCATTTAGTCCCTGATCAAGTATGATTTATCCTTGTGCCTCCTACACTTCCCAAATTGTGGAAACCCTTGTTTCTCTCACAGAGATGTTCATTCCTCTTATATGACATCCATGTTTATTCTTTTGGAAGGAGATTGTTGAGGCTTGGGATGGACGGATCCGAAGGACGGTTTTGCTTGGAGCTGTGGTTGAATCATGTAGTATTCCTCCACACTTCTTTGCATTCATCAATAAAGAAGATTTTTCCCATTCTTGATGTTCATGATCTTAATTATTTATATATGTATGAGACTATTATGAATGATTTCATGTCTTTATAATTATAATATTATACCACATATTTCATTAAATTTAGAAAGCTTTTATTACAAGTACATCACTACAATTTATTTTTTTATTTATTTCAAAATTCTATATCCACTATTTAATTTCAAATTTAGTGAAATGCGTGTTTTATATGATCTAACTATGACATCTTGAACATGCTTTCAGTTATTACTAGTGTATGTGATTTTCTTGAGTGAGTTGCAAGTTTTTGGAGCACAAGAAGAAACAGAGGGTTTGAACCCTACGATATCACCTTCAAATGTAGGACCTACAGGTACTACCCCTTCCTCTAATTTTACTAGTTTGAACATTACAAGTGTAAATTTGCTTGCTTATTTTTTTTGTATGCTTCTTGCTATGTTTGGGTTCTCAACCCAGACCCTAGGGTACTTCATTGCGTAACACACTTGAGGTGAAACTTGAGGTAAATGTGTTCTCCTTAAACTAACTTGAGGACTTGTTCCCAAAAGCTTTCATTTTCCTCTTTTGAGCTTGTAAGCATCAAAACACATTTGAAAAAAAAATAAACCTTCAAAATAACCAAATAATTCATATCAAAATTATCTATATTTAGAAACTTAAAGGTTATATAAAGCGTGCAAGTTAAATTTTTTGTCTTTTAGGAAATTGCTAAATTTACAAAAGAAAATAAATTAATTGGTTTTTAACTCAATTTGCAGCATAAAACAAAGATAAAAATACCATACACAGCAAAATACAACAAAATGATAAAGGAGTTCACCCCTCCTTGCCTACATCTCCTAGTATCTCTTCCAATGTTGGGCCTCTTTCATTATGTATTCAAAATTGTGATTACATAGATTTAGAGTGCTCAAAATGCAAAACTATGTCTCCAATAGGTTTAGAATAGTAAAATACCCCAAGCTAGGGTCTTTTTGGGCTCAATTTGGTCAAAAACTGAGAAATGTATGCTCTAGAGAATTTTTACTGCTAACTGCACTACAAACTAGATTCCTATGCTAATTGTTCTATGAATTCTACAATTCCAGTGCTTGCTGAGCACCATTTTAGCCTGACATGGCGATATTCCCATTGGTTCATGTGCAATTTTTCACTCCCTTTAAATTCACAGTGACCCCCTCTCGCGGAAAATTTGGGCCACATGGTGTCATATGCCTAGGGGTTGGGGCTAACCACCGGCCCTCATCGGCATAGCCCTAAATTTCTATGTCACGGTTTTGTTCAGTGAATAAGTTTGGGGGTTGATCGCAAGTTCCTCACACCTCTCTCCATGGAGGTCCTCCTTCTACTCTGATCTAACAATATATTACATAACATGACTTCAAGTGAGGGCTAAGCCCCAAACCCTTGGTCACTTGAGTTGCGGTCTCGTGGGTGTGTAGTGACGAGGGGCCTGGGACTTAGCCCCAACCCCTTCCCCCAACCCAAATTCGCACAAAGTTTAAATGTCATTCCACCATTATGGTTTATAAGAACCACCCATGACACATTGGTAATGCATTGAACTGTTGGGCATGAGGTCACTTGTTTGAATCCCGTTGAGGCTAGTTCGACCATGAACCAAAATTTTACGCCAACCCAAGATGCCATGTGTTTTCTTACCATTGGGCCACATGACTCCCATTAATAGGACCCCATAAAAAATGCCAATCAACCAATCAAAATCCATCAATCATGAATTAATCACATGAGGCCACCTGTCATTGGCCCGGAATGTACAGTGAGCTTATGCAGTGAGCCCGCTGTGTCATCGTATGGACTTCCAAGTCAACAAAACCTGAAAAAATTTTAGTTGGTTAGGAAAACTATGAGAACGTGATATATGGAGCATACAATATCAATTTTGAGTGATTCAATGTATGTTGGATTCATGTTAGAGAGCTCTACGTTAGGAACTAGTTTCAATCAATTTTGACGACTTTCATTTTTTAGCACTTTAATGATGCATAGGACTAGAAGTCTATTGCAATTTATGTTTTTAATCTTGGTTCAAAACCTATCATTAGGGATTTTTAGAAGCAATGTGCCAATTTTATTTCTTCAATAAAAACATAGCATAGAGCAACAATTAGTGCAATTCAAGAATATTTGTGGCTTTGATGTTTAAGAGCTTGGATTCTAAAAACATCATTTGACCATATTCTAATAACATAAATATAGTAACATTTAGTTAAAATCATTGGGACACACATGTAATTCATTGGAAACTTTCTTAAAATCTATACAAGGTCATTTTGTAAACATTTTCAAAAAAAAAAATTAATAATGCAAAGTTTCCCACATTTCAATTCATATAATGATGATAAGAAATTTTTTAATAACTAAGTTATAACCCTATGGTTTTTGTGAAAAAGTTCACATGGTTCATGACTAAAGATGGTTTAAAATTTTACCTCCTAACAGCATCAATGATCTCCATGCTTTGTATCAAACATTCATAAATAAATGGGAACTCAAAAAGAACGCTCTCAAAATACTAGAAGAGTATAGAAGCCTTAAAAGAAATCAAGGAGAGAGCGTTCATGACTATTCCACTAGGTTTAACAGTGTTTACAATGCTCTTCCACCTCACATGAAACCTCCTCAAGGCATGGCCTTGGTAAGATACCCTGAAGGTTTTGATGTTGAAATGACTTATCAGCTAAGGGAGAGAGATTACTTAACTCTGGAAGACATGCAGAGAGGAGCTGTGAGTGTAGAAGCAAACATAATTGAGGAAAGAAATATGTTGAGATCATAAAAAAGGCTAACTTATAAAGATGACATTGCACCCTCAACCTCAACTTCTAACACTAAAATTGATAACCTAGTGAAGGTAATGGAGAGGATGCTTGAAAAGATCAACTTGAATGATAGAATGCCACTAAGAGAACCTCAAAACAACCAAAATAGAAACAAAAATCAGAATTATAGAAGAGAAAATAATCAAGATAAACAAAAAGAAAGTGACCAACAGATTAGACCTCCCTTCCAACAAAACTATGTAGATCAATATGAGGAAGATAGGGAGATCGAAAGCTTGGGAGAATGTCATGTGAACTTGATTGGATTAGACAGTGGGGATGATGTTTTCCTCATTGAATAAGAACAAGGTTTCTTCTCCTCTGATCAAAATAAAAACACTTATGAAGATTTTGATGATTATAGATTGGGGTTTGAAAATGCAATCATGGAGGTGCACAAACAATATCATCTTAGGAGCAAAGGGAACGTAGATAATTCAAAGGATACAAACACTAGTACTGCTGTCAATAAAAACACAGAAACTCAGCCTAAGAAGACAACAGAGAAAACCAACATTTTGGATAGGAAACTAGATTCAAATAAAGAGAAGAGCAGCCAGCCAAATGTTGAACAAAACATCCCTAGCACCTCAACTAGTGGACCTAACAAAACTGTTCCAATTACTAGTCCAAACAAAGTTCAGCAAATCAAAATTGTTGAAAGGAATTCAATTGAAAAAACATATGTAAATATGAACAATTCAATTGTTTCTTTCAACCTTGAGGGAGAGATTGAAAAGATAAAAATTACCATCCCCCTAGTTGAACTAGTAACCCAATAAGTGTACAAAAACCAAGTTTTAAAATATTTAAACTTAGGAAGTGATACTGATACCTTAAAATTGACAAATGACAAGCCTGAATTGCTGTTTGGTCCAGAAGTTGAAGGAAAATATCAAGAAGGAGCTATTCCTCCCTTCTATGTTAGTTTGAGTATACATGAGAAAATTTTACACAATGATGCTAGACTCTGGAGCTTCACACAATCTAATACCCAAGGTAGTAATGGAAAGCTTAGGCTTATAAATTACTAAATCATACAAAGACTTGTACTCCTTTGACTCAAGCAGAGTCAAATGTTTGGGTTTAATCAAAGATTTATGTGTTAACTTATATCAAATCCTTGCTAAGAGTCTAGTAATAGACATATTTGTAGCTGAAATTCCCCCTAAGTATGGCATGCTCTTATCAAGATCACGGGGAGCCAAACTTCAGGGAAGCCTTCAAATGGACATGTCTTATGCCACCATCCCTGTTTTTAACCAAAACAAAAGATTATACAGGGAATCTCACATGAAGTATATGGTGAGAAACATAGACAAACCAAAAAACTCTCCCATATATTCTATTCAACCAAGTTTAGATTCCTTTATCTTGTACAACGAAGATGAAATAACTCAACAAGATAAGGAAATTGTAGACCCCATCAGTTTATCAAAAAAAACAAAACTTCCCTCAAATCAGATTCAAAACATTGAAAATAAATAGCAACAAGAGAATGAAAATAAGGCTGATATACTTTGGACAATAAAATTTGATGGATATTGTAATAAAACAAGTGCAGGGGCAGGTGTGTGGACTGAAAATACAAATCAGATTTTTTCATATAAATTGGATTTCCCATGCACCAACAATATTGTTGAGTATGAAGCACTTCTCCTAGGCTTACAATTTCTTAAACAATTAGAAGCCCAAAAGATATCAATCTTAGGAGATTCTGAACTTATCATAAGACAAATCAAAAGAGAATACTCAACCAGAAATCCAAGGCTTAGGAAATATCAGAATGTTGCCCTTGATTTATTGAAAACCTTTGAAAATTATGAACTTATTTTCATTCAAAGAGCACTAAATCATCTAGCAAATGAACTCGCTTTCAATCCCAGCAACTGCACCTAAGATAAATGAGCAGCTTAGTGTAAAGGTAAAACACGGGCCTGCAGTGCCTGATAATGAATATCACTAGCAAGCGTTTGATTCTAACAAACACATTGATGATTTATTAAAATCAGAAAATGATTTTTCAATAGAAATATCAGAAAGAGGCCGTTAAGAAAACTGTTTGTATATCTTACAAATCCCAAAAGTTGAAATAATGCATTTTGCTTATATGAATCACTATGAGAATCCTTTTGAAGTAGAATTAATTGACAACGCAGAACGGGAAGACTTGGAAGTTCTACAATGCAAGAGTGATACAATTCCAAGAGGTCTCACACCTTTAGAACACCTTTTCAACTTTAATGATGTAGCCAAAGAACCAAGAATGGAGCCTGTGGAAATAGATGTCGAAGAACATAACATAGGCAGCCTATCAGAACCCAAGATGATTAAACTATCCAGCACTCTCCCAGCTCACACAAAATCGCAATACATAGAGCTTTTCAAGGAGTTTAAAGATGTTTTTTCTTGGGGATACAAAGATCTGAAATCTTATGATACTAGTATCATTCAACAAAAGATTCCTTTGAAGGAAAATCAAAAGAATTTTAAACAAAAACTAAGGAGAATAAACCTTGTTCTATTACCTTTAGTTAAGGAAGACATTGAAAATATGCATGATGCTAGGATCATAGTACCAATTAGATATTCAAAGTGGGTATCAAACTTAGTTTCTGTTAGAAAAAAAACAGGAGAAATCAAGCTCTATATTGACTTCAGAAATCTAAATAGAGCCTCTCTAAAAGACAAGTAACCCTTGCCCAATATGGACCATATAATTCAAAGGGTATTTGGGTCAAAAATGATATCACTATTGGATGGGTTCTCAGGTTACAACCAGGTGTTAGTGCTCCCAAGTGATCAAATCAAAATAGTTTTTACTACACCTTGGGGCACCTTTATGTATGTCAAAATGCCTTTCATATTGATGAATGCAGGGGCCAACTTCCAAAGGGCCATGGATATAGCCTTCTCTGAAGATATTGGATATTTCGTAATCATTTACCTTGATGACATAACCGTTTTCTCAAAAACTGATGAAGAACATTTAATTCACTTAAGAAATTTTTTTGAGAAATGTAGGAAATTTGGCTTGTCTTTGAATCCCAAGAAGACACTCTTTTGTCTCCAAGAAGGGAAACTTATTGGTCACATAATTTCAGAAGAGGGAATAAAAATATACCCTAGAAGGATAGATGGCATATTGCAAATCAGCCATCCAAGAAGCCTCAAAGAATTACAATCTTTCATTGGAAAGATTAATTTTTTGAGGAGATTTATCCCCAATCTTGCTGAGCTATTAAAAAACGTTACAAACATGCTCAAGAAATATGTAGGAGTGAAATTGACTACGCAAGCTAAAAAATCATCTGAATTGGTTAAACAAGCTCTTACTCAAACACCAGTCTTGATTAGTCCAGATTTCACCAAAGACTTTTATATCTTTTCTTTTGCATCTGAGCATACAATAGCTGCAGTTTTACTTCAAAAGAATGATTTGGGGCAATAACAACCAATATACTTCTTTAGTAGGGCCTTAAGAGATGCTCCTATCAAGTATAACATCATGGAGAATCAAGCCTTAGCATTACTGAAAGCATTAAAAGACTTTAGGGTCTATATTTTACACTCTCACATAATTTCTTTTGTTCTACATACTGTTGTCAAGGACATTCTAAGTCAAGACCCTGATGGTAAAAGAGGAAAATGGATTGCAACTATTCTTGAATATGACTTAGAAATTAGGCCCACCAAACTAGTTAAAGGGCAAGGATTAGCAAAACTTATGGCTGAGCCTAACTTCCAAGCACTAGATATGAACATGGTAGATGTATTGGAAGAAGTAGAAGAATTCACTGGCCCTTTCATAAAAGACACATTTATGAATTATCCTTGGTATGCTGACATTATTTATGTGTTGTTATATTTAAGTTACCCTCCTTCTTTGTCTAAAACTAAAGCTATATTTTTGAAACAAAAAGCTTTGCGTTATTGCATCTTAGATGGGGTATTATATTGGAAAAATGTTGTTGGAATTTTTCTTAAATGTTTACTTGAATATGATGCAGGAAAGATCATGCATGAGTTTCATGAAGGAGAATGTGGAGGACACCTCTACTGGAAGGCCACAACAAACAAAATTCTTAGATCTAGTCACTATTGGCCTACCCTTTTCCTAGACACTCATAAGTTAGTGATGTCTTGCCATAAGTATCAAATTTTTTATGGCAAAAGAAAACTCCTTCCCTTACCATTACATCCTATCAGAGTTGAGGCACCTTTTCAACAATGGGGTTTAGACTTCATTTGGGAAATTCACCCATCTTCCTAAGCCCAACATAAGTGGATCCTCATGGCCACTAGCTTCTTTACCAAGTGGATAGAAGCTATACCCTCTAGAAATGCTAATGACTCTGTCATTATCAAGTTCCTTGAAACAAATATCCTATCTAGATTTGGTTGTCCCAGAAAATTCATAACAGATAATGTTGTTGCCTTTAAATCTAAGAAAATGGTTGATTTTTGTTACAAATACCACATTACCTTGGGCCATTCTACTCCCTACTACCCCCAAGGAAATGGATTAGCTGAATCCTCCAACAAAAGCCTCATCACTATCATCAAAAATCTATTGGAGCAGAATCAAAATTCATGGCACAGTAAACTGCTTCATGCTTTATGGGCTGATAGATTAAATACAAAGAATTCAATAAATATGTCCCCCTATTAGCTGGTCTATGGAAAGGATGCAGTCTTTCCCACTTCATTAGAAGTTTCAGTCATGAAACTCCTTCAAGAAATGCAGATTGAAGAGAATGATATGCAAAGAAGAACCAACCAAACAATTCATTTACAATAGACTAGAGAAGAAGTCTATGAAAGAACACAGTTATTCCAAGAAAATATCAAGAAACTCTTTGAAAAAATAACTAAGGCAAACAATTTCCAAGTTGGAAATGTTTTTCTTAAGTGGATTCAAGAAGGGAAGAGAAGGAAAAACATGGAAAGTTTGAGAACTTGTGGAAAGGGCACTATATTATTCATGCTAAGAGGGGTCACAATGCATTTTTCTTGAAAGAATTGAATGGAGAAGATCTGTATGGAGGTCCTGTCAATGGCAGGATGCTCAAGCATTACTTCTGCCAAGAGTCTTGAGTTTTAAAGCTTTTTTACTTTCCATTATAAATGTCATTGTTAAACATTGCATTAAAATTTAGAAAAAAAAATACAAAAACAATAGAAAGAAGAAAAGAGGGCAGATTGCAAAACAAGAAAGGTATAGCCCCATACCAAAAAAGAGAAACAAAGTCTGAAAGTGTGCAAGGTCAAAAGCCACTCCTAAAAAACACACTTCTAGTTAGTCATATATCCTAATCATGACTAATTAGTTTTCAATTTATTGTTGATAGGTTAATGAAATAGATTTTCCAAATAGCTTAATATTGGCTTATCAGTAAGGTAGATTAGGATAGAAAAAAGGTTAAAAAAAGCTCAAATTCTGAACCTATGAGATGGAAAACAAATTGGTTCTAATATGCCCAAAACTTGAACTAGGAAAGAAAGAGAGATAGCTCAAACAAACTTAAAAATAGAGCTGAAGAAACAATGAAGGAAGTTTTTAATTTTCAGATCTTAAGCCTTAGCTATTTTGCTTTACTTTTTCTCCAAATAAAAATCTATGTGCAGCTTGTTTTTATGCCATAGATTAGCAACAAGTTAAACTATTCAATCCCGACTTGGCTGCTTTTGAATTTCTTTTTTTAGAAATTAGAGAATAAAAATATGTTAGACAGTTTAATCCTAACAGATAGTAGTTAGGTAGAGAATTTATGAATTCAACTGCTTAATCTGGATTCATGGAGAAATAAGGTTAGACTTAGATTAGTTTCCTGTTTTTCAAAAGAATAAAATGTTGTTGAAGAGAGTTTGCTAGTCTAAATGCACTCTGAAAAGAAGAAAAAATGTTAGGATTATTAGGAATGGATAGGTAGACTCGTTGTTTTTACAGGATTCCATTGTTCTAAATTGCTGTAGAGATCATCAAAAAGAAAGGATGTTGCCCAATGGATTAAGACATTGGTTTAGTGAAAGCCAGAGATTTACAGCTAAGGTTCTAGACACCTAAAATAACCAGCTATCTTCCCCAAGTGGAGCCACTGTTAGCACCCTATAAATTTTGTTATACCAAGAGGTGGTAAGACTTTTGTCTTCAAGCCTTCAAGAGATAGTTTCCTTTCAAAACCTATCCTCTTTTGAAGTCTCATGATATTATTTTTTCCCTGAGTTAATCTTCACTGTTGTTTCCCTCATAAACCTGAAAAAATCTGTTGTTTACCTGAAGAAAAGACTGCTGAAAAACCCCATTTTCCATCATTATTACCCCTACAAACACTCATAAATTGACCTTCATTTTTCATCCCCTTCTCCTCATAAAATCCCTCCATTTTCCTCACATTAACCTTCAAAATCACTTCAAGACCCTTTTAAAAGAATTTGGTCTCCTTCCATTTGTTTTAAGAAGCCTTTTTTCCCCTATCGAAACCCCCCAATTGGTTTAAAAGCTCTGTTTTTAGCTTAAAAATGCTTATATTTCATTACATTGAATTTTGGCCCCCAAGGGCTTAACTTTCAAAATCCCCACTTCTCATAGGACCGATAGCCCCGCAACTGGGCGCTAAGGGCCTAAAACTCCTCTTCTAACCCATAAAAACCATTTTCCTCCTTTGTACTTTATGAAAATCCAACCTTCCACTATGTTTTAATATGTCCGATAGTTCAAAGTTTTGATGAAAATTGACCATTGATCTAAACCTATCAATGATCATTGGTCAATCTCATCGCAAACAAACATGCCAACCTTTGTTATTTGCCTTCCTTTTCCTCCGATTACGATTGGCCCCTTTTCTTTTGAAACCCCTGATCCGTTCGTTTCTTCACAAAACCATAGCCCCGCGATCAGGCGCAAAAAACACTAAAAACATGTCCAAACCTTTTGTTTCCTTTGGTTTTCATAAAACCGAAGATATTTTTTAAAAACAAATCTCCACTGTTGATCTCTGCAAGATCAATGGTGGTCAGCACATCGCTTCAGAGTTTTTTCATTGGATACATTTAAATATGTTTATTGCCCCCTCCGATTGGTGACCTTGCGATGGTTTCCCAACCGTCAATCTGTTCCACCATACAAAAATCTGATGGTCCACATTGCTCTGTTCCAAAGCTTGCATACCCGCCTTTGACATCCATGACTTAATCTCTGTCGTTGATCTAGTTTTAAGATCAACAGCTCCAATCCAATCGCATCGTAAAAAATCTTTGTGCCATTCCTCTCTCCTCCTCTGATTGTGATCATTGCGATTCAATCTGGACCATTGAAAACCACAAGAACCGACGACCCAGATTGATCGCCCTCTGCCACAGCCCTCCGATATTAAAACCCAAAGATTAATCCTGATCGTATAACTCTCCAAGATCTAATGGCCCTCGTGTAATCGCATCACAAATACCATTGCGCCTTTCCTCTCTCCCCGCCGATTGGTGATCTCGCGATTGGATCTGGGCTGTCCATTTCATAGATCCAAAGGTCCAGATTAAAACTTAACACCCTTGGCTATTTTCATAAAACCCACTGTGTAAAGTTGTTCGGTGGAGATCCGCCGCTGATCTCTGCAGTTCAACGATCCACAATCACCCTTTCTCCGCCCGACCCTTGCTTCATATTTTATTTCATTAACCCCAAGATTAAATCTGAGCCGTTGATCTGTTTCATCCAACGGTCCATATTTAACCCAGTAGGCCCAACTCATTTGGGACCTGCTGCCCCCATTGATCAATCCTAGCTGTTCATTCTCTGATTCGACGATCAAGATTAAAACCGCCTTGACCCTGCCCCACCTTTTTTCGCCTGTGCATCTTATCTCCACTGCGCTCTCCTCACGACCATCCGATCTAATGCCCCATATCTAATGACCAGCACGCGGTTTCGCGTAATTTTAAGTCCAGAGGTTAATGTTTTAAAATTATGTGATATGGGTGGTTTTAAAAATCCATGTTTCGGCCACTAACGCACATCGTGTTCCAAAAGGAAAAACCCCCTTTCCCTCTTTTCACCACACGACACCAGTGGTTTTGATCACTGAAACCACCTTACCCAATTTACGTTACATCCCCTCAGTTTTATTCTCCACCGCTGATCTCTGAGATCTAATGGTCCTAGTTTAATCCAACCATTAAACCATCGTCCTCCACCCATCCTCCAAAGGACTTCATAAATCAACCTCCGTCGTTGATCTCATCCAACGACCCAGAATTATTCCAAAACCCCAAATTTCATTTAACTCTTTTTTCCTTCCGCCAAAGGTTTTCGACCAATTTCCTTTGCAAATTCTTCCATTTTATTATAATGTTTCCCCTCTACATTATATTTTCCTGATCAATCTCGACCATTGATCTTTGCAAATCAACGACCCGGACTTAATCTTCACCACCATTTATCCACCGCCTCCCCATTCAACCCAGCAAGCAATCCTCGTCATTGGATGGTTTCATCCAATGGTCACAATCTAACCTAAACCTCTGAAGTAGTCTTAACCTTTCCCCACGGGATTTTTTCTAATTTTTCTTTGTTGTGTAGGTTTTAATGGTTTTTTAAAATTGTTTTAAAAGAAAATTGAAGGACGAGGATGACGATCCCCCAGGCCTTTATGCGTGAAGGATATCATTATGCAGGGTTTCCCATCAAGGTTTACCGATGCCTGATGAACACTAGCAACATTATAAGAGCCCTATGTATGCTTTCACAGCAACAAAACATAGCATACATTAATCAAACAAAGAGTACCAGTATCCAGGGATAAAATAAAAAGCAGAAAACCTCTTTGAAGGCTGTTAACACAGTTTTGGAAGGATTAAGGCATTAATTCGATTAATCAAAGACCTGATCCATGATTCAAGACAGTTTGAAGACCAGAAGATAGAAATTAGCCTTCATTAAGCCTAAAACATAGAACTTAAGTAAATTAAAGGTGTTTTAGGTTAAAACAATAATATCTATCAGTCCGAGAAGCCTCGACTACCACATTAGAGGCTAATTGAATCCTCACCTGCTACCAAAAGACACCTGCAGCCTCAAAGCAATCAAAGAATGCCTACTTATTACTTAAACATAAAATATTTGAAAAAAAACAGCTGAACATTTATTACCAAAGAAAGAATAAATTCTCAAACTGTGAGCAGAGTTATTACGAAGATAAGAAATAGGCCTCGAATTCAATCTGTTTTCCCTTTGAGTTTAAAAAGACAGAAACAGAGTAAATAAACAAAATCATAACTCAATGCTCTCCTGCCTTAGGCCTTGCATAGTTTTCAAGGTTTGGAGCTGCATTTAGTGTAGAATTGATTGCATTTCAAACCTAAAGCTCTTCCACCTCCTCATTTCTTCTATAAATACTTCTGAAGAAGATGAGATACAGGTTGGTTGATTACTAGTTGTAATATTGAAACTCTCTGAAATAATACATAGTCTTTTGAAGTTGAAGAATAAATTGAAGTCTTGGAAGCCCTGATGATTTTATTGCATGCTTGTTCTTGAGAAGGCTCTATCATTGGATCCATGAGCCTGGTTGTTGGTGAATTATTCTGAACTCTTTAATTTTTTCCCCTGTTTTCATTTTGTTCCATAATTTATTACTATAGTAGGATGAAAGTGTTAGGCTAAAAAATGACTCCTGGAAGCACCTTAGACCTGTTTATCCTTCACTGTTCTATGTTTTCTTCTACTAAGGTATTTTAGAGTCTTTAATCTCTCTCATTAGCCCTCATGCTTGTTTATTTCTCTAATAGTTTGAATAGTTGGTTTCAACATGATTTATGGTTCTCCCTGCTTGTCTGCTGCCACTTAAAGGCAGTAATTGAAGTCTCCCTTTGAAGTATATTTGTTTATAGTGAGCCAAGGAGGTCTGTTTTGATCATGCCCTTTGTCCTTGCTTAAACAGTTGTCTTAAAGGTCTTTTATAGTTGTAATCATAGATTTATTAGGTGTTCCCTCTTCTATGACTGCAATTATCAGTACATCTTTTATGTTTTTCTAAGTCATTTGAAATAAAATATTTGAGGAAATAGGATGTGCTCCCGAATCTTAGATTTCATTTTAAAAGTTGTTTCGAAGTCATTATTTGCTTAAAGTGCGGTTTGTAGAATTTATGGTTAGCCCTGTCTATCAAAGACCTCTTTATTCTTCAAGTCGTGTTTTCAAATTCCCTTTGTTGAGAATTAAACTTCTCTTTTCTAAACCATTAATGTCCATCTCATTCATAAACTAAAGGGTCTTGTGGCCAAGTTAGATTTTCCCTTTGATATCCCATATCCATTGAGAAGTTTGTCATAACCTCTTTTTGACTCCATTTCCCAATGAAACTGATACTCCTTCTTTCTACCTACCTTTCCTAGACCTTTCATATTCTGTTGTATCAATTCAACCAAACAAACAAACGAACACTTGCACCTAATAAATATTCTAAAACCAATATCCAAAGCACATAAGATAAACCTTTGCAAGAACAAATAATTTGAGAGATCCCTCTCTGAGAACAGGAGGACTAGATCCTGGAACTCTAAAGATTGGTTTGAAATTCCCTTGTCTGTTGATTTTTCAAACTATCAAAACACGGGAGACCAACAGCCATTTACCTCGATCTTGATTGGTTTTGGCACTACTTCTTCTTGCATATTCATTCTGTGTAATTTGTAATTTAGAGGAAAAATATTTCTCAACAACTTCGAAAGTGTCTTTCAATCTTTCTTCATGAGACATAAGAGATCCAACCAATTGATCAAACTTTAATTGTGTCAAATCCTTGCTTTCTTCTAATATTATGGCAACATGATTCCATCTAGGTGTTAAAGATCTCAATACCCTTTTTATTAAAACTTCATCACTTATTGTTTCTCTAAGTGTAGCCATTTTATTGACAACATATTTGACTCTCACACAGTAGTCACTTTTACTTTCAGCTTCTTGCATCTTCAAATTCTCAAACTCTCACTTCAATTTCTGAAGCTTGGCCACCTTAACTTGATCACTACCTTGGTAAGCTTCTTGTAGAGTCTTCGAGGCATATTTGGTAGTTGTTGCTCCTAATATTCATGGAAATAAACTCTTATCAAGATCTATATTAATGTGAAAGAAATATTGAGCACTCTTCTTCCTTGCTTCCTTTCATGTTGTTCTTTCATTGAATATAAGGGCATTCCAATAATATCACTCATCATAACCTGATTCAACAATATCCCACAAATATTTTCCAATAAAAAATTTCAACATCTTAATGAACCAATAATCATAATAGTTCCCATCAAATTCTAAAACACGCATGTTAGAATTCTACATGTTTAACTTTGGCGAAATTCTAACAATAAAACTTTAACCCAAATAATTTTACCTCGTGTGATACCAATTGTAGAATTTTGAATGACCCAACACATATAAAAAACAATGAAATAAAAATAAAAACACAGATCAATGCTCAACTTGTAAATCTCATATTGAATCAAGTATGTAAATACATTGTTATATAATGAACCTATTACTAATATTATTATCTATCAACTACTAATTATCTAATGACATGATTACCAATCATTCTGAGCACTGGCCATTATGCACTAGTCATCCTAATAATATGTTGCACTAATTTTTAATAACATAACCACAGAAAATCACAAAACCTGCTCACTAATGTGAGAAATTACATGGCGAGATTTAAACATTATTCTCAACATAATTAACCATTTCCTTTTGGACTTGGTAGAATTCCCGCCCAAAAAAAATTGATCTATTATCAAATGTAGAATCTGAAAAGACCCAAGCACATATAAAAAATAAGGAAATAAATTAAAAACACATATCACTTATCAACTTGTAAATTTCATATTAAATCATGTAAGTAAATACATTCTTATATAATAAACCTATTAATAATTATATTATTTATCAACTACTAATTATTCATTCTGACGAGTGCCAATGATTTTCAGCAATGGTCATCCTAATAATTTTCTATACAAATTTTTAATAATAGAGAATAACAAAATATGTTGACTAATGTCTGAAATTACATGGCAATATTTAAGCATTACTCTCAACACTCCCCCTTAATGCTTAATGAGGGCTTACTAAATTATCTCCTGGTGCCAAAAACTAATCTTTTGCAACTGCTTTGGTGAAGATATCTACTAGATGATCCTTAGTATTTATGTGCTTCAATTCAACATCATTCTTCTGCACCAAATCCCGAATGAAGTGATATTTCATGTCAAAATGCTTTGTCCTGGTGTGATGAACTATATTCTTTTATAACTTGATGGCACTTATAGTATCACAATAAATCATTGTAGGTTGATTTTCTTCTATCCAATTTCTTCCAAAAAAATTCTGAGCCAAAGAGCTTATGTACATGTTGAAGTAATTTCAACATACTTCGCTTCTATGGATGAGAGGGAAAAAATGCTTTGTTTTCTTGAGCTCCAAGTAATCAAGCAAAAACCAAAAGAGAAAAAATTTCTAGATGTGGACTTACGGTCATCCATACTGCCTCCCCAATCTAAATCACTAAATCCAACAAGATTGAACTTTTGAGCATAGTAGTAATGAATACCAAAATTTAGAGTGTCTTTCACATACCTTGAAATTATCTTGGCTGCCTTCATGTGTATTTCAGATTGATTTGTCATATACCTTGAAACAAGTGAAACTAAAAATGAAATATCGGATCTTGTGTGGGTTAGAAACATCAAGCTCCCCAAAATACTTTTGTAGGTTGTCTCATGAACTAAATCAGCACCGTCATCTCTACATAATACAAATCCATGAGCACTTGGAGTAGGGGATCCATTACAATCAATCATATCAAAATTCTTCAACATATCATGTGCATACTTTGTTTGGAAAATGAAAATTTCATCCATATTTTGATAGAACTCCATTCCTACAAAATATTTCATGATATTTAGATCTTTCATCTCAAATTCATTCATCATAGCAAGTTTGAACTCATGACTCATTTTGGAACTACTACCCATATACAATATATCATCAACATACAAACTTATGATAAAAATGTCAATACCTTCTTGTTTGTAGTAAAGGGTAGGATCAATCTTACTTATTTGGAAGCCTTTTTCATGAAAGTATCCATCAATCCTAGCATACCATGCTCTTGGTGCTTGCTTGAGACCATACAAAGCCTTCTTCAATTTGTAGACATTATTCTCTTTTCCTTACACTTCAAAACCTTGTGGATGCTCCACATATAATTCCTCTTCTAAGTACCCATTCAAGAAGGAAATTTTAATGTCCATATGATGCATGCTACACCATTTTTGAGCTGCTAATGAGATCAACATTCTAATGGTCTCCTGTATTGCTACTGGTGAAAATGTCTCTTCATAATCAATTCCATACTTTTGTGTGAATCCTTTGGAAACTAATATTTCCTTTTGTCTTTCAACACTCCCATCACTCTTAAATTGGGTCTTGTAGACCCATTTGGTGTCGATCTTTTACTTGTCATGAAGAAGGTCTGTCAATTCCCAAGTGTCATTCCTGTGAATGGAATCCATCTCTTCTTGGATAGCTTGCACCCAAACCTCATTAGTACATGCATCTTCAAAACATGAAGGTTCAAAAACAACCTTGGCTAATAAAGAAAAATTCATTGTCTCACCTATTGGGTTTTCTTCATGTGCTTGATTTTCACTCCTTTGGTATATATCACTCAATCTCCTTACCTTCCTTGTAGAACTTGGAGAAGAAGTTGGACTTGAACTTGATGCTGAAGAAATTGATGAAGGGCTCCTTTGTGGAGTTAAACCACTAGATACTGAACCATTAGTTGGATGCTCAATATCAGCAATTATAATAGCATTCAAAGCTGATTTTTTCTTCTGGACATGGACTTTTTGATGACCATAAACTCCCCCTTCATAAAAAATTACATCTCTTGAGACAATAAGCTTGTTAGTGAGGGGGTTATACAATTTATAAGCCTTGCTTGTCTCTCTATATCCAATGAAAATTCATATCTCACTCTTTGCATCCAACTCTTTTCTATGTTGATTAGGTACATGCACATAAGCCAAACAACCAAAAACTTTGAAATGATTAAAGTTAGGATTTTTTCCATACCAAGCTTCATAAGGAGTTATCTTCTCTAGTGCACTGGTGGGGCTACGATTGAGGATGTACACTACTATAGCAACTGCATCTCCCCAATAAGAGTTTCTCAATCCCTTAGTTTGTAACATGCACCTTTCCATTTCAACCACAGTACGATTCTTCTGTTCAGCTACGCCATTTTGTTGGGGTGTGTATGTTGTAGTATATTGCCTCGTGATGGCATTCATATCACAATAACTTTGGAAAGCTTTTGAGCATAATTCTCCTCCACGGTCAGTCCACAAACTTTTGATCTTGGACCCTTTCTCATTTTTTGGAAGTTCCTTGAACTTCTTGAATGTATCCAAGGCTTCACTTTTGGCCTTCAAAAAATATACCCAAAAATTTTGTGAGTAATAATCAATAAAAGTGATGAAATATGATGACTTACCAAAAATATTAGTTTACATAGGACCACATATGTCTGAATGAACAATCTGAAGTGGGTGATGAGCCCTCCATGCATTTCCCTTTGGGAACATTTCCCTTCCATGCTTGCCTTTAGCACATCCTTCACAAACCTCCTTATGATCCTCTACCTTGGGCAAACCAAAAACTAATGCACTTGAGGTTAGAAACTTCAAACTGTGAAAATTTAAATTCCTATACCCGAGATTCCATAGCCAACTTGAATCCTCATAAGCCATATTTGCAAGGTTGTTGTTGTGTTCATCAAACCTCAAGGGAAACATCTTATTCTTGTCATAGGCACAACATTGATCACCTATTTCACTTATTCTTATCATAGATAGTACATGTCTTATTTTCAGAGGCTACTTTATAGTTTTTCACACATAGCTACCCAACACTTAACAAATTGTGCTTCAATTGTGGAGTATAATAAATATCATGAATACTCTTTATACCTTCTTTTGTTTGGACCTCCATAGCACCTCCAATGGTTTATCATCACCAAGCTAGACCTTGGATTTAAAACTTCCATCCTTGGTTGAAAACAGTTTCTCATTCCCTATTAGAGCATTCAAAATCTATGTACCAAACATCTTTACTAGTATTTTCATCTTTGGCATAAGATAAAAATAAGTGATCCCAAGGATACTCATTTGTTTCTTGAGCATAGTTAGCATTTTTACCTTCTTTCAATCTGCATTCTCTTTCAAAGTGGCTATACCTGTTACAATAGTAACATTGAACATTTCTCTTATCAAATATACCTCTACCTCTTCCTCTCGAACTACCTCTTCCTCTTGAACCACCTCTACCTCTACCTCTACAAAATTTTTAAATTTGCCATTTACCTCGATCTTGATTGGTTTTGGCACTACTGATTCTTGGATCTTCATTTTGTGTAATTTGTGATTTAGAGGGAAAAGCTTTCTCAACAACTTCAAAATTGTCTTTCAATCTTTCTTCATGAGACATAAGAGATCCAACAAATTTATCAAACATTAATTGTGTCAAATCCTTGCTTTCTTCTAATATTATGGAAACGTGATTCTATCTAGGTGTTAAAGATCTCAATACCTTTTTTATTAAAACTTCATTACTTACAGTTTCCCCAAGTGTAGCCATTTTATTGACCACATCTTTGACTCTCACACAATAGTCACTTATACTTTCAACTTCTTTCATCTTCAAATTCTTGAACTCTAGCTTCAATGTGTAAAGCTTGACCACCTTAACTTGATCACTACCTTGGTAATCTTCTTGCAGAGTCTTCCAAACATCTTTTGGAGTTGTTGCTCCTAATATTCGTGGAAATAAACTCTTGTCAAGAGCTATTTGAATATGAAACACAGCTTGAGCAATCTTCTTCCTTGCTTCCTTTCTTCTTGTTCTTTCATTGACTATAAGTACATTCTCATCATAACGTGATTCAACAATCTCCCACAAATATTTTCCAATAAAAAAGGTCAGAATATTAATTCACCAATAATCATAATTGTTCCCATAATATTCTCTAAGAGACATGTTAGAATTTGACATTTTTAACTTTGGAGAAATTCCAACAATAAAAATTTAACCCAAATTTTTTTTACTTGATTAGGTACCAATTGTAGAATATGGAATGATCCAAACACATATAAAAAACAATGAAATAAAATAAAAACATAGATAACTCTTGTAAATTTCATATTAAATCATGTATGTAAATACATTCTTATATAATAAACCTATTACTAATTCTATTATTTATCAACTACTAATTATTCATTCTGATTCTGATTACTGGCCATACTAATAATTTTTTGCACTAATTTTTAATAACAAAAAATGACAAATATCTGTTGGAAATATTGTCATTGATGGCAAAGGATTTGACAAAGGTCAGTAGAAAAGAACAGAGGACGAACAGAAGGAGCAGAGACAGAATGGGAAGAGTACAAAGGCGCAGCAGAATTTTGGTGAACATCAACACGCATTCAAGAAGGATGGGAGAAATGTAAGGATGAATTAATTGTCATGGGCCGCAGCCACAAATTGCAGAGGAGAGTTGACTATGGTATTGAGCAGAGTCGTCTTTACAGTGGAACGAAGTTATTCCCGTAAATCTAATTTACGGAGGAGAAGAGTTATTCAAGACAGTCAATTCGGGAATTTAAGCCTTCAACAACCAAGCATGAAGAAAATTTATGAAAGTATGATTAAACAGCGGAAATACTTTAAATCTTTGAATGTGGCAGGACAAGTGGTCCCTACCACTTGAGTGCAAATTGCAAAGCACAGTTTTGAAGTTTCAAGTGTCTTGCTGATATGGATTATTTGCAATGTGTGATCAGCGCAAAATCGCAAGAGCGCAAATTTACAGATTCAGAAATTGCCCATCGCAAAATTCCCATTTGCGATGTGCGATCAACGCAAAATCGCAAAAGCTGATATTATAATCATCGCCCTCCTCCATCGCAAGTTTCGTTGTTTGTGATATGCGATCATCGCGCCATCGCACGATCGCAACATCACACGATCGCAATATCGCATTTCTGCCATATGTTATTTCCGCCGGTTGTAAGTTGGAATGTGGGCCCGGAATCGAAGATTGAATATTATTTGAAGAACCCAAAAAGTTATATGGATATATATATTACTAATGAGTCAGTGGCTCGTTAATGTTTATAATATTATTATATGGCGGAGACAAAGATTGGGGTTTCAAATTAGTTTGGCACAATTATTAATACAAAGTGATTGAGATGTATGGCTGTTCCGCTTGTGGAACTCACCACATCAACAAGACACTTGCATATGGAAATGCATTGGATATTGTTTATAAAATCCGAAGGGTTAAACTTTGGGTTAAAGGCTTGGCGCACATAGATAATTTGAATTTCCTCGTTTAAATGAAATAATTTAAAAATAATTTGAAGAGCCCCGGGGATAAACTAAAGGGAATATTGACAAAGGAATACCATTAGCGGTTGAGTGGTCTTAGACTCATGGTATTAAGAAATGCGAGAACTATATAAAGGGCAAATATCATTATTCGAAAGGGACAGAGGTGAGACATCCTAGCGCGGAAAAAGAGCGAATTCTTCTAAGGAATATCTGCAAGGACAGACGACGTGCTTAACTGATAATTCTGAGTCAATGTAGCACCCATCGAAAGAATAAATCTGGGATTCACTAAATAGAAGAATCAATGAAGAGCTAACATATGTCTGTTGAAGAATTTTTATCCAGAAAGTCAAACGGGATGTCGAATGCATACATTTTCTAAAGTCTGGGGTTGCGGCTATGTGATCCAGTCTGAAAATATGATGAAACGAGGCCTGCAAGTTGTGCTCTATTGAAGTTGTTTGGATCCAGTGTGAAAATTGATGAAACGAGGTCCACAGATGTCGAATGCATACATTTTCTAAAGTCTGGGGTTGCGGCTGTGTGATCCAGTCTGAAAATTGATGAAACGAGGTCCACAGTGGTGCTGAAGGTCGAAGCTTTCAATCAGGGGGTTGTAGCTCCCTTCCAGGAGAGGCTGGTAAATGAGAGAAGGTTGTAGCCTTCTACAGGTGGGTGCCTGCGTGCTGGTATGAGTCTGCACCAGCATAAATTGTAAAAGGTTTTCTCTATAATAAAATATTGAAGACTAAGATTACAGCAGCGGTGGTTTTCTCCCGAATTGGGTTTCCACCTTAAATCCTGGTGTCCATCTGTGTTGTTCATGGTTAATGGTTTGTTCTATTGTTTCTATTCATGCTTAATGCTTATCTGATGCATTTCTTTAAGTAAAAGCATAATAAGATATCTAGACATACATGTTGAATGCAGTACTATAACATATGGTTGTTTTGAAAGAAAAGGAAAGAAAAATTGTTCAGCCTAAAATACTGATTCACCCCCCCCCCCTCTTAGTATTTTTCCCAACAATTGGTATCAGAGCAGTTTCTTCTGAAAAAGCTTAGCTGCTAGAAGGAAGATCAAGCAAGATGAGAAATCAAGATGGAATAGCATCTATCAGGCCTCCACTATTTAATGGAAACAATTTAATTTTATGGAAAACAAGGATGAGATCCTATCTTCAGTCTCTGGGAGCAGAGGTATGGGCAGTTGTTGAACAAGGATATCAATATCCAGCTGCAGTACCAACGGATCCAACGGAAAGAAATAATTATGAAACATATGCAAAGGCGGTCAATGCTTTATTAGGAAGTCTAACTGAATCAGAATTTGTCAAAGTCATGCAGCTGAATACAGCAAAGGAAATATGGGACAAAATCATTCTGAGCTATGAAGGTGATGCAAAGGTAAAAAGTGCTAAACTTCAAACTCTCAGAATCCAATATGAGAATCTTAAAATTCTTAATGAAGAAAGCATTGCAAATTTCTTTCTACGTCTGGATGATATTGTAAATCGCATGAGAAATCTAGGAGAAACAATTACTGAGTCCACTTTGGTTGAGAAAATTTTAAGATCTCTAACAACGAAATTTGAGTCAAAAGTTTCAGCTCTTGAAGAAAAGCAGGATCTTCAAAATCTTACTGTGGTACAACTTCATGGCATACTAAATGCATATGAAATGAGAAGAGGAGGACCATCTGAAGTCAAAGAAGCAGTCTTTAGAACTTCTACAAAAGGAAAGGAAGTACAAATAACAGAAGGATCAGGATATATCTCAGAAGAAGATGAGATAAACTTCGTAAAGAAACTTCAACTTGGCACAGGACGATTCAAAGGTAAGCTTCCTTTCAAATGTTTTGATTGTGGAAGAGTTGGTCATTATGCCGCTAAGTGTCCTTACAAAGAAACACATAAAAAGGGGAAGGAAGTAGCAAGAAGGAATAAGAATCATTTTAGCTCTAAAAGGAGTTACTATACTCATGAAGATAGTGATGGGTTATCTGATAGTGAGGAAGAAGGTGAACAAGATCTGAGACTTCTCATGGCATTTGAAAATGAATCTCGAGAAGAAGAGGATACTTTTGTGGACGCTCTAGAAGACAATGATTTTCTTAATGAAAACAATAAACTCAAAATTTGCTTAGAAGAGAGCAAAATAATCATAGAAACTTTGAAAAATCAGCTTGAAGATAAAGAGAAACACAATGAGAAATTAGAATGTGAAGTAGTAGATCTAAGAAAAGAACTTGGGAAAGTAAAGACTCTGAATCTTAGATTTGCTAAAGGGTCTGAAACCTTAGATGATATTATCAAGGTACAACATTCTCCTCTTATAAAGACAGGTCTTGGATATATTGGAGAGTCTTCTCAGGCATCAGCACCAAATTATCTAAAAGCAGTTACAGCTGGTTTACAACATGCTGCCACTCAGCAAGGGAATAAAGAATATTTACAGGTAAAGAATAATCATTTCAATTCAAGAAACACTAACAGAAATGTCTTTCAAAGAAACACTAATCAACAGATGAATTCATTTAGAATATCTTATGATCGCAGAAATTTCTTCTTCAATGGACAATGTTTCTCATGTCACAATTTTGGTCATAAAGCTAGTCAATGTGTAGCATATAAAACTATTATGACAAGAGAAGCAAGAAAGAAAAGGACTGATATTGAAGCAAAGAAGAATACTTATAACAACTTTTCTCCTCTTCAAAATGAATTTGAATGCACTTATTGCAATAACTTTGGCCATGAAGAATCTGAATGCAGGAGCAAAGCTCAGCCAAAAGAACATGTTCCTTCAAGATCCAAAGTATGGAAAAATAAGGAGTTACAGGTTGAAAATTGTGGCATAGCGTTATTTGCAGAAGATGAAGAGAACCAATGGTACATTGATAGTGGATGCTCAAGACACATGACAGGTGATAAAGACAAACTTCTTACATATAGTGCTCTAGAAAAGGAGAAGAATGTTACATTTGGAAATGATACTCCTGCGGTAATTAAAGGTAAAGGGTCTGTCTTCCTAAAGGATAAGGTGAAAGCTAATGAAGTCATGTATGTGGATGGATTAAAGCATAACTTGTTAAGTGTAATTCAAATGTGTGATCAAGGAACTGAAGTTGTCTTTAGTTCAAAATAATGTGTGGTACGTGATCTTGATACAGGTAAAGCAATTATAAAAGGAAAAAGAACTCCAAACAACCTGTATATATTGAAGAACCCCAAAGAACAATGTTATTTGAGTAAATATTCAGAAAATTGGCTATGGCATAGAAGGTTGGGGCATCTGAGCTTCTCTCAAATCAACAAATCAAGTAGACTTAAAGCTATTCGTGATCTTCCCAATATTACTCTACCTGAAAATATCATATGCAAATCTTTCCAATTCGGTAAGCAAACCAGGGTACAATTTAATGCCAAGGAAGTATCATCAAGTAAGCCTCTTGAACTCATTCATACTGACATATGTGGAACTATGAGGAAAAATTCACCTCGTGGTGAAGAATACTATATCTTATTCATTGATGATTTCTCTAGAATGTGTTGGATTGGGCGGCTTAAACACAAAGATGAAGCATTTGAGAAATTTCAGATTTTCAAAGCACTAGTGGAGAATGAATTAGAATTAAAAATCAAGTGTCTTAGATCTGATCGAGGAGGAGAATATACATCCAAAGAATTTCTTGAATTCTATGAACAACACGGCATAAAAAGACAGTTCTCTGTAGCTGGCACTCCACAACAGAATGGTGTTGCAGAGAGAATGAACAGAACAATTCAACAAATGGCTAGAGCTATGCTTGATGATTCTGGAACACCTGACACATTTTGGGGAGAAGCAGCACATACCGCAGCAAACATTCTCAACAAAGCACATGTTTGTGTAAATAGTGATAAAACTCCATATGAACTCTGGTATGGTAATACTCCCACTATAAAGCATTTTAGAATTTTTGGGAGCAAATGCTTTATCAAAAATAATGATGAAAAACTTGGAAAGTTTGAACCCAGAGCTGATGAGGGAATATTTCTTGGTTACTCCTCTAGGATTAAGGCATATAAATGTTACAATAAAAGACTTCGAAAGATTGTTGAATGTATTGATGTTGTTGTTGATGAGTCTACTGCAGCCCCAAAAGAAGAAAAGCAAACAACATATGAAGATGATGAAGACACATATCCTCCTACATCAAATAGTAATGATACAAACAGTACACCCAGTGAAGAACCTGAAGAAGAGCTGTCTGAAAAGGCTCCATCTAGATATGTTCAAAAGAATCATCCAAAATCTCAAATTTTGGGAGAAAAGGAATCAGGAGTACAAACAAGAAGGACTCTTGTGGAATCTTCTAGCAATCTGGCATTTCTGTCCATGGTTGAACCTCACAATGTCAGTCAAGCAAGCAAAGATGAATGTTGGATTCAAGCCATGAATGAAGAGCTTGACCAAATTGAAAAGAATCACACTTGGGAGTTAGTACCAAGGCCTCATGACAAAAATGTCATTGGAACTAAATGGATATTCAAAAACAAGTTAAATGAGAATGGGGATGTTATAAGAAATAAAGCTAGACTTGTTTGCAAGGGGTATGCTCAACAAGAAGGTATATACTTTGAAGAAACTTTTGCTCCTGTAGCCAGACTTGAAGCCATAAGAATGTTTCTTGCTTTTTCAAGCTTCCAACAAATCAAAGTTTATCAAATGGATGTTAAATCTGATTTTCTCAATGGTGATTTAGAAGAAGAAGTTTATATAGAACAACCAGAAGGATTCATTTTTGGAAATGATGAAAAACTTGTGTGTAAACTTAAAAAGGCTCTATATGGTCTCAAACAAGCTCCAAGGGCATGGTATTATCGTCTTGACAAATATCTTCATCAACAAGAATTTTCAAAGGGGTCTGCTGATAGCAACTTGTACACAAAAACTGAAAATGACAAACTGTTGATTGTGGTTGTATATGTCGATGATATCATTTTTGGAAGTAATAAAGAGTCTATGAGTCAGAAATTTGCTTCTGATATGAAGCAATAATTTGAAATGTATTTGCTTGGGGAACTAACATTTTTTCTTGGCCTGCAAGTGCAACAAGCAACAGATGGTATATTCTTATCACAAGTAAAGTATCTCAAGCAAATCTTGAAGAAGTATGGCATGGAAGATTGCAAACCTGTAAGTACACCAATGATAACCGGATGCAATCTCAGTTCTAATGATGATTCCCCCACCGTAAATCAACCAGAATATAGATCTATGATAGGAAGTCTACTTTATCTCACTGGGACAAGACTAGACATCATGCATGCAGTTGGGATTGTTGGACGATTTCAAGCCAATCCAAAAGAATCTCATCTTCAGGCTGTGAAAAGAATATTCAAATATCTACAGGGAACTCAAGACTTTGGACTATGGTATCCAAAGAATGTTGATCTCACTCTTCATGCATACACTGATGCAGATTGGGCTGGAAGTGTTGATGATCGAAAAAGCACTAGTGGTGGTGCATTCTTTATGGGGCCCCGGTTAGTATCTTGGTTCAGTAAGAAGCAAAGCTCTATTGCCTTATCTACAGCAGAAGCAGAATATGTGGCTGTCGCATCATGTTGCACTCAACTTCTTTGGATGATGCAAACACTACAAGACTTTCAAATCAAATTCACATCTCCTATATCCATTATGTGTGATAACACAAGTGCCATCAGTATCTCAAAGAATCCTGTTATGCATTCCAAGACCAAGCATATTCCCATCAAATATCACTTCTTACGTGAACAAGTGCTTGAACAAAAGGTGAAGTTGGAGTATGTTCCCTCCAAAGAACAAGTTGCTGATATATTTACCAAACCTTTACCTAGGGAAGCGTTCGAATATCTCAGAGAAAAGCTGGGAGTAGTCTCTGTTATGCAGAAGATCAGATTTGCTTAAAATTCAGAAGATTCAATGGGGTACGCTCCTGTTGAAGAGGTTCAGAATGCACAGGTTAAGGGGGAGCAGTTGTCATATGGAAAGGATGCAATCTGCCAATACCATGTTCAATAATGCAGCATGATCTCAGGGGGAGCATGGTAGTACAAAAGATCTTGATCAACCCTTTGCCATTGATGTCAAAGGGGGAGGACACGCAAAGAAGGGCTTCTACAAGACGAATAGAAGAGTATTAGAAAGGAAGAGTATTGACATCAATGCCAAAGGGGGAGATTGTTGGAAATATTGTCATTGATGGCAAAGGATTTGGCAAAGGTCAGTAGAAAAGAACAGAGGATGAACAGAAGGAGCAGAGACAGAATGAGAAGAGTACAAAGGCGCAACAGAATTTTGGTGAACATCAACACGCATTCAAGAAGGATGGGAGAAATGTAAGGATGAATTAATTGTCATGGGCCGCAGCCACAAATTGCAGAGGAGAGTTGATTATGGTGTTGAGCAGAGTCGTCTTTACAGTGGAACGAAGCTATTCCCGTAAATCTAATTTACGGAGGAGCAAAGTTATTCAAGACAGTCAATTCGGGATTTAAGCCTTCAACAACCAAGCATGAAGAAAATTTATGAAAGTATGATTAAACAGCGGAAAGACTTTAAATCTTTGAATGTGGCAGGACAAGTGGTCCCTACCACTTGAGCGCAAATTGCAAAGCGCAGTTTTGAAGTTTCAAGTGTCTTGTTGATATGGATTATTTGCAATGTGCGATCAGCGCAAAATCGCAAGAGCGCAAGTTTACAGATTCAGAAATTGCCCATTGCAAAATTCCCATTTGCGATGTGCGATCAGCGCAAAATCGCAAAAGCGCATATTATAATCATCGCCCTCCGCCATCGCAAGTTCCGTTGTTTGCGATATGCGATCATCGCACCATCGCACGATCGCAACATCACACGATCGCAATATCGCATTTCCGCCATATGTTATTTCCGCCGGTTGTAAGTTGCAATGTGGGCCCGGAATCGAAGATTGAATATTATTTGAAGAACCCAAAAAGTTATATGGATATATATATTACTGATGAGTCAGTGGCTCGTTAATGTTTATAATATTATATGGCGGAGACAAAGATTGGGGTTTCAAATTGGATTGGCACAATTATTAATACAAAGCGATTGAGATGTATGGTTGTTCCGCTTGCGGAAATCACCACATCAACAAGACACTTGCATTTGGAAATGCACTGGATATTGTTTATAAAATCCGAAGGGTTAAAATTTGGGTTAAAGGCTTGGCGCACATAGATAATTTGAATTTCCTCGTTTGAATGAAATAAATTAAAAAGAATTTGAAGAGCCCCGGGGATAAACTAAAGGGAATATTGACAAAGGAATACCATTAGCGGTTGAGTGGTCTTAGATTCATGGTATTGAGAAAGGCGAGAACTATAAGGGAAAACATCATTATTCGAAAGGGATAGATGTGAGAGAGCCTAGCGCGAAAGAAGAGCGAATTCTTCTAAGGAATATCTGTATGGACAGACGACGTGCTTAACTGATAATTCTTAGTCCATGTAGCACCCATCGAAAGAATGAATCTGGGATTCATTAAATAGAAGAATCAATGAAGAGCTAACGCATGTCTGTTGAAGAATTTTTATCCAGAAAGTCAAATGGGATGTCGAATGCATACATTTTTCTAAAGTCTGGGGTTGCGACTGTGTGATCCAGTCTGAAAATTGATGAAACGAGGTCCACAGTGGTGCTGAAGGTGGAAACTTTCAGTCAGGGGGTTATAGATCCCTTCCAGGAGAGGCTGGTAAACAAGAGAAGGTTGTAGCCTTCTGCAGGTGGGTGCCTGCGTGCTGGTATGAGTCTGCACCAGCATAAATTGTAAAAGGTTTTCTCTATAATAAAATATTGAAGACTAAGATTACAGCAGCGGTGGTTTTCTCCCGAATTGGGTTTCCACCTTAAATCTTGGTGTCCATATGTGTTGTTCATGGTTAATGGTTTGTTCTATTGTTTCTGTTCATGCTTAATGCTTATCTGATGCATTTCTCTAAGTAAAAGCATAATAAGATATCTGGACATACATGTTGAATGCAATACTGTAACATATGGTTGTTTTGAAAGAAAAAGGAAAGAAAAATTGTTCAGC